>OY748287.1:17194790-17519301 GCA_963556515.1 Nudaria mundana
AATGCCGTCAGGGCCACTGGCTTTCCGCGTGTCGAGTGATCGGAGCACTGCCCGTACATCGCATTGCCTGAGTACAATGTCAGGCATAGTGTAGCCACAGTTGGCGATGGCGGGGGGCTGCAGGCCACGGTCGTCGACCCGGGAATTAGCTGCAAAGAGGTCTGCGAGCATATCCGCTATCTCTTGGGCTTTGTGAGCTAGTGTTCCATCTGGGTAACGCAGCGGTGGCAGCGAGGGCTGACAGAAGTTAGATTGCACGGCCTTGGCCAGTTGCCAGTATCCACGGCTGCCCGTGGGATGGGAAGTGAGCTCCTGACCAAGCCGCACGATGCGCTGGGCATCCGCTCTCTTAAAGGCCCTCTTGCTGGATTTTGTGGCCCGGTTGTACGCTGCTTTGAGGTGGCCCACGTTTGGGTCGCGCACAGCCCGGGCCCTGATCCAGGCGCGATATGCCGACTGTTTTTGTCGAACAACTTTGGCACAATCTCGCCCGAACCAGGGACGGGCTCTGCGGATACTGGCGTGGCAGTGAAAGGGATGTAATATTCCATCCCTAAACTGATCTCGCCAGCAATCGCAGAAGCGCTATCCGAGGGAGCCTTTCCTACAAAGCAGCGCTGGCTCCAGGGGACGGACGCATAGTAATCGCGTCAACCGTCCCAATCCGCTGACGAGTAGTGCCATAGTCGTCGTGACATTTGTACAGCACGTGCAGGAGGTGATACCTTCATGCCAGCGTGAACAACACAGTGGTCGGAACTACCCAATGGGGCTCCTACCGAAACACTGTACTGGGCTGGGCGACTCGTCAGCAGTAAATCCAGCAGAGCGGGCGCGTGATCTGACCTGTCTGGTATCCGGGTGATCCCGCATACCATCTGGGTCAGACCGTGGGAGAGAGCGAACGGTAGACGCACACATAGATCTGGCTCATAGAGCCATGGTCTACGTGCAGCCACAGGACAGAATTGGAGGGGTTCTCTAGGCAGCGCAACCGGCGCACATAGAGGTATTTGTACGATCTAGGCGGCCAAAATTATTTTAATAGATAATTGGTTTCTAAATAAGGTAAATAAATAAAAAAACATATTTAAAATAAAATAAAATAATTTTTTTTTTAAATAAAAATAGGTAAGTATATTTTCGAAAAAAAAATATTTTTTTTTAATTAAAAACATAATTTTAACTTTCCTCATCGCATTCTGATGCATTATCTTTTAATATTTGACAACCTGCAGACACAAACATGTCCAATGTCTCAGGCAAAAATGATTCTGCTTTCCTTTTTTTAATAGTTCGCATGCTACTGAGCAGAGGATCTGAACTGAGGAGAAGTCGGTTAAATATATCTTCGTTACAGTTTTTTCTTGAAAATTTCCTCGCGAAATCTTGTCTGTAACATCGAAAATGTTTGTTGCGAGCCTCAGCTGCTTCCTCCGAAAGTTGTCCGATTGGCAATAATGCTTTTTCTATTAAGACTGCCCCATGTACTAAAATCTTATGCATTGTAGGCGTCATAGGATGCCAATCATATAAATTGACATATAAAGATGCAGTTGCCGAAGCATATTTTTCATATTTCACGGGATCAATTTTGAACCCACTTGAAATCGCCTCCAATATCACTTTAAACCTGTATATTAGTTCATAACTGATACCAGTTATATCAGCAGCTAATGCAGGATTTTCAAAAAACCTTCTGCTGGTGTTCCCATCATTGGTATTACCAAAATTAGATTTAGGCATATCTATTAAAAGACCTGTTTCAGTGCGAAACCTTGCTTGTATTTCTTTTTTTTTTGTTCTTCAAGGTCTTTCTCCTCTTTCGACTTTCTTTCCCTGTATTTTTTTACTTGTAGTTTGTAGGCTAAATGCAGTATGCTTTCAAATATTCGTATTCTTGCGTGTAGTACTGATATGCCAAACTCCAAAGCGGCAAAATTGACATCTCTTGTATAATCTAAGTTATTGAAGTCTTTAGAAGTTGCACCACACATGTAGCACCTACTAGTAGACTTTGTGCCTGTGGCTGCATTGCAGACCTTTCCATCTACCATCGTCATAATAAAACTGTGCTTAATTATAAATTTGTTTTCTGCTATGTAGACTTCAGTTGGAACTAGTGAGCTTATAGCACTTTCACGTGACTTATTTCCTCTTCTGTGACATCGATAGTTTCCTTGATGAAGCGAAATCGTATTGGTCGACAAAATCGCGGCGAAGAAGGCGTTGGGTTATTCCATACAACTTTATCGTTGTTCTCCCCACAAACTAGTTGAAGAGGCACAAAGCAGCTTTGAAATATGTTGGAATCACAATCCATATCACTTTCTAATCGTTGCTTGAACTGTGATTGCTGGGATCCATCGCAGCCCCATTTACTTATCACAGTTAAGCTTTCACGCTCTTGCTCCTTTAAAGTTAACAAAACCTCCTCTAGGTATTCCGATAACCGCCTAACAGTAACGTCCATTAGTGGCTGTAACTGCGCTTCGGCACTGGTACTCGTTACCGTACAAGATTCTTGAGGTGGATAACATTTTTTTTTGGCTTTTTGTAAGACACTATAACATGGAAAAAACTTCTTATTGGTCTTTCTTATAATTTCATACTGTCCTTGTGGCAAATCGGCATCTATAAACATTTGCAAAGCTTGCATTGGTGTTAATGAGGACTGCTCTTTACTAGATTTCGTATGCAAAAATGCTTTTCTATATTTAGTTGCTCGTGTTGGAGTACTAGTAATATCTTTTAATACATTTGATGCATCTTTTTTCCCCGATTTTCCCAGTTCTACTTTCGCAGCATGTATTATAATTTCCTGATCAAAGTTAGATCGTAGTTCTTCAGTCTTTCGTCGCTTGTTCCTCTCACTTGCATCTTTAAACAACTTTGATGGTCGACCTGCCCTTTTTTGTGAAGTCTCAACAACCGGTATTTCAAACGTACCATCCAGCCACAAATGGTTGTATTTAATAAAAATTTCTTCTTTGTAATAAGCCTTGGTCCACCTTTGTTTAATATCCGACTTGAAACGAGCAAAACTGCGCTTTAAATTAGCTATTTGATGGTCATTATAACCTTCACATGACAAAAGTTTATCTTTTAAAAAGTCTAATTTTGCATCTAAATTAGGCAAATTTTCTGCCTTCATGAGGTCAAACAAGTATTTACGGGTTACAACCCTTACTCCTGAAGCACCTTCTGAACCTAAAACAAACATACACTATGTAAAAATCGCCAAAAAGCATTATACTATTTTGTACGAAAATTTGTTAAATGTCTTCTATGTCACAAAACTGTACTTATCCAGACGTTTCCGGATATGATTTTCATTGTATTTTCATAAGGAAGGATCAATTAATAATCTGTAATGAAAACTATTGCCGGATCTACCCGGACACATAAACAAAAACACTTAGAAAAGATAAATTTTGAAAAAAAAAACTGTGGAAATGAGGTTACTTTTATGACAAACAAAAATATAATTTGATAACTGATTATAACTTTATTTATGCATTTAGTAAGTCTCTTACCTTGTCCATCAGAATCCATCACTTTAAATTATTTAAAATAACTTGAAAATATAAAAATTACGTCTCAAAGTTTAATGATTAGAGAAGCGCCGACAACAGATACGTACACTACGTGAAACGGTCGGATTGCGACTGGCACTACGGGTGCGAGGGGCGGGGTAGCAGGTAGCTATAGCGTGGGTCGGGTGCCGGGGTTCATACTCTGTCCGTAGAACTCGTTTTTATTAATATTATAAATAGTTTGATGATGGGACTTTTGGCCGCCTAGATCGTGCAAATACCTGTATGTGCGGCGGCAGCAAACATCCGCCCTAACGAACACGCACACCCCGGCTTTGTCTCGAAATTGTTCCTCGATGACATAGCCGGGGTAACACAGGTAAGACGTGTCGTCAGGGTGGCGTATTTGTGTCTCCGTGAGGAACATAACAGCGGGCCGTGCCGTCTCAAGGTGATGGTAGACGGCATCGAGGTTCGCATGGAGTCCACCGACGTTAGTGAACTCCACCTCGAAAAGTGAAGTCGTGGGGTTTCCTAGGGCCGCTGTGTAACGTTTACTTTTTTTTTGTTGCACTGCCATTGTAGATTTTGAAGACGAAGAAGCGTGACAGGGCGACATCTGGTGCAGCAGTAAGTGACAAAGCGCAGGGGCTAGCTTTGTCTAGAACCGTGTGGTTAGGTCGGAGCCGACTCGCCGGACGGAAGGGCTCCCAAACCCCCCTGATGCAAGGCCGCCGCTACCCCACACCGGTTACCACCCGGAGCGGCGATC
The DNA here is from genome assembly GCA_963556515.1 of Nudaria mundana. Lineage (NCBI taxonomy): Eukaryota > Metazoa > Arthropoda > Insecta > Lepidoptera > Erebidae > Nudaria > Nudaria mundana. Next base: position 17,199,099 of record OY748287.1, read on the forward strand.
CCACATCAGGATTATGCGCAACATGTGGGGCAGCCTCCTGGGGTGGTTGGTCCCAGGCGGGCCCCATGACTGTGTTGCGGGCGGCCGCGGCAACGCCGTTGCTAAGGGTCTCCCTGGCCGGCGAATCGACCCACACCACCCACACTAGACTCCGTTTCGCCCCCAGTGGTCCCATGCCTGCTGCACCATACATCGCCCCGGGCTCGGCGGTGCAGCTGCTGAACCCCTAACGCAACTCAGCCTGGGCTGGGTTACTTGGGGGGCTTTAGCACAGCTGCACGGTGGTACCCCCCCGGACCAACACTGTTGTACCACCTGGTACCCTGTAGGAGCCGAAGCCACTTCATAGGTACCATAAATTAACGAGCCTCGTCCGTTGATCAGCAGGTGCGCCACTAGCAGGTGAGGTCGCTGGGGCTCTAAAGATGTTGGTAGAGCCCCTTTGCACCCGTTTCGTAGAGTTGTAGCGTTCGTTGGCGGAGGCCTATGCCCAGCAATAGGCGTCAATTGGCTGAAGTGATGATGATGAAATTTAGTAAAGACTCATTCGTATAAATCATTGTCTTGGTCTTATCTTAGGTAATATTTCATGCAGCAAACAATAAGGTTTATCAGAATCAGTAACTGTCTGACCCTGATAGGTACCTAAGTACATACCTACCTCTCTACCTACTTATTATAGTTGGTTAAACGATGTATGTATATGTATAATACCCACCATAAAGCATCTGTATACAGAGCTATGTCTTCTTGTTCTCATGGGTTCCAAAGAGATGTCATAATTAATTCTTATGTTACCGCGCTTGATCCGTCAGTTACTTTTAAATGGTTACTTGACACAGCTCTTTGATGGTTTTTGCAATTTGTACTTTTTATGCTATCTTCCCTTCCTATTTGCTCCTGCTCCGATTGTAGTGGATTTCATTATGTGCTTCTCATTTTGTTTGAACGAACTCAAGTTCAAGAGCAATGTCAACTCACACAATAAGCATATCTTCTTTTAGGTAAATATAGTTTCGGCAGCTACTTTAGGGCTAGTAGGAGGTACAGTTAATCCCTGTTTTGAACTTCGAAATTCAGTATGACAGTCATATTTTGTTAAATTCTTGTGTTCAAAAATAATTATAGAATCAAACAGCAATACGTCGGCTAAATGTTCTAAGTTGCTAACTCCATTTTTAGGTGAATTGAGTATTTGGTATCAATCGAAAGAGAAAAAAAAACACATAAACGTCAAACATGCTAACTACACAAAATAAGCCCAGAATTTAGATTTCGCGTCGCAATCTATGGTAACTCCGCACCTGTAAAATTTCGCGCGCAATATTGATAACTCCCGCCATTCGGTGTCATCTTGTAGGCACATAAGCCGTGACAACACTGCTCTGACTATTTTATTTTCAAATAAGTGTTTTTTGGCACTTTTCTGTGCAAGACTAGTGTTTTTTATAAAAAGTAAATGCTATACTACCTGTTTTTTATAGTTTGGTTACATATCGTTAAGAAAAAAGTAGTAAAAACTACAACCAAAAAGGGGCACGTGTATGCTATGGGAGTTGGCAGAATTTATTTCTAACTTTCCATTAAACGTTTGGGAGTTGGATATTTTTATTGCTTATTCACCTAACATTTTCGCACTAAATTAACTTTCTTTTACTTTATACTAATATTAATAATGCGAGTAACTCTGTCAGTTTGTTTGTTACGCTTTCACGCCTAAAGCACTTAATCGATTTTGATGAAATTTGGTACATAACAGGGGTCGGTTAGACCTTGAGTAAGAACATAGGCTATGGTTGGTCGCGATAACCAACAATGTGCACACGTGACTCTCATAGTACACAGGAATACTATAGAGAGTGGCCCTCAACTTGACGACCCAGTAATGTGCCTCTTCACGCTTCGCTTAAAGAACCCAGGGTTATATGTTGGAGGAAACACGTGCGCAGGCAGGGCGTTCCAAGCCACCATCGTTCGACAGAGAAACGAACGTTTAAAACGCTCGGTTCTCGAGAAGACGGTTTCCACGGTATGAGAGTGACGTCTCTGCCCGGCACGCGTTGTTCGGGATCGGAAGGGAGTGGGTGGGATCAGGTTGAAGAGTTCTTCAGAACACTCACCGTGGTAAATACGGAAGAACGCGGCCAAGGTATTGATTGTTCGGTCAGCGCCAGCGCCGCGCTAGCGGCTCAAGGCTTCCCGTTACCTCCGGACAGTCTATAATGCGAATAGCGCGTCGCTGCATAGCGTCGAGTGCCTCCAGCAAATACTTCGCGGAACCGTCCCAGAGGTGAGAGCAGTATTCGACGCAGGGTCTAATCTGCGTTTTAAACAGCGGACACCTCTGGTGCGGTGTAAAGAATCGCTTTACCTTATTCAGTATTCCTAGTTTCCTCGAAGCTAACCCAATACATCTCTCAATGTAGTTTGTGTTATTGAGCTCTCGACGCCAAGGATGTCTAGATTGTCCTTCATTGGTAATATTGCACTTTATATCTGAAGAGTGGGTAGGGGAAGGAAAGGGGAATTTTTAGCTGTAAATGCACACTCGACCAAGTTCTCGGCACCCCATTGGGAGATACTGTTGTACTGAGGTTACGGTCGAGATCAGCCACGAGTCGTCGATCTCCTCCTCAATCTCAGATCGCCCCGCCGTCGGACGAACCGAGTAACTCCCGTGCAATGTGCTGTCATCTGCATAGCAATTTATGTTCCCGAGGGATAGCATATCATTGATATGCAGAAAAAAGAAAGTTGGTGACAGTACGGACCCCTGCGGTACCCCGGCATTCACTTGCAAGAAGCGAGACGCTTGGCCATCGCAGAGGACCCGCACTCGGCGCTCGTTTAAAAAGTTGGCAATCCAGCTGCACAGTTGAGGAGGTAGACCATATGCTGGAAGCTTGGAAAGGAGCGAATCATGCCAGACCCTATCGAAAGCTTTGGCGATGTCCAAGCTAATAGCCAAGGACTCGCCGTACCTTTCCATAGCCCCACCCCATACATGCGTGACGAATGCCAGGAGGCTACCCGTTGATAGTTTTGTTGATTAAATAAAGATTTAATACTTTTTTTACTTGATTTTTAATTAATAGTTTATATAATAAAATCTTATAACTCCGCAAAGGTCCGTCACAAGAAAATATTATTTCAAATGTAAAATATGCTAACTCCAATTATTATAATTAACAAAATAAAAAAAGAATAATAGAATAATATGTACAATTTAAATATTAACCAGCTGGATTTCATTTATTGTTCTCCTTTGACTAATTTATTTTTAAATCGTTTTTTTGCCATTTCCCACAAATGCATAAACGGGAGTTAGCAACTTAGAACATTTAGCCGACGTTAGGGTATAGTAAGTATTCACCTCGATTTCGTGTGTGATTTAGAAATCAACTAAGGTCAATTGAAATTATCAGCGTAAAGTCAACGTACGTAGTCAAGCACCTAAATACAATTTAGTAACGAAATCGGGTTACGCCGCTCGTCTGATTGCGTCTTGGTTCAATAAGTTATGTAAATACTCGTACTATCCGATCGCTAGTTACTACGAATTTGTGGCCCCTTGGAGAGTATTCCAGGCTAACCGGTGGTCTTGTTGACTGTCTTGACTCTGGAACGTTTTGGCAGACGCACGATCTACAAGCCTAAGTCGCCGCACCTTCTAATGTTATTTTAGCTGTCAATTCCAAGACATTGTATTTCCTAAAAGGTATATACCAACTAATACAATCTGTGCTCATACTTACACACCCTGAACACAATGACACAATTCGTTTAAAATATGAATTCACACTAAATTCATCGTTTACAGTTTGGAATCAAAACAGTGGACTCATCTATCTCTGGGCTTGGTGGGTGTCCATACGCCCGCGGAGCGAGCGGCAACCTCGCCACGGAAGATCTAGTCTACTTCCTATATGGACTGGGAGTCAATACCGATGTAGACTTAGTCAAACTTATAGAAGCGGGACGATACATTTCCAATTTCCTCGGCAAGCCCACTGATTCCAAAGTTAACCGAGCTTTGGGCGATAGAATTAGGGATCACAAAGACGCTGTCAGAATGGCCTCGTGTGACCTCTGAACAAACAATGCTAATTACAAAGAGACTGAATGAATTATTATAAACAGAGACTTGAGGATTGTACACATAAAATTGTTATTTATACTGTTATTCAAGGTGACTTTTGTAAAAACTGCACTCGAGAAATATATTATGAGATACATTTTGTATGTGTTTATTTGCCTAACTACTCACACATGCTCAGACTGTGATGTGGTCAGGTCAGGGAGTGGTGTGGTACATACCTACTTAATATTTTTATCAATTATCATGCTCGTTGGACGGCACTGCGGGCCACACAGTTTCACACTCGTACGGCGAGCGCGCAACCAGCTGCTCGCGTTATATAGAATTGACCTACGTTTCGAACTTGAGCAGAGGTCGTTAAACCTACGTTGCATAGTGCCAGTGCTATAAAGCCGGTTTCGTTGTGTTTGTTTTTATGGAAATAGTAAATCGGTGACCATGGTGGAAGTGAAGATAAAAGACGACATAAAAATTGGTGGCACCAACCCGTGTTTTATTATAGCGGAAGTTGGACAAAACCATCAAGGTGACATCGAACTAGCAAAAAAGCTTATAAAAGCGGCTAAGGTAAGCTACCTGACATACTTTGTTGTTTTTGTAAGAAACTATCGAAAAATATTATAGGAATCTACGTTGTTTTGCAAATTGGATACGTAGATACTTAAGTAGGTAGGTATCTATGTACTATTGCACGTGCCGGGTTCCAAACATATACTCGTATATAAAAAAAAATAAGTCACATAGCTAGTTTTGTTTAAGTAGATACAAGTACTTGTACCTATGTTATTGTAAAATTACTCTGGTACTCATAGGGAAGGAAAGATAGAAATTAAAGTTAATGTTGTCTATTTCTTAAAATATTACTTCATTGTTTAATTAATGTAGAAAACAGTATACAGTGTACAGTACAAATTAAGTATCACATCTACTAAAACTCTTCAGCTTATTAAATTTATCAATGACGTCATGAAAACAAAGATATCTACAGTCTGGTAAACAGCTTTGTTTTCACATCAACTCAAAATATCATCGCAAAATATTACAATATATAATAATAACACACTACCTACTCAAATATTCTTTACCTACCTAAAATTTCAGGATGCAGGCGCGAACTGCGTTAAATTTCAAAAGACCTGCCTCAAAGAGAAATTCACAAAGAAATACTTAGAGCGACCTTACAAGAATCCTAATTCTTGGGGCGAAACCTATGGCGAACACAAAAGTCACTTGGAGTTCTCCGAAAGACAGTACAGAGAGATATTCAAATATGCTCAAGAAGTGGGCATATTATGTACAGCGTCCGCAATGGATATGGTAAGTGAGACGAATATGTGCCCCTTTATTAACCAACGATCCAGATCCCTCGAATTTAAGTACGTAGGTACCTAGGTACCTAGTTCATTGACACTGGTAGTTACGAAGGTCACTGTCGTTTAAGTAGGTAACAAACAACCCATTTAATATAGCTACTAGCTATGATGAATAATTTTAAATATAACTTTTCCAGTTATAAGTGTTCCAGACTAGCAGCCACAGTTTTTTTCCGATCTTCACGAAACTTGGCTCAAGTGTTCCTTGATTTAATAGAATATTTTCATCGTGACCTTTTTTGGATTGGCGGGAAAATGGGGTAAAAAAGGTCAAATAACGTTTTAATGTTTTTCCTGGTTAGCGGCCCCATTTATTATTCGATCTCCACGAAACTTGGGACAAGTATTCCTTTACTTAATTTTTTTTTACATTGTCAGTTTTGTTTTGGAAGGGGGATGGGTCATGGGGGAAAATCTCAAAAAATATTTTTAATGTTCGCGAGGTCTACTGTTTGACCATAGGGCGCTTATATTATGTAATAGATAGATAGGTACCTACCTTACCTTTAAGAAATATGTAGGTACGAATATGGCAATACTCAACACATCAACCCTACACAACCGATGTGATAGGTAGGTACCATACACATACTATGTGGTTAACCATTTGAAAGTCATGTCCTAATGGTAAGTATGGGACCATTTTAGAATCAACCAAAATCCAACAATGTGATTTTTCTTTGCGTATCTGTCTTTTCTGTTTCTTAATTCTTTGTTCTGTGGGTGGAAGGTAAGATCCGTAGGTATTATACGTACCGACTCAAATTCGACACCCTAAGAATATTTTACTCTTTGAAGTCGGTAAGCGAAAGTGCAGTAAAAACTCGATTTACTGCGACTCGACATAACAAAACCGCTTTCACACTTTACGGTCTCAATTCTTTAATGTGTAGGTGTTATGTATTTTGCATACATACGAAGAATGTTTTGATTTCAATTCGGTTACGTATTGTGTTGGCTATCACTCGATCATAGACAGGGTTTTTTTAAGTTAGTTGTTACTTTCAGAGAACTAGTCTATAAATGTGATTCTCTACTCTCGTCTATGAATGGAACTTATATTAAAGTACCTATGTGCTATATAAAAGTTAAATATAGCAGCTATAATATACATAAGCATACCTATTATAGTATTTATTACCAATCCTATCGTACTTAGGAATTCAGAAACAATGTAGATACCTATTTCTTGATAATTTCATACATATAATTTAATTGAATTGAATTAAAAGTCAATTTTCTTTTGTATGTAATAAGTAGGTATTAAATTTTATGAACAATGTGTGATAAGTAGGTAATAAAATGGGTAGATGGGTATAGGTAGACCTACTAATATGGCGGAGACGAGTTGCTTAACTAAAGAAGCACATTCACCTATCTTATTGAAAAAATGACAGTGATATAGTTTGATGTTCTATTGTTTTCAGGTGTCATTCGACTTCTTAGTAAACATGAAAGTACCATTCATCAAGATTGGGTCAGGTGACTCTAACAACCTGTTATTCCTGAAGTACGCTGCGTCTAAGAAAATACCTCTTGTTATATCAACTGGTATGGTTGACAAGACTGCTGTTAAAACAATATACGACATAGTATCAGATCAACATAAGCAGTTTTGTTTGCTCCACTGTGTTTCGGCGTACCCAGTGCCTTATGAAGACTGTAATCTGACTGTGATACAAGACTATAAGAATACGTTCGATATTCCGATTGGATACTCCGGACAAGAGCTTGGCACCGCGGTAGCGTTGGCTGCTGCCACTTTAGGAGCTAAGGTAAACTTATTATGGTCTATTTTCTTTATCTAACTACTAATACCAATTACACAGAGGTTACATCTTTACACGACATTATCTAATTACATTAGTAATGTCAAATTTATAGCTTTCATTAATACCTACATATTAAAGTTCCCTCTTAACTTATACATATAACCAAGTTGGTTACATTTACCTAACTTACCGATTTTGACTGGACTTTCACTTTTATGAAGTAACTTAAGGTACTTTTTATCCCGGAAATATTTTCCCGTGGGAATTGGAAATTAGAAATCTATCCCACACAGGCAATTAGTCGCGTGGACACCAGTTACTTAATATTATGATTAAAATTGCGCGGGGAGGTCCCGCATTCATTCATAACATCTCATCGTCGTCGGTCGCTGTACGCAAATACACACGTAGGTGGGCCTATGGGCCTATGTGCTAGTTAAACATAATATGAGGTACCTACTTACATACCTGGGAGATTGTGGACATGTGAATTTTATGAGTAGATGCTTCATATGTATGGGTTTTATAGGTTATAATAATATGCAGCTGCCTACACTTTTAGGAAAACACGCGTGGTAATATGCAACATGCAATAAAAATCATAATCTGAATCATTTTGTTGTTCAACACGCCACTCAAGTGCTCGGGTGACAGTGCGGTGATAATAACTACAATACCTAGTCTTGATAAAGCACCTCAGTTATCTATAATGTCGAAGCTGACATTACATAATGATAACATTTTAATAAGACCAACTAAGACCGCCCTCACCTGGCCAATGACCTTTGTCCAATGATATTTTATAATGTAATATACCACATACATGATGAACAAACACACTTGTACACTATTCCACAACTTTATTTGATTTATTTTCACCGACGGGTTTCGCTTTTCTGCATTATCAAAGATGTTTTACTTCACTGTCTAACATATCTTCAAGCCAATTAAAAACCGGTCGGTGAAAATAAATCAAATAAAGTTGTGGAATAGTCTACAAGTGTGTTTGTTCATCATGTATTACTATAGGTTCCACCAAGTGTCAACAATCGAAAGTACCTATAAACTACATAGGTGGTATACTTAAGTATAGCTAATATGTTACGTTCATAGTAACTGGCACTCAAAATCTGATCCCGCGGTTCCTCCATACCGACATAGTGCACAATGTTGGCAAGTATCATTAATATATACCTAGTACCTAAGTACCTACCTACAAAGGATGGCATAAGCACGTGAGTAAAAATCGGTCAAGTGCGAGTCAGACTTGCGCTCAAAAGGTTCCGTACCAAAACGGCGAAAAAATCACATTTGGGAGCCCCCTTAGATATTTATTATATTTTGATTTTAGTATTTGTAGAGAGGCACCAGAACAATAGCCTGAGACTTGGATGGATTAATTTGAAGGCCGTAGGACCTTGCCCATAAGCTGATAGCAGTCAGGTCATTATTCATGGCAGCGATGGCAGTCCGGCACTCGTTAAGAGTAAAATGCCTATAAACCAGAAATACCTACATCATTTGTGAAAATTTCAACTTTCTAACTATCACGGTTTATGAGATACAACGTGGTGACCGATATGACGGACAGCGGAGTTTTAGTAATAGGGTTCCCGTTTTACACTTTAGGTACGGAACCCTAAAAAGATAGATATCATTGGAACGATTGTGCTACAATTTGTTGTCAAATCATAAATTATGATCTTGTCAAACAAAGAAACGTACCAATTGACACGTTTTTCATTACCTCCTTACCAGGCGCGTTGTAGTAATAGGATATCTTGATATCTGCCCTTTTATAAATTATACATAAATATAATGATTGCTATTGTCCTTCAGGTGTTAGAGAAGCACATAACTCTTGACAAGACGATGAAAGGCACAGATCACGTCTGTTCGCTGACGCCATCAGAGTTCCAACAGTTGGTGCGAGACGTCCGTGTCATCGAAGCTTGTCTGGGTACCCCCATTAAGAAGGTCGTCACTTCAGGTATGTTAGCACAACTTATCGGCGAAATAAACCTACTATTATTGTTCCAAATTACATTTGAATAGGCCGAGCCATTTTCCTTTTTTACGTGATAAACAAACAGAAACAATGATATATAGATAGAAATTATTTAATAAATCACAAAAACTGAATGTCATCGGCAGTACTTGAACCCACGGCCATTCCCTAACAAGGGGTATGTTCTGACCACTGAGCTACGAAGACCAATATCGACATAATCCAATCTTTGCTTATTATAATTTCTAGATCGCGCCATTAAGGTTAAGGTTAGCTTTTATAATTTCTATCTAAATATTTTAAGAACAGTTAAAGCAAACTCATTGCTTAGAAATACTGAACTATATAAACAACTAGTGGAAGCCCGCCACTTCGTCTTCGCAAGGTTTCTTTTTAGTACTTCTAGTTGTCCTATAAAAGAGAAAAGTTAAAAATAAAAAGATAAAACATATAATATGAAAAATCAAGAACATGAAAGACGTATTATGCTAGTGTAACAGACATGGTTTATCTTGTACCTTAGATGACTCGTTACTCGTAATTTAGTTTAAAAAAAAATGTTTTAAAAGGAATGAATCCTACTCGAAGGAGTTTTGTTTGATCTTATACTTAATGTACCTTTATAAAAAGAACCAAGTGTCAAATTTAATTTCCAAAAACTCGCAAACAGCCGATTTTTTGCCGACCTTATGAGATGATATTTATTACCATATTTTGGCCAATTTACACAATGGCTTCATAAATTATAGACTGTGTTATTCTGATGAATAAATTACATTATTGTCGAGTTTCATTAAAATCCGATCTGTAATTTTCGTGGAGAAGAGGAACAAAGATCCAAACATCCATCCATACAAACTTTCACCTTTTATAATATTAGTAGGATGATGATGATGCTTACGAACTCGAAATCTTTTATTCAGTCGCAATTTTTTTTAAATAGGTTAGTATGTATGGATGTTGGTACCCCACCAAATAAATAATCATGATAAAGCGTTGGCGGTGAACTGATAACGACATATATTAGGATACTTCACAAGGTACTGGTAAAAAACAGCAATAAAACTGAATTCTACTTGATGAATTTTTACTCTTGTATGATAAACACTCTCTAATTTTCAACGTTATCACATTGATTACATAAATAAATACCAGATAACACAATTACGTGGTAAATGAAACATACCTATGTATAATCCAACATTTTAAATCTTTATATGAGTACTAAGTACCCGACATCATTTAAAAAAACCCACAATACACACCTAAATACTAATACTTATATCATACTTTTCACAATAGATGATTCCTCGGAATAAGTAACACACTCACACACAAACCATGTTTCCCGAGGGAGTAGACAGACGCGACAGACGCTCGTAATAGAGGGGAACCTCTGGCCGTTTTCGTGAACTTTCGGCGTCACTCATCCATGAGTATGTGTTCCTGTGTCACCTGTGTGTAATTCTTCGAAGGGGTATTTACCCTTACGTAGGTACAGGAACGCACATCAATGATTATAAGATTGAAAAGTGCTGTTAAGAGCCACATAATAGGAAAGTGCTATTACAACACGAAAGATTATTTTTAAAAGATACAAAAACATGGAATTCGTTGGTTCGAATTAATATAATTACGTTGTATTTGTTTACAACAATAATTGAGAAATAATCATGTAATGGTTATAACGTAAATAATAAGTACCTATATATTTTTTATTTATTCCATTTACAAAGTTACAATGAATTTTTTACACTAATATAGGTACCTCGCCAAACTTTGACGTTCGATGGCGAGACACGCTTATTTGCTTTAAAAACTAAACAAACACACTAAGTTGGTACCTATGAATTAAATTATTATAACTACCTACTTTTATTTTTACTGTAAAAAGTACGCTGGCCTAATAAATTTATTGTGAGAGAATCATGTTATTACCCTCACTAATGACACCTCTGCTATACTTAGAACTACTTCTTATCTTAGCACCATAAATGACTACCTATTTGTAAAACAGTGGCCGTGAGATTTCTTGCCAGATTGTTACTCACACACAAGGTATACGTGTTGCTTTGCGAATCTGGCAGTAAATGTACATGTAGAATCACTCTTTTTGATTTTAATTGTTGACTTTCATAAGTGTTACTTTAACCCAAATGAATAAAGCTTTTGAATCTTTGAATGATTGAGTTAAAACATTTTTTATAACAGAAATCCCGTGCATCGATAAATTGCAAAAGTCTCTAGTCATGGGCTGCACAAAGAATAGAGGCGAGATCCTGTACCCTGGAGACGTGAAGATCAAAGTAGCTGAACCCAAGGGCTTGAACGCACTGTACTTGGACGAAGTCATCTACAAAACACTCGTCTATGACAAGAAAGAAGATGAACCTCTCAATATTGGAGATTTCTGTTAAACTGTAAAATTATTCTTTCGATTGTTGGCACTTGGTGGAACCTATAGTAATACATGATGAACAAACACACTTGTACAGTATTCCACAACGTTATTTGATTTATTTTCACCTTGGCTTGAAGATGTGTTAGACAGTGAAGTAAAACACCTTTGATAATGCAGAAAAGCGAAACCGGTCGGTGAAAATAAATCTAATAAAGTTGTGGAATAGTGTAAACTACAGAATCGACACTTTTTTCACATTGTTGGTCAGCACTAGCAATTTAAACTCCTGCAGTATTTTGCTGCTCTGCTCAATTCGACTGTATGTCTTTGGACTAGGTTAACCGACATTCCCCATCTGTGGTCCCATTTCGGTAATTTGAAGTCATGAAGTCAATTTTTGATGTGTTTTAAGGAATAGGCGTGTCTTTTTATGTATTTTTGCGGAACATATACTGCATTAAATAATTTTTTTACTGTTAAAAACTAAAGCGTATTTTGTATTAATGTTATAATCCACTAAGATTTACGTTTATATCCTGCAGAAATCTTAACAGTCAACCATCGATCAAATATGTCTTTGTAGGAATATTAGATCGATGCAGCATGCAACAGAATTTGTGGAACTAAAAAGCCATACAAAAAAAATAAACAGTATAGTTAGTAAGTAATTTAAAAACAACAGAGAATAAAATCATATCAGCTTGTAACTCTTCTGCTCAATACGAAAATGTATGTGAAGTGAATGAATCAAATGCATAATAAAAATTTAAATTTTGTTTCATAGTTAAATAGGTACCATAGTTAATACCTAACGCTTTGATTATACAGCGTGTCCCAAGACCACGTTGGTTTTAAAAACAACAGTACAATTGTCTATCGACAAGGTACTTGATTAAGGTACTAGATCTAAGGTAATTTCCCTTCATGTGGAATGGTATGTGGTCTTGGGACACACCTTATAATCGGAGACCTATGTAATGTTAATCGTCACAAATTGTACATAATTTATAGATATAAATAAAATAGGTAAGTACCTAGGTATAAACTCGATATATATTATGAACCATGTCATACCTACATAAAAGGTTTAGTTAAGGATATTTCTCATACTTAAGAATACGTATAAATGTTATTAAAATTTCACAATTATTTGTTATTTTATTTCATTAAGTTTAGATATTGTCCCGAAGCGTTTTATTACGATACCTACGCATAAAATATATGCGCATTGACGTCAACACTCATTCATAATAGTTATTATTAACTCGTCGGATTCCACATTTATTTGTAACGTAAATTTTCTCCAGTTTCTGATATTTTTCGACTTTCATGAATTACCAGATAATATCTTGAAGTTTATTACGCGTAAACTAAAATGACGCGTGTTGTTCCCTACATTCGAACGTAGACGCATTTGAATAGTTGCAGTTTGCAATAGGAAATAGTTTTCGCTGCCCGGGTCCTACTTACTACACATTACAATGCGATGACTCCCTCGACACGTTTTGTGATTCTGTTTTATTTTTATAATCGGTCAAAACACGAGCACTGTCTAGTTCAGCAGTGTGTGGTGTAAGAACACAAGTGGCGCTGCGAGCACGCTCTAAGAGTTGGCGCTGTGCCCACGAGTCCCGAGCCAGTCTCCGGAGTGCCGGCACCTTCGCCGCTTGCGCCGCACTGCAAATATTCACCCAACACTCCGTTTCAAAATCCTTTGCATTGGACAGTATACAAGTGAACTCCACCACCAGCTCAAACGCAAACAACGTGCTTGAGCAACGCCGTGAGCTTATGCCAAGAATACTTTCACTGATAAAATCACATATGTTTATGCGAACCGAAAGTTTGACAGTAGCGAGTACAAGCGGCCGATATAGGTCGCCCGGTTCAGTGCTAGCAGCGAGATATTTTTATTGCCACTGTTGGGTGCAGACGTACCTACTTACTAATAACGTCTGAAAACGCTGATAGTTAAAGAGATTATTAAGTATTTACAGAATAAAATCCATTCCATAAATAGTTATGTATGCATGTGGTACCCAGCTACCCTTTACCAATATCAAACAGCTTGTAAGAGGTGGGACGTAACGTGCCACTGTTTACACTGACTTAGTGGCATTTATAAGGTCTGTGTTTTGACATTTGTGAAGTGCATTTGTGTGTTGTAATTCTGTGATAATGCATCACATGTATCCACTGGCGAAGGGTGACCCGCTGTGCCCATTGGGTTTCCACCCGCAAGTGCGATGGCCAACGCGATGCAAGCGTTGCTTCCGCGACTACAAGGAGCACGGCGGAGCAGTTCGCAAGAAAGAGGATGACTTTACCGCGTCCACTCCAAGCCTTTCCTCCTGGAACACACCGTCATCGCGGTCAGTGCCTAAATTGACTTGACTGGAATATAATTAAAAATAAAAGATGCATTATAATCTAATATTATACATATAGGGTATGGTACTAGATATATATTATTTAGGGTACCTACAGTTTTATACCTGAGTATACTATGTCCTATACTAAGTATAGGACATTTCTGCACAAGCCATTTAGTCTGAACCTATGCACTATGAGAACGAATACATACATAGGTAAGGTATAAATCAGAACAGAAACAATTTACTATGACTGAATATCAATGTCCATATAATAAATATGAATTTGTACGAACTGTGATTCGTAGGTGTCGCAGGTGTATGCACTACCGACTACGCCACTGAACAAGCCAAAGTGTTTATAGTACCTAATACCATAATATAATTAATGGTACCTTGTAGATTTAATAGCTCGAGTATTTTTTAAGCGTCGGCCCTGGGCCGTGGCCGCCCCAACATCCATTGCCGGGCGCCCCGGGTATACACTCGGAAGAATAATAAGTAACATGTATTGGTACATAATTGCATATAATAAACAAGACGGAAGTCCCTAATCTGTTAGCGTCAGAATGGCTGGTTGCCTATAACAAGCGGCTCTGAAACTATATTCAGGAATTGCTATCCAATTGCTTATATTTGCTAAACTTCTTCAATAATTGCTACATATAATACATTCAGAGAAATACCAATATTTTTTTGACCAGCCATTGTAAAGTATTACGATGTTATGGTTTACACGCTATCCTGCCACGCTCCTATTGGTTGTAGCGTGATATTATATAGCCTATATTACTTCCTAATATTGTAACCTTATATAGATGAAAGAATTGTTCAAATCGGTGCAGTAGTTTCTGAGGAATCGCGTGGTACCAAACAAACGTTGACGTTGCCGACCCCTTTTCAGCCCTTTAGGGATAAAATTTTGGAAAATTCTTTCTTAGCTGACGCCTACGTCATACAAAGATCCCTCCGAGCGGTTTAGGCTGGACGTTGATATGTCAGTCATAATTCGGGAAGTGGGCAAACTCAGAGGAACCAATACCTGTAGTTTTGTAATTTGGTACAGTTATACCTTGCAGTATTTAGATGAACATACTACAAGTCCTGTAGTACCACAGAAAGAATATTTGTCATAATTTTATTTTAGCACTTCGTCAGAATAGAAATACAAACTTTCATCTTTCTAGCACTAAACGTTTGAAAGGAAAGCCGAGGACGGACGAACGGACATGACCATTTTACTACGGAACCCTAAAAATTTGGAACGTAATAGTAGATTTTATATTTATCTAAAACATGACTAATAATTATGACGTATAATAGTTTTAAAAATGTAAATTACAAATTTATTTACAATAAGAATTACAATATACAAAATAAACATAATTATAGACTAAAAATACCTACATTACAAAAATTTAATATCGTTTAAAAAATCCTCCGCGTCATTGCCAACTGGGAAGGTTCCCAGAATGCTGGCTGTGTTGCCACGTTGGATGGCGATACTTATTCTTTGGGCCAGAAAATAGCCAGCTTTCTGGTCCTGAGAAGCATCGATTAGGCGTTTAGCAATGTCTCTATAAAGGCGGCGAGCACTCGGACCCCATGACCCCAGTGTCTCAACCCCAAACGGCTCAAATATGTAATCACCTGCTAGGACGCAGCAGCAGCGCCGGCACATCCGGATGTGCTTGGAAGGTGTGAAGGTGCTAAGGTGTCAACGCATGTAGCATTGAACATCTAAAACATTGATTCCTTAATTGAATTCCTAAGTATTGGCCCTAATGCGATATCGCGGTTACAAATTGTTTAATAGGAGCGGATCAGCTCAGCATAGTGTGTAAAATATGACTCGTTCAAAATTTTGTTACCGCAAAATTTCAGTAATAGTGATACTTAGGAATTAAATTAAGGGATCATTATTGTAGATCATATATGTTTTTGTCCATAACGGGCATGTCAGCCTATTATTGTAGAATATAGGTACTATTACATCTACTTCTATTACTTCCCATTTTTTAATAAAATTCACCGTTTACGAGAAAAATAAAAAACCCGTTTACGTTGACCCTTGACCTAGAACATTTTTTTAACAAATCCTCCACGCTTCAGCAATTGTAGTATGTTCATCTCCCCCTACAAGTGGGATTCATTATGTTTCCTCGCGTCAACCCCTCGTGTGTGGTTTCATTAGATAGGCTGTTTTAAAACACTGGGAGTTTGCTAAGTCAAGTTTTTGATTTGTGACCGTTTGCGAGATATTCAACTTCAAAGAGCATTTTCTTGTTAAAACAGAGCTTGTCCCCTCCCCCACCCCTCTAAAATCTTAACAGCTAGCTCGAAGAAACTGAAAAAAATCATGATGGTAGTCCATATGATGTAGGTACTTTGAACGAATAATATAACGGGCCAGATAACTTTGTTAGTTTAGGAGTTATCTGCTCCTTAAGATACAGGCGTAGCCTAGTTTAAGGGGCAGGGTTCAAAAACGTAAAGGTTAAGAATAGATTAGTCTTCCTGTCATTCCAAAATAGTCATTTACATATCTTTTAATAATGAAAACATTGTATTCTTTTTGGTGTCAATAAAGTTATTATTATTAGTTATAGAGCGTATAATGGGTACGGAACCCGGAAACTACAGAACTACGTAACCCTATATTTTGCGTGCCCGACACGCACTTGGCCGGTTTTTTTTAAATAAAATTCACTGAGAAAAATCCAAATACCAAAAACATTGACCTTTAACCTTGAATATCTTTTTTAGCACAGTACCTACACTTGAGGGCTTTTAGTATGTTCATCTACATCCCCTAAGGTATAATTGTACCATTGTATGAAAGAATTATTTTTCCTGGTGGATATATTTCGATGTTTATGTAGCCTCGGCCTATAAGTAGGTAACAGAAATTATAGCCAAATTAGGTTCAATTTTTTTGTCAATTATGTACCTACCTATTTACACTATATTACTCTATTTAAAAAACTCTAGGAAATCTTTATGGAAGATTTCATTTGAGTAGGTACAGCTCAAAGGAATTCTGTCCTTTGAGCCTCAGAAATCATGCCCTTTCCCCGGAGGGATTATAATTATATGCTTTTATTTGCCAACTTTTCGCCAAAAACATTTTAAGCCCACATAGGGACGAGCCAGCGACTATACAACCTAACGATTTGTTGGTTGTATAATCGCTGGGACGAGCCTATACTGCCGCCGCTACACAGACAAAGGGTGCTTCCAAGGCTCTATCAGTGGACCCTTACTGTGGAACCTACTTCTGGAAGGACTTGAGGATAGGGCAGTTTACGTTTACGCTCAGGCTTTCGCGGATTATGTGGTTTTGATAACTTTTAGGTAGTTTGGTAGTAGGTACAGCCCAATACCTACCTTAATCAACGGTTCTACTCGTTGGTATCTATGTAAATCTTGTGTCTGCGTATTCTCACAAAATAATGTTTTTTTTTCAAGTGCGGCGAATCTTGATACCTACTTGTAAAAAAATATTCATTAATTTGTGTCCAATTAAACTTTATTTTAAATGTACAAAAATACCAAAATTTATCATTCAAATGACATGACAGTACGGTAAGTAAGAGTAATGGAGCAACAGGGAACTCCTGCCAAAGTCTGAAATTCAAACTTCACCATTGTAAGCTTTTTGTAATATCGCGTAAATAAAAACCATCGACCAAAAACTGACATTGCATTTTGTAATTTATGAACGCCACCGTAGGGACTACCTACTTTCAGTTTATGGTCAAGCTGTAGGTATCTTTTACTCTCACTCTACCTACTGGCACTCATACAGGATAGTTTTCTTCTGTCTTTCCTTTGTCTGGTATTGGCCGCAACAGTAGGTACATCTTCCCTGGATATATTTATCCCGTGGGAGAATGGGCGATGTACCACTTCGTTGCCCCGGGGAACACAGGCGCCCAAGATGTCAAAGCAAAGGACACTAAGAGGTTCCCGATAGTCGCAACTCGCACCCCAGAGTTGCATACAAAGCTGCAAACACGCTGACTCGCGCCGTTGGCTTTTTCATATTGACATTATGAAATATATTAGACGACACACTATTTAAGCTCTTATTTAATAGCACACTACTTAGTTGGAGCAGTGCCGTTGCACTGCCGTTATAGTGTGCTATGACCTTACGTCAGCTGCGACCTAAGCTTATACGTAGGTACCTACTATGTCTGATATCCATCAATTGACTTCTCTAATAAATATAATAAATTACCTATTTTATTTTGGCGGATTCAGATAGTTTTCTTACAATTTTGATAAATTAATTAGCAAATCGCCAAACCAAAACCAATACTTAACTTAGTATTGGTTCGTTTTGCCAGTGTCAATATAAACTTTATTGAATAAACAATGGCAAGAATCCAAATTCTTGGCTGTATTTGTTGATTGTTTGTAGGTTAGGTACCTACTGCGCTTTAGTTTGACGTAATCCACCGTTCGTATAGTATGTAGTTATTTACCTACACTTCTATGAAAAAGCTTCATACGCGAGTAGGTACACACTTTGCGTAGATACCTACCTATGTTAAAGTATATGGTAAGGTAAGAATATGGTACGACGTCAAAAATAGACCATACAGATTCAATAGGTAGTTCAACGTTGTGTAGAACAAAGTTAGAAGAGAGAAAACTTGAACGCAGGTATCATTACGTGAGGGTCTTCTGGTCAATGACTGCCTACATATCTACGCGACTGCTCCGGTGGCGTAGTCGGTAGTGCACCCGCTTCCGACGCCGGAGTCTCGGGTTCGATTCCCGGTCGGGACAATCTTTGTGTGATGACACATACGTTTGTACCGAAGTCTGGGTGTTTCCTATGTATAATATGTATGTATTTACAAAAAAAATAAAAATTTATGTAAGTATTTATATCAGTTTATCTAGTACTCATATCACAAGCTCTGCTTAGTTTGAGACTAGATGGCGTTGTGTGAATTGTCCTAACATATTTATTTATTTATTTTTTATTTATTCATATTTATTTACTTCTTTACAGGAGTCGTGATGATGACAACAGTGTCGAGGGGATGAAGGCGGGCAGGGGTTGGGCGTCCAGTACAAATCTCAGCACAGAGCCATCCAAGAAAGACGCCTTCTCCACCGGTAAGGCTTCCTACACCAAATAGCATATTTCATAATCATAAACTCTCAAAACCAATAGGTAGTTAACTACCTACTGGTTTTGAGTTTTCCATTTCCGGTAACTGAAGCAGTCATAGCATATACTACGAGTACGACACTATCTCTCGTTTTACCATGACTAGAGTGGTTTAAAAAGAAGTTAGCGGAACAGGCGAACTGTTTTTTCCTAATCCTACTGACCTACCTAGTAGTGCACTTTTAAGTGAGTGGGCATTGTCAACTTCTTGGTGGTGTCGGACAAAAGTTGACGCAACTTTGCATTGGGCGGTCGTCTCTTGGATCCAACTAATGGTGATCACCCTCGTGGCCTTTATTAAAAGAAAATACCTATTTCAAATGCCCAGGGTTCAACAGAACCAGTGCATCGTGGACGTCGACGCCGGACCTGGGGGCCAACGAGACCGAGAGTACGAACGCAGTCACAGTCAGTCTGAAACTGCCCAAACGACGACTTACAGGTCCTTTACCAACTTTGGACACAGGGCAGAATACTACAGCTGGTATGTTCAATGCTGCTGTTCACTGTTACATAACTCATGGATATCTACTAATAGGCACTAAACAAAACAAATATATCACAGATACTGTAACACTGCGACGACCGTCACCATCTCCTCCACCAGTAGTGGCCACCACGGTGCAGTCACAAGTTACAATAAATAAAAACGACTCACTTGCAGAACGCGTGCGCAAGGTAAGTTTAAAAATAAATCCATCTGGCACTTTCCTGGAAATCAGCCTGGTGACTACAAATTGTAGGCACTTCATTGTTAAGTCAAGTCGTTGCTTTGGGGGAGGGGTTGGGTCTCTAATAATAGATTTAATTTACGAGTACGTTATGCAACAAAAAATGTCTCAACTCTGAACCACAGTCTGAACCAAATACTACTCGGTAATGAACTAATGAGCGATATTTTTCCAAATAAATGTACCTAATTAAAGTAGACGAATCTGGATATGTTTATATGGTAATCCAATCAGTACTAGTCTTACCTAAATGTAATATCAAGATTATTAATATTAGACATTTTTGTTCTATTTATTTACCTACCAATACGAATAATGTAATAGGGGCTGCTATTTCCGGCGTACACTTGGGCGTCGGAGACTGGGTGCCACAAAAGTATTGTGCGTAAATAGAAGTAACTGAATCCAACAGGCATGGCTTTTCTAGGCTGAGAGCGCCAAGATATTATCACCGTAGCAATGATTTATCTACCATTTTAATTTCATTAACATCCATTTAAATAATTTAAGTGTTACTGAAGTACAATGCAATTAGAACACGCAAATGCATTGCGTAATTTAATTAATTACATACTGAAATCTACAATAATCGCACAGTTACAAGAGAATTCCACAAGTTACGTGTGTATTTCTAAATGATTTGGTCAATAATAAACTGGTCAAATTGTAATATTTTCTTCACCTTGGATCCATAAACAAACGTGTGAAAAATAAGTGGGTCAAACAGATAGTCGTCTACTGATTGCTTTCTAGTGAACTATTTGCGATGCCTCGCTTAAAATAAATATAAAAGGTCGCCATAGAAGTGCTTGGCAAAGTGCAAGAGTTATAATTGATTGAGGAAATGACCTACTTATAATGTTTTCACTTCTGCCAAAAGATATACAGATACCTGTATAACAAACATCTGAAGCACATTAAACTCAAAAACTTGTTGGCATCACGTAAGAAATATGTCTCATTGGTAGGTAGGTCTATTCACACACATACCTACTTACAACATACAATTTATCGACTCATAATGTAACTAAATGTTAAACAGTTATTTCTATTAGATACAATATTATTCAGATGCAGTTAATGAAATCGCAAAATAGTTTTGAAAAAGAATCAAGCGCGGAAAAAGAAAGAGAAAGAAGAAGTTTATCTAGAAGTAAAGAAGTCCAACAAGAAGAAAAGAATACAAGACCCAAAGAAGAAAAGAATACAAGGCCAAAAGAAGATCGGTCTGCAGCGAAGGAAGATGTTAACTTTATGATGCAGGTAAGTTTAACTACAAATTACGACAGTTAATCTGAAATGCACCGACGAGGTTTCTACTGAAGTAACAAGTTAAATTGAAAGAAGAACAGATGATTAGAAACATCCCTATTTTAACGTTTCTTAACTATGTGTTTTAACTAGCGTTCACCGCCACCGCGCCGCCGCCCGCCCGCGTGATAACTTTGACTTTGTTCGATACACATTAGATGGTTGTCTTGAACTCTTTACTACCCAAAATGCAATTTCAATATAAAGATTATAAGTAATTAAATAAAAACGGCTAGACGGATTTTGATGAAATTAAGAAGTGACATGTTTCCATACTTATAGATTATATTAAGTTACTTTGATAGTCTGCAGCCCTGTTGTGTACATGTATTTGAGTTTTCGCAGTGAGTTACAAGAGTTTGATTTAAAAGTATAACCAATAAGTGATCGACCTATGTCATAGGTGAAAAGTACTCGCCACTCATCGGCGAACTCAAAGCCCCCTGTACGAGGCGGCCCTACTAAGGAGAGAGATGAGTCAGACGATGAAACTAGCACCGTCACTACAGAAACTACACTAGTTGACGTCAATGTCAAGGAGTGCCAGGTGATAATCAGTTTATAATTAATTATAATCAGTTAAAATATAGTAGCAGATTTACCTAGTATGGGGCAAAATAAGAACTTGTTAACGCAATCTATTTAGCTCAGCTGGAGAAGTAACGGGAATGTTCACGTTTTGGACATGGATGGAGTAGTTGCTGTTAATAATTTAATTATTTTATTTCCAGGATCAAATAGAAAGTCTGAATCAAGAAGTGGATCTTCTACGAAAGCGGTGTGAGAGAGTAGAAAAAGAAAAAAGTGATATACTGTTACGAAGACTAGCTAATATAGATACAGTAAATAAATATAGTACAGGACGATCATCTGAAGTGTTAAAATTACAGCAGAAAGTCAACGAACTTACATCACAGAATGAAGATTTGAGAGACGAAAAGAAACATCTCACCCTGAAGATTAGGGAGGTTGAGAGTGAACTTGAGGTACGGTTTCCATAAGACAAAGATCTTCTATACACACGCAAGTCTTGGCACTGTCCTTTAGACGAATAGTATACAGCCCATATAAAGAACTAAAATCCAAGTAACAACACCTTTACACCATTAGATAAATTACTTTTAAATAATCGCGAAAACTAACTCTGAGGGGATTAAACATTTAATTTGCTCATATAAATAACTCGTCTACATTTCTAGTCTCGGCCATCTGTAGAAGCACAAACTCGTCAAATAGAACAGCTTCGAGCAAAGCTATTAGCTGCAGAGACCTTGTGCGAGGAGCTGATGGATGAGAACGAAGACATGAAGAAGGAACTACATGACCTTGAGGAGGAGATTGAAGAAATGCAAGACAACTTTAGGTATATTACTACTGCTTTTGATACTGGTATTGTTAAATAATTATAAGTATAATACATGTTAACAAAAAACACTTGTACACCGTTTTACTTTTATTTAATACTAGCTGTTGCCTGCAGCTCCGCCTGCGTGTTACTTTAGATCTACATAACTCTTTTATTTATGAACGGATTGAAAACCAAACCTTAAATGTTAAGTTGAATAAACCACAACGCATTACTGTAAACCGCAAATTTAAATCAAAAATTCAAATCGGTTAAGCCGTTTCTGAGATTAGCGTGTTCAAACATTCAGACAAACAGACAAAAGTTCTAAAAAATATTGTTTTGGGTTTTATTGCGTTTATAAAGCCGCCCTACAACAGTTTATCTATTATATCTTCTATTATAATTTTTAGAGAAATTGCAAAATAAAATACACTCGTAATAATGACGCGTCTGAGCCGCGCGGTATGGCACCACGTAGGGCTCGTAGACCTAACAGGCGACGGCCGGCAGTCAACTCACACATGCGCAGTGCGCACTCCAACGTCGCCGTCGTCGCCCGTCTTCAAAATAGTGTACTTTTTGACTAAATCTATAATATCTCTTAAGATATTCGTTGAAATCAAATGATGCAAAGGACTAATTTGTTCTAAATTAAATTCTTATGACGTATAGCGTATTTGTTTGGATAAGGATTAATATCGTAAGCATAAAAATAGCTTCGCAAATCATGAATTGTTTTGAATCAATTTTGATTGCTATAAATTACGTTATAGTGCGTTAACCCTAAGAGGTAGATATATGCCATCGCGGACTTTTTTATAGAACTTTTTAAGGCAAATAAATTCGTAGTACACAATTTTAACGTTACTTTAACCATGTAAGCAGCGTACGCCACGGAAGCTCCCAAAATAAATAATTTTCCCTCGTTTTTGTAACATATATCATTGCTGCTCCGCTCCTACTCGTCGTAGCGTAATGTTATATAGCCTATAGCCATCCTGGATAAATGTATTAGATAACTAAAAAGATTTTTTCTAATCGGACCAGTACTTTCTGAGATTAGCGCGTTCAACCAAACAAACAAACAAACTCTTCAGTTTTATAATATTAGTATATTTACAGGATTTAACCTGACACAGACAGAAATAAAATTTAAGAGGCAGTGTAAGAAATTTACCCTGAAAATGGGGAAATTCACTCCTTCGCAAATTAATTATATTAGAATTTCCCCATTTTCAGGGTAAATTTCTTACACTGCCTCTTAAATTTTATTTGTGTCTACCCACATATATTTTAAGAATTTAGTTCAACAATGGCTTGAAGATATGTTACACAGTGTAGTAAAATATCTGTTTAATAAATATGTAAAGTTAACAATAACCTTTGATAATGCTATAAAGCGAAACCGGTCAGGTTGAATCCTGTACATTAAATAAAAGTGAAACGGTGTACAAGTGTTTTTTGTTAACATGTATTACTATAAGTTTTACCAAGTGCCGACAATCGAAACCATCAACTATAAATTATAAGTAAAAGTTAAACACCTTGCCAAGAAAATGTAAAATTTATAAAACACCACACTTAGTACCTACCTACAACAAATATTGTCAGGCGACCAACAGGGAAAAAGATCCCCGGGTAAGAAGACTTCAGATGTATCTATTACGGTTGGATAAGATGATTGTTAAGCATCGGTAGTTGGTAAGGTTACCCCTTTTCACTCTGTACTCTTATTCAGGGAGGATCAAGCCGACGAGTACTCTTCACTCAGGAGGGAGTTAGAGCAGACCATAAAAAACTGTAGAGTTTTATCGTTTAAGTTGAAAAAGACAGAAAGGAAAGCTGATCAACTTGAACAAGAAAAAGCTGAGCATGAAAAGAAACTCTTGGAAGTAAGTTATCCTATCGTATAAAAATCTTATTTTGAGTAAGGCTATGTCTGTCGTCAATAACCTAATACAGGTACTTTTCCTTTATGTGGAGAGGTTAACAAGTACCCTAGTTACAGAGTACTGTGTACTTTTCTAGAGTATAGCAGAGTATACAGGTATATTTAAAAATACAATTTAGAACGATATTTTACTCACATTGCAGATAGTTGGTGGCAAAGACGGTTTACACCGTGAAAACCGCATAAAGGAATTGGAGCTTGAAGTGACTAGGTCCAATGAGGTTGCGACTAGATTACAGCGGGAACTGGCAGAAGCCAACATTAAGTTAGCAGCCGCATCGGGAGCGATGCCTGCTAATGTCAAGAAGAACCAGCTTACTGACACGGTTACTATTTTTATTAGAATATTCAATTTATTAATATGTACATATTTCCAATGTCATTTATACTTGATAATTGTAATGCCTACATTTTCTGACCCGTTTCTTTCTCGTTTCCCACGGAAATCTATGTCTGGGAGTTCTGTCTCAGGTTTTGCGCTGCCTGTGTACCTGAGCAACCCATTCAGTGATTAGAGCGTGATAGAGACAAATAAATATCGTAACTTACTAATTTATTTTACTAGTTAGGAATAAGAACTACAAAATCCTACTAATATTATAAATGCGAAAGTTTGTATGTATGGATGTTTGTTACTCTTTCACGTAAAAACTTTACAATAATATAGCTTATACATCAGAATAACACATAGGCTACAATTTATAAAGATACGGCGACGGGAACAATAATCACGCGGACGAAGTCGCGGGCGACCACTAGTGATAATATAATTTCCCACCTACGTCTTACGAGTACGTCCCTGAGACGTAGGCTATCGGACCAAAAATATTCAGTCTTGACGGAATTGACTGACGTTTGCACACATCACAACACCAAATAGTGCACATAATACACAAAGAACTATAACCAGCCATAGATTTTTACAGAAAGTGTCGCGGTCATCCCTAACACGAGGTGGTAGTCAAGAAGACCCAGCGCAGTTACTAAGAGATCTTCAGGACTCATTAGAACGAGAGGCTGACCTTCGTGAACAACTACGTAATTCTGAAGAGGAGGTAAATGTGATAACTTCTAATAACCTTGCAATGTAACAATATTACTTGATAATATAAGTAACATTTGACGTGTGCGTTCGCGCAGCGGAATGTTGTTGAATTTAAAGATTTTAATTATGCAGATATTTAGTGTATGACGTCGTGTAATTGTGTATGGTAAAAAAAATTGTGCATGCAGCCATTGTGGAGAAATTCGCCAAAAACTGATTCCGCTGGGCGAACGTTGTCCTGGCGGAACTTTTTTTAATCCATGGACTTAGAAGAAAAAAAATGTGTCCATAAATTAGTGTGTATTTGTGTGTAATTGTGTATGTATGAATAAAATTAGTGCATGCATAAACTTCGGAGAAATTTAAGTTTCCGCTACGCGAACGTTTGGCCATTTGCTAGTTTTCATATAAAGCGCTTATTTAGAGAGCTGTAGATTTTTACATACGTTGTTTTGAATTGGTTTATATTTGTTTAAACAGATTTAGAATAAATCGTAGGGTTTAAAAGATAAAAATATAAACGTAAAATACGCTTATTCGTAAAGTATGCACTTTGGGGTCTAGTTTTTCACGTTTATACAAACCTTGTAAGTGTCTGCAACATCTTGCCAAGTATCAATGATGTTCCGTTAGTAATTAATGAGTTATAGGACAATTTACCACGAATAGACCACTGTTTACAAAGCAGTCAACTATCATGACGTTTTAAAGGAATTGCATAGTAAAATGTATTCCAATAATTAGTGTATTAATTCAACTATTCACGTGCAAAATTTCATCTCATTAAATTCAGTAATTAAAGAGAAACAATTAAAATACTGACAAAGCACCGAAAACCTACATAACCCGACCAAGTTCGGATGGCTACAAAAAAGCGGCCGTGCAATATATTTAGGTAACATTCTAAAATTTACAGTATATTACCCGGTATTGAATTGGTACAGATGAAAACACAATTGTTGTTTCGATATAATTTATAGGTCATTGTTCATTGTGTCATGTTGAGGTTATTTTCTGTATTTGTTATTCATTTAAGAGTATTTTCTTGAAAATACCTTTTTTACACCAATGTTTTAATTTATAACACTTTAAATGTTGATTTATTTTTATATAAGGCAGACTCTCAAATCTAAACAACTGAATAGTCTATTTATGTGATCTGTGATTTTAACATTTATTGAAGTTCGAAATACTATACTTACCCTCATATTCATAATCGTTTATTAAAGCTATTTTAGTTAAAACACATTTTAAGTCTATTGCTTTCTCTACCCAATGACATGAAAATTACAATGACAGAGTATGTTTAGCAAGCGTTTGTTAACGTTAAGTTTTTATGAACAAGGGACTAGTCATGACAAGCGCCTCAGCTGCGCTCCTGATACACTCAAAATACACGGGCCTGTGCGCACACATGAGTTGTATGCAAAAAGTTCTGCTTTCACTTGCGCGCGCGTATTTTGAGCGCCCAGGGCACGCTTGTCATGACAAGTCCCTAAGAGGGTTAGAAATTTTTAGGTTATTTTCTGTATTTTCATTCATTCATATGAATGAATGAATGTGAGCATATGAATGCTCACGGCTGTTGTTCCAGAAGAGGTAGGCGTGGCATTTCTGTGACACCCACATTTCGCCAATTTTTGGGTTTCTACGTAACAGGTGGCGAGAAATAAATAATAAATACATAATTATTATATGTAATTAAAGATATTTTTCCATGTTTAATTAGAAAAGTACATGTTAATTGAAGATTTATTTTTATCGTAGATAGTGGCGTTATTATTAAAAAAATATTTTTCAATCAAGAAATGCAATTGTTTTAATTTTTCCTAACGCTTGTGTACGCAACTGTACCATATTAATAAATACTATACTGGAAGGTTAAGAACGTTACTTAGATATATGGCACGGCCGCTTTTTTGTGGCCATCCGAACTTGGTCGGGTTATGTAGGTTTTCGGTGCTTTGTCAGTATTTTAATTGTTTCTCTTTAATTACTGAATTTAATGAGATGAAATTTTGCACGTGAGTAGTTGACTTAATACACTAATTATTGGAATACATTTTAGTATGCAATTCCTTTAAAACGTCATGATAGTTGACTGCTTTGTAAACAGTGGTCTATTCATGGTGAATTGTCCTATAACTCATTAATTACTCATGGAACATCATTGATACTTGGCAAGATGTTGCAGACACTTACAAGGTTTGTATAAACGTGAAAAACTAGACCCCAAAGTGCATACTTTACGAACTAAGACCTAATAAGCGTATTTTACGTTTATATTTTTATCTTTTAAACCCTACATTTTTTTCTAAATCTATTTTTTAAACAAATATAAACAAATTCAAAACAACGTATGTAAAAATCTACAGCTCTCTATATAAGCGCTTTATATGAAAACTAGCAAATGGCCAACGGTCGCGTAGCGGAAACTTGAATTTCTCCGAAGTTTATGCATGCACTAATTTTATTCAAACATACACAATTACACAC
This sequence comes from Nudaria mundana, assembly GCA_963556515.1. NCBI lineage: Eukaryota > Metazoa > Arthropoda > Insecta > Lepidoptera > Erebidae > Nudaria > Nudaria mundana. Next base: position 17,227,194 of record OY748287.1, read on the forward strand.
AAATACACACAAATTTTTGGACACATTTTTTTTCTTCTAAGTCCATGGATTAAAAAGGTTCCGCCAGGATAACGTTCGCCCAGCGGAATCGGTTTTTGGCGAATTTCTCCACAATGGCTGCATGCACAAATTTTTTTTTACCATACACAATTACACGACGTCATACACTAAATATCTGCATAATTAAAATCTTTAAATTCAACAACATTCTGCTGCGCGAACGCACACACATTTGACGGTAATTTTAGTAGATCAGAAGTAGGAACATACAGTGAGCGGACACACGAAGAGGACAACACTAAATCTACAATTCGTAACACCTGGTGTCCTAGGTATTATTTGACGAAAACCACCATGAAATATATGAATACTGGTGTACTTCGTTATACATGTATCTCACCAAACATTAAAAAAAAATTCAATCAGTTATGAACTTGAGAAATTGTTATGTTTAAACAGGCCTATCGATATCGCCATCGCAACGACGGGAGAAGAATACGACCGCAACTTATTCCACAATCACCTCGTTCCGATCCCAGTTCTCCCCAAATAATAGTTGATAATGAAAAATACAATCCTTTAACGATCCAAAGAATGCTTGAAATGCAACTTGCATTAGAAAAAAGTTTATCATCACTAGACGGTAGCCCGTCATCTATTGGAGTAAATCAACATGCCCAATCGCCACAAGATTTCGTTATCAGTTATTCTGAAGGTTGTCAAACGGACATTATCATAGTAAATGATGCGATGACCGATACTAGAAAGATTACTCTCGACTCCGCTGTACAAAACTCAATTGATGTCTTAGAAATGCAAACCCAAACTGAAATAGGTTTTATGAAAAATAAAATCGTTCAAACAGAATGTATGCGCTTTAATAATTTTGCACAAACAGACAGACCAAAATTACGAAATGTCAGTATGCAGACAGCAGCAAAACTTTATAAAGAGAAAGCGCTTCAAGCAGTTAATGGCTATAAAGAATGTATGGATGCAAGTACATATACAGACATTATTTATAACGAAGAAGATATCATTTATGAAAACGATAGGCGGTGTAGAGGACAGTTTACTAAAGAACCGTCTATAAGTCCACCTCTGACTCCGGATAGAACTCCAGAGTCTCTATCTCCTTATCCGATACCGTTAATGTCATTGTTCAGTCCACTGGCTATAAGATTGACAAATATAGGTACTTACCTACATAATATTTATGGTTGACCCACGTTTGGTAATGTTGGTTTACTTATAACTTAATATTGTTTTTATCGTCCCTAACTGAAATTAGAATAGAGTTTAAACAGTGATAGATAATGTTTCATATATTCTAACTAACTACTATTTACAGGCAAATAACATGCGTAAAACAGCGTCGCGGGTCGAAGATGACAATGAATCATTACTACTACAGCTGAAAAAAATGGCTACCAAAGCCAGAAGTACGTCATATACATTATTGTGAAACCAATTGTTTTTCTAACATTCATTCCGTCTAAAAACTGGTACACGAGATATCCAGTGCACTATTTCACTTTCATTGTGTATTTACATAACAATTAATTCTTCACCATCCTTTAGAGCTTGATGTATACTAACACGTTTGTCAGTGTGTATTGAACTATACAGCATATCTATGGTAGCCATTTTCTCCAGTCTGTATTAGATCTTGTAACTCTTCTATGGTGTTTTCGATTTCAAATATATTCATTAGATTATTCGAAACTCGCTGTGATTTTGTTGCATTGAATATGTACTAATTTTCGACCAATATCTTTGTATAAGTACAAATAACGATACATATTTAGCTTATCCAAATTGTAAAGAATGTTATGTAGGTATAACCCAAATACTAATATTTGTAGGTCGTAAGCTGTCACCAACGCCTCCAGCAAGTAAACTCGATGTTAATGAAAAAGACGGAAAAACAGATGATGAGAACCCAGCTGAACTTCGCCTGCTACTTGAACTTAATGAGCAGGTCCTTATCTCACTTTATTTATGTACTATTAATTGTACAAACTCGTAAAAGAAGTAATTTTTTATCACAACATGTACTAAAACTTGTAGGAAGCTTCTGTGTTACGGCGCAAAGTAGAGGAAATGGAACAGGATAGAGATTCCTTAAAGAAACAAGTTAAAGAGCTGACGGATAAAATCGCGGCACAACCTAAAAATAATTCAGCTGTAACTCTCCGTCGGACAACTAATGGTAAAAGTGACAATTTAGCAGATGAGAAACTAAAGGTACCAAAAGTGGAAATTAGCATAAGATATTTCCACAACTGTACTTCACACTACACTCAACATTTTTGATTCCAGGTATTAGAAGATGAGATTGCAGATTTAAGGATAAAACTTATAGAAAAAGAACGTGACTGTGAGAGACTACACGCTGAATTGAGTTTGGCACAAAAGAAACCAAAAGGATCACTCATGAAAAGCAAGTAAGTTTTTTTGCTTTAAGAACTAAAACTAGTAGTAAGACTATAATATTAACCAATGTCACCGCGACTTAGTGTAATATTTCAATTATGCGCAACTAGAAGTGAACGTTTCACAGGTCATTGGACGGGGACCAGCAAAATATTGATTTAAAACGTCAACTTCAAGTAATAGAACAGGAGGCAAACGTACTTCGTTCAAAAACTCAAACACTAGAAAGTGATAATGAGAAGATTCAAGCAGAAAATAAGAAATTGCAGGTATTCATATCTAGAACACATGTAGTTACCAACTGTGTTAACTTTCGTTACATACTTTAATTTCATTTGCAGTTGCTGAAAAATACTAAAACTTTGAAGTCAGATAAATCAATAGAACTAAGTGCAAATAAAATAAGTAAATTAGAGAAAGACCTCAAGGAAGCGTTAGAAAAATTAAGTGATATAGAAAATAATAAAGAAAAAGATGAAAAAATAGAACCGAAAAAGGTTCGGTTTGGAGCAGAAATTAATCAGAAAAAAGACGAGGATTTGCTTAAAACAAAGCAAGACGAATTAGAAAAGTTAAAACTCAGTTACAATAAGGTAGATAAAGTACATAAATTTCTCTTTGCGCTTCTTTTTTTGGTGTCCATGGACAACTTTTTGTAACGATGTTAATATGTACGAGACTATTAGAGTTATATTATTTAGTGTTTTATATTTGTACATTTTAAATAAACTCACTTGTACATTCCACAATATTTTTTATTCTTTAAACTCCTGACCGGTTTCGCCGAATATATGGCATCATCAGAGGTATTCACTTTCACCACATATCACTTTCTACTTGGTATTCTTGAGATAATCAACTTAAATTCATCTTGTAGCTACCCATAGCTGACATTGGACTGAGTGTTATAAACATTACATTGTGGGTACATATAAATAAAATTGTGTTTATAATACTCAGAGAGAGAGAAATGTTTATAATACTCAGTCCAATGTCAGCTACAAGATGAATTTAAGTTGATTATCTCAAGAATACTAAGTAGATAGTGATATGTGGTGAAAGTGAATACCTCTGATGATGCCATATATTGGGCGAAACCGGTCAGGAGTTTAAAGAATAAAAAATATTGTGGAATGTACAAGTGAGTTTATTTAAAATGTATTATTATAAGTTCCACCAAGTGCCGACAATCGAAATCATAAATAATATTATATATTTGTATTTACAGCTTGAGAAGGAAAAAGGACAACTTCAAGTTTCATTGAAAGCATTAAGGGATGACGCGATAAAATCGTTTAAGCCCAGAGTTTCCAAAAAACCGACCGACTTAACAACAAAATTACAAATGAAGAAAATGGTAGATGATCTAGAAAATGAAATAGGTAATTACATTTAGTAATATGAGTCCAGTTTCGGTCGTGCCAGTCACCATGTTGACATTACAGCGGCGCGGACCCAGATCAATGACACACGATCACAGAAAATTTCTAACAACGCTGCACTATAGAATAAATAAAGTGTAATATAATAACCAGAGACCAACGGCACCGACGACCGTGTAGCTCTATGATAATAACGAACGAAAATATTATACACAAAACGAAATGTCTTTTTTTTACCGCATCAAAGCAAAGACGGGACTTACTTTTTACATTTTTCAGGGGATATGTATGTGATAATGAAGAATGCAGGATTAAACGGTAATGAAATAAATTTTAAAACACAACTGGAAAAAGATATAGAGGCAGTTCGAATAAAATTATCTAAGAATGATGCAGAATTCAAGAATGAAAAGAATCGACTTCAGACTGAAATAGCTAAGTTGAAAGATCTAAACACCAAGTTAGAGAGTGACAAAACGGAAATAAATAAACAATGCAAAAAGCTTGACAACGACAATAATAGCATATCGAACCAATGTAAAACTTTACAAGAAGAGAAAAAAAATTTAGAGACCCAAATAAGCAAACTTAACAATGATCTGAGTAAGTACATAATAATAATTAGATAATTTCAAAAATTACAGAATATGAGACGTGTATGTGAATTAAGTGTAACATAACGATTTAATTTAAAATATGTACTAATACGCAATCATTTCTCATTTCATAAAAGAATACGCTACATCGTTACAAACTACAATGTCTGACTGTATGAACAAAATAGAGGAACTTAAGAATGAAATTGACGCAAAGGAAAAAGAAATAGAAAAATTAAAAAAGCAAGTTGAAAATGTCAATAAATTAGAACAAGATAAAAACAAATTGCTCAAAGAGGTATATAAGTCTTGTCATAATTATGTATATAACTATATTTATAATATATTAAACCATAAAACACAACATCACATATATGCTTGCAGGTGGGCGATAAAGCTAAAAAGATAGGAGAGTTGGAAAAGAAACTAAAAGAAAGTGATGAAAAATGCAAGCGAATTGAAAAACAGCTAACGAGCAGAAAAGACCGTGTAGTAAAATTAGAAAAAGAGGTAAGCATATTTTTAGTGAGTTACCTACAGTATGAATTGTTTTTATGAATCAAATATACTTACTTCATGTTATATCAACAATAGCTTTCGCAAGAGAAGGAGCATACTGAGGAATTAGCAGATAAACATCGACGTGTTTCCATAGATTTTACTAGTGAAAAAGATCAAATACAAGCAAAGCTCTTTAACACTGAAAGTAAACTTATAACAATACAATCGGATATGAAAGCAATGAAAGACGAATATGAAAACAAAATCACTATTTTGGAATCGACTGTAACTGCCAAAGACATTCATATTAAACAGCTGGTATTTCTATTATTTCAAAACAGTACGCCTGATGCCCCAGCATTTCCTTACCTCAATTAAAAATCAAGTTATTAGTGTATCTATAAAGGCGCATGTTCCCCCTATATTATGATTTTACGCACCCTAGAATAGAAAAGTACCCGAGTAGACGCTAACTAAGTAGAAACGTGTCTCCAAACTACAATCGATATTTTAATAAAACTTAAAAACTAAATGTTGTTATGTTATAACAGGAAGAAGCCCTAAGAGATACATCAAACCAAAAATATGATGAAGCAATATCTTCTGTAGAAATGACGCAAATACAAGGTAAACTAGAAAGGGCCCTTAAAGATGTTGAAGATAAACAAGAAGAATTGACTAATTTGAAACGTGATCTCGGTAAGACTGAAAAGGAATTATTGACAGCTCAAACAGAATTATCACAATTAAAAAGCGAATTAAATAAACTGGAAATTGCCAAGAAAGATTATGACAGTAAATTACAAATAGAAAAGAAGGAATCTGCTTATTGGGAAAGTAAAGCTTCTGAATTGGATAACGACGTACAGGTAAACATTCTATAAAATTCTTCATCGAATCTTTTTATAACATTCAAGATGTGTCCAGTTACTCAATATTACAAAATTGAATGAAACTGAAACTGATCACTACATATAAACCGTAGTTGGATACAGAGGGATTCACTTTTTAGATTTTTTAATAATGTTAATATTACATGGCCTTTCCTACTTAGGCTGAACGAAAGAAAATAGAACGCATGCGAACAGCTCATGATAAGGACATTAAGAATAAAGAAGCAGAATTAGCGACGCTTAAAGGTAAATTAAAAATTCTAGAACAGTCCTCTGGAGCTGGTGCCAAGAAAATATCTGATCTTAAACAAGAATTTGAAGAAACCGTCAAAAGTAAGTAGTCACGTAAAACGATCTTTCTCATACATTATTGTTATGGACTCAGGTTATGCATTGTAAATATGTATATTTATTTCTACAACATTATTTTTAGAATTGGAGCATTCACTAGCACTGGAAAAAGCTGAATATGAAGAATTGACAGGCAAATATGAAATATTAGAAGAAGAACATGTTCTAACTAAGGCTAAACTAACAGTAGAAAAGGAACAAGCCCAGAGGTGAGAGTATGACTCTTCATAAGACATATTTAAAGAACGTTTTTTTTTAACGAAAAGTAAAATTGATCAGTAGCTCTAATAAGTCATTACGTTTTCGCGTCGCGTCGGTCGTTAGCAAATATGCCTACTATAATTTTATTTAGGAATATCTGTTGTATACGACAAGCAATAAACATAACCTTGAATAAAGAAAAAAAATAATGAACGACGATTCACATCAGTAGGTACATACTAACCCATTGGCACTTACATTCCAGTGAACTAAATCAAGTACAAAAAGAATTACGGACTGCGTTAGCGGAGATAAAAGCCTTACAAGATAACTATGAAATCAAATCTGCTGCATGGGCGAAAGAAAAGAAGGAACTAGATGTAATGTACAACTAATAATATTCATAATATTGCTGTTTAACCAACATAATATACTACTTACTATCAAGCTAATTTTCCATGATTAGATTCAATTTGCCGAGGCGCCCACCTATTTCGATATAAAAGTTCTCAAATGTGATAGCTAACACAGTAATCTAGTGTAAAATTGTAGATCATTATATTACTCGTAACTACAATTTGGTTTTAAATTTTTACCTTGAATAACTTTTTATGCACAAGTAATAATGTACTTAAGACCAAGACAAGCTTACAATTTGCCTTCCGTCTATTTTGACTGGATTACTCTGTTAGACACACACATTTGAGCATATTTTACCGAATATTATTTTTTTTATTACTGAAATAGGTGGGTCTCGGCAAAATAAAACTACTAAAAATTAGCAGATAGTAATAACTTACTTTTTTTTATTACTATCAGGCTATTTTTTTTTTATTTTTGCAGAATACAATATCATCGCTACAAGATCGATTATGTGGGGGAGGTTGGGAGGTGGAACGTGCAAGGCTAAATGCAAAACTAGAACAAAGGCAGCGTGAGCTGCGTACTGCACAGGAGCAACGTGATGTACTGGAACATCATCAAGATATGGTCAAAAAAGATGTAAGTGTAGAAAATAGCATCACGATAACATATATACACAACAACTATAACTTTAAAAGCAGTATAAGTCACAGGACGCACTAAGAACGAAGCATTTATCATACGTCGGCGATTAACTTAAACGGGATTATGCTTTGGACCGTAAGCAAACGTAATAACTGAGTTTGAACTACGGCCCGTAACTCAAATTCACTTATTACGTTTTATTCTTAGCGCTTGAGTTAGTTGAGCTTTTTGTCATAGTTGGAGGAAGCTAAAAATAAACTGGAAGACTACGAAAGGGTGTCTAAAGTGCAAAGGACCTTGGCGACAGAAAATGCAGAACTGGAACGAGAACTGGGCTCTATGAATACCAGGTTAGACCAAGCTGAAGTAGCAAGAAAGAATGAACTCGGCGAGATGAAGTTGCGATATGAAGGCCAAATGAATACCATAAGAGATGAGCTAAAGTCGCTGCATAACCAGGTAAGTCGGAAACAAAACTGATAGGCTACCCACGTTGATTATCTACCTATTTTAGTTATCTGTAGTACTTCATCAATACCTTATTTATATAGGTATCAAGATTTAGAAGAGAAAGGGATAACTATAAGCAAATGCTAGACGCCGCTCAGAAGACGATGTCCGAAATGAAGACCCATAACAAAAATGGTAGAACACATAGGGCGTCTATATCCAGTAATGATGAGGTAAAACGAACAACCCACCAAGTTACATTTTCTGTTACATTCGCACACAACGTCATCTAGCCCAAACTAAGCTGTAAGCTTGTGCTATGGGATCTAGACAACTGATAAACGTACTTATATATTTCTAAATACATACATAATATACAGATAAACATAGAAAACACCTAAACTCCGAAACAAACATTTGTGGATCACACAAATATTTGATTCGACCCGGGAATCGAACCCGAGACTCCGGAGTCGAAAGGCGATGCACTACCGACCACGCCACCGAAGCAGTTGAAAGAATTCAACTTCTAAAATTGAACCGTTTTTTGTTGTAGGAAGAGTACCGAACCAGACTAGCGACGTTGGAACAACAAACGGCATGCTTGGAAGACGAGTTATGTGAAGCCCGTTTGTTGTCATCTAAACTCAACACTGAGCTTATCAGCGAGCGCTCTGCAGCTGAAGTGCGGATTTCTGAGATGCAGTCCAGGATCAATGAGGTATATTTTAATATAAAGCAGCCACTAGAAATAAATAATGTGAATAAAATATATACCAGGTTAAAATATAACGATGCTTTTAAAATTGCAGTACGAAGAAGAAAGATTGTTAACGTCGGGACGAGCGAGAGTGGCAGGCCTTGCCACGCGCATGGAGCTCGCCTGGCACAAGGAACGCGATGAACAGCAACGTTTACTTCAAGAAACCTCCACACTCGCTAGGGATCTCCGACAAACATTATTCGAGGTATACAAAACAATAAGAAAATGTGACCGATTTGTAATTTATATCAAGTTACTAAAATAACTTAACTTGTAGCTTGAACGTGAAAGAGAAAAGGAGAGATTAGATATGAAGAGAAGAATAGACCAGTTGAAGAGAACAACAGAGGAGGAAACTGAAGAGGCAAAGAAAAAGGTACGGATTTGAGGGCATTAATCTAAGATTTGAATTCGTGTTGGCATCAGGGGTCTTATATACAATTCATACGCTGTTACAGGTGACGGAGTTGCAGTGCGATTTATTGGAGTTACGCGATGCACATGCCAAGTTGCGCACTGCAAATGAGAAGCTTCGTCGAGATAAAGATAAACATGACCGTGATCGCGATCAGAACAAACTTTTAGTGGGTTCTCTAAAACGAGCCCAACAGGTACCGACAATACTATAAGCTGTACTTACCCAACTGTCCCTGGAGTAAAGGTACTGAACTTGCTGATGTAATATTTTCAGGAGGACGACAGAATAATAACCCAGCTTCTAGAGACTATCGACGATCTTATGAAGCAAAGTCCAGAACTGTTCCGTACAGATGCTCCTGTGAGACCTGAAAAGAACTTGGTTACTCCTACGCCTCCACGAAGGAATAGGGTGAGGATCATACTCGTAGTATAATAGAATATTTTAAATAATTCATAAAAATACACAAATAGCTACTTATCTAATTAATTGTCCGCAGTCTTCGAAGTCTCGTTCTAGGTCGGCTACTCCAGAGAACGGCACCAATAATACAGAAACAGTTTCGACCGCGGCGCGTCTTCGACGTCTTACTGATGAGTTGAGGGCGTCACGTATTGCTGAACGACAGCGAAGGCATCAAGCAACTGCCAGACGGTATATTATCCCACCTTTACGCTTTATTTTTAAAACTTGTCCGAACCTTAAGGATAAATAAGGAATCTTAACCCATGGTAACTAAAAAACATTCTGAGCGATACATACCTTGTTTTTTTTTCTATTTGTTTCTTCCAGTATCAGAATCGGTTAGTTAGACCGATCTCGATGCATTTTCATGTGTCATACCAGACGGAGGTATGTCATCACTAGTCTATACAAGTGTCCAGCCAGGTTGTAAAAATACCGAGGTCTACCTTAATTTTACTGGCCTACAATGATAGAATAACTGATCTGAATTGCTTCCACAGCGCCATGTCAACAGAGCCTCGTGACACTTTGTCAGTAACGCCCGTATCACGAACACCCACACGCGCGCCCTCACTCAAGAAAAGATCAATATCCCTTGAACAGACTACCAAAGAGCAGGTACAATATTATATCTTCCTTCAGATTTCCTTGGAGCTTTTACTTTTTATTTGACTGATTTCAAAGGTTTTTCTACACGTTTCCATCTAAACATCTTAAACGATCCAGTAATGGGAAAGTCAGAAAGATTACTGCTTGTCTAAGATCCATGCTGACCGGATTAGTTATATGGCAGATTTTGATTATCATAACAGAAGTTGAGGATTGTTATAATGGGTGTTAAAGTTGAACAAAAGTTCAATTTACGAATTTTACGATTACGATTATAGGTAAAGTATTGTGTTGAAGTATGCTGCTTATAAAACTTATTGATTTGATTTCAGAGCTCAATATGGAAGTCAGTTGACGAGGGCAGTGTTTCATCGATGCAGTCCCTGGATGGCGATGATGGTCGCCTGTTCACTATGCAAAGGGATACAAGTTTAGACAGGTACTTAAATTACCCCAAAGATGCAGGATAACACCCGACCCAATTTCGCGACTGAGGCCCCATAGGTTTTTGTTCTTTTTTTATTCCGCGGCCCAATGCCGCAGCTTCTCTAACGTCCGTTGCCGGGCGTCTCTCGTTACAAGCAGAACGTATTTCCAGTGGCGCCCGGCGGAGGCCCTATAGGTGGCCAAAGTTCGCCGGCGCCATGGGGCATATCATAGATGACCTGGCACGTTGAACCTGGAGTTCAGAATTAAATGGCTTCAAATGCTTCAACCAGCTTTAACAGTAATTTTTATTACAGCCGGCTATCAGGTGGATCCGCTCAAAGCGAAGTGTTGCCAACAGAAAAGAAAAAAAAGAAGAGTATATTTGGCAAACTGAAGAAATTAACAAAATCACGTTCCATTGACGACCAAGTGGATTCGACGGGCGTAGTGGATTTTAGACCTATAGGCAACGTGTCACAGGTGCATACTGTAAATTATAGTTAATGCCCACTAAACTGAACATCATTATCTAAATCAGGATCTTGCTTATGACAAGCAAAATTATTGCATTCTAATGTCGTAATAATTTTTCAGCAAGGATCAGATTCAGACATGAGCGCTGCGGGAAGCAAGCGAGACTTGCGAGGACGTTTGTCAGATATGTTCAATAGAAAGGGTCCAGTCTCTCGTGGTAACAGGTATAGGCAGAGTACAATCTTTCTATGTCACCCTATATTCGCTACACTTTACTAATTTGATGCATCTCACATGGTTTATTTCAGTTACATAGAAAGTAGCTGTGTGTCAGTCAGTTGATTGTAAGCAATATTGCCTCATACAGTCATTTATTATTTATCTTTCTATATTGAACACTAACGCATGTGGATCACGGTCGAAACTGTGTTTTTAGCAGCCAGATTGGTGTCACATAATATTTAAGACAAAGGTTGATAAAAAGTAAAATGCTATTTCCTATAACAGCAAGGAGTTGAGCCCCGAGAGGCCGGTGAGTGCGATGGGCAACATTGGTACTACGTCATCACGACCACCGCTACGTAACGCCAGTAGTTCTACACTAAATAGAGTGCCAGCAGCTAAGCCGGTAACATTCATTACAACTTTTTTCTTACCCACTAGAAAATAAAATTCAAGGTTTAGATGTTCCAACCATTAAACCTTGTAAGTAAAGGCATACTGCCGTTCACATACCTCGTCGTAGCTTGATGACACAATTTTTGAGATCTTTGGGAGATCATTTGTCTTGAAACATTTATAAATATTTGAGTTTTCTGAGAGTTCCTTCGAAAATTCTCACAGAGGACCTTTTTGGTTTCTTACAAGTTTTTAAAGCCTTTATTAAACCATTAGATTGTATGTAATTGTAATGAACTATAGTTGTTGGTATAATCCATTCACAGGATGTACAGAGACCTGCGAGCGCCACACCCGCGGCCAAGAGGAAAGGGAAATAACTGATACCATGAACATTTCACTTCGTACAGTGTATTTATCCATTCTCCTATGATGTTTTCCACATAGCTTGTAATATCACAAACATATCAAATAAATTATTCTGTTTAACTATCAGCACTACACTACCACTCATAGGCATCGATTAAAGCATTTAATGACCGAGTTCCAATCGTAGATAGTTACACGAGTATTATAATATCCGCCACGTCACGATATTGATGAAAAACTGTGACGTCATCTGTCTATGCCCTTTAGCTTTCCTACGAGCCTCGAGAGAATTCCCAACGTATACATAATTATTATTATTATTATATTTGTAACTTTATAATAAAGCTGTTGAATCAAATCAGTTGTTTATTTCGGCACACCGCTTAAATGGAATTAAAAAGTGAAATTAAAGTATCAAATAAATACAAAAGGGTACTTCTATTCAATTTCAACCATTTTTACATTAGACATGAATGAAAATAATAGCATTCTTACAAAAACGAAACAACAAAACAGATCAAAATAAAAATAGAACCTAAGTCTTCCGCAGTCGCATTGTGAGGGTAAATGCTTACTTGTACTTCATCCAATCATTTATTTTACTTTTACGCGACAAGCTGACATTCGATTATATATAACCTTAATTACAAATGTAAAGGGAGCCACACACCAACAGTCCGACTGCAGTCTCAGATCGTTTTCAGTCGGTCGATAAGGTTGAAGTTGGCTACGAATGTTAGTCGATAAAGTTGAAAATCTAATAAAAATGCCATCTGAACAATCTCAGTCTGCCTGCAGGTGTTCTGTGAGTGGGCTGCTTAGAAATATTTTGTTGTTAAAAGTAAAATAGACGAAACAAAGTATTGTATGAGTGTATTTGTCGCTGGCTAGCTTTGATCCATGAGGTTTGAGTCGACGCCGCTAGCGCACGTGGAGTCCTTTAGTATAGACTCGAATATGGGCTGTAGATCCGCAAACGATTTGATTTGAGTCACGAAGTCCATTAGGTGAGGATTTTTTTCTATAAAACAATATAACATCCTTGTTATCGATTTTCATGCAGTACGAATGTAAATACATACATTGAATGTATTGAGTTTAATTTTTATCGATGGTTATGCGACTATAAGGGGGGTTTGATATGTGACGAATTACTATCGACTGGTCAGCTATCGTGTCTATGAATTTTATGCATGGCCAGAGTGAGTAAATGATATTGCACTCTTTGTTCTACAGACCATACTACTTGTCGTATCGATCATAGCGGAACAGGTGTTACGGCGCTGTCATTCAATGTGGATGTCCCCTTATATTAATGGTCCATACCCCCTTTCTTTTATTCTCGCTCTAACTTCCATTGTCGGGAGTTACAAATGAAAATACCCTTATTGAATAGTTAAGTGTTTAGACAACTCACCAGCTTCAGGTATTTGCAATAAGGCCGCGGCCGCTCTAAGCGCGGATCGTTTCAGTTCATCTTGTTTCTCATACTCCTGTTTGACAGAGTTCGCCTTCACTTTCATTGTACACGTCGCTCGGAGGGGCTCCACCAGACTTTCTAACCCTGTAATAATAAAAGATTACATAGGTACAGTCATTATCAGATAGATATAAGCTTTCAAAGCAGTCAAATTAATGTGAAACACATCAATTCAATTTTATATTTGCAGACATGGCATGCAAATTGTTGTAAGTGTGCAGAGTGCTCAGAATATCTTCGCTACCAGTTGTCAATTAAATGTTGGTTGTCACATTAACCTTATCGGACAGTATCTGCAATACCACAGGCAATACTCAAAACTCATTGTCATTAAGGCGTCGACACACTGGGCAAGGGTAAAGCCAGCTTAACACTCGCCCGGTGTTATTGGATCCATAATAATCTCACAGTGGTACGTAATAGAATCAGATGGCGAGCCTTTTGCCGCTTACGTTCGTGAGAGTGTACCCCTGGCAGGTGAGATTGACTTGGAACCCTATAACACTTCTGGGTAATGCATAATGCGATGTTAAGTTTTTTAGTTATTCGGCATGGCAAATTAATAAAGTTTCAGAAATCCAAACTTAAATTTCAAAATCAGGACTAATGTTATTCACCTACAATCTCAAAAATACAGCGTTGTACTCGTACAGATCGGAACGAAGGAACCTCCACACACCATTTCAAAGTCTTTTTGGAACGAACGTGTAAGCGCTCCAAACCGACAGATCGGAACGCCGAATTGGAACGCAGTCCCGACGCGCGATCCGATCTGTACGTGCGAACCGCTCTATTAGATAAAACAAAATCTTACTTTGCAAAACAACAGCAGGACACAAGTGTGCCAGTCGAGCACACATGAGGTACGTGAGCATTTTAATATCGTAGTGGTCGCGCAGTCCGTCCTCAACATGTCGTAGGAACTCGAACACGTCCAACCTGTCCAGACATGTTCCCAGTAGCGTGTACATGCACTCGAAAGCGGCCTTCCTCAAGTCTAAACCATCGTCGACAGAGTGCTTGAACGGACCCATTTCAACTTCACGGATCAGTTCTTTCTATAAATAAATAAATATTTTAATATCTAAAAAATTGTAGTTTTCTCCACGCACTCGCACCGCGCTTCCTCATGTGTAGGTATTGTTCACGACGTAGTAGCACGTAGTACCTAGTAAGATTTCGTGTCGCACACAAACAAAATGACATCTTTATCCCTGAAGGAGTACAGTACAGTGACATATGTTTTCATTACGTCCACATTTCGCCCGTCACTGTTAGTTTCACGTAAATAAGAGCAAGTCTATTGTACTTTCTGGGCACCTTAAGCATTCTTACTAGAGGCTCGTCCGTCTATCAGCAGGTGCACCACACACATGTGAGGATGCACTGGACCCTGGCTGTACCAATCTTTCGTCATACATACCTTAACTTTAGTCTCACTGTAGATGGTAGGCAACACTTGCGGCAGCAGGTCTCGTATGAGCGAGGGCTTGTTGTGTGCGGCGGAGTTGAACGCGACGAGCGCCACGCGGCGGACGCCCAGCTCGGGGTCGCGCAGGGGGACCAGTAGCTCCGACATGCAGGACCGGAGGAGAGGGTCGATCGCTTGTGGCTGGAACATACATTAGAGATCTTTATTCATAACTAGCTGATTTTGAGTCAAATAGTTTCCTCATTCACAATTCACACGGGGCACAAGACATTACCAGCGTAAAAAGAAGCCGTTAAATTCAGTAAAATTTGCGAAAATTTTTTTGAACGTGGCTGTTAAAGCCTTGTCGGAATGGGACCAAATTGAAATGGGACAAATCAGAAAGCAGTAGCTTAAATTAAAAAAAAAATTCAAGGTTGGTTCACCTAGTCAAAATATAATATTATTAACAGTCGAAGTCATAGGTTCCCAACCTTCTTTTTTTGAAGTTGGTTAGAAAGTTGTCAAAACCTACAAATGTCAAAGTCAAAGGTCGGAAAAATTGTTTTTAGCTAAGTCTCGATAGAATCTTGATTACATAATTTTATGGTGAGAACTCTTTCGACCGAATACAGAAACGTCACTCAAATGTTTAGGAGCTGTTTATATAAACAGCTCCTAAACATTTCACGTCACTTTTAGTACCGCTTATTCGGCCGTTAGAGCCTTTTTTTTAAGTTTATGTAACTATAAGATTGTGTAATGTAAACTAACCTGATCAGATATAGTAAATTTAACAGCAGTGACAGCGGTCGTCCTGGTTAGAGGTTCAGGTGACCTCAGGAATTCCTTCAAATGTGGTAATAAATCTTTTGGCTCTAATAAACATAATTTTCCTAAGCACTCAGCAACCTGAAAAAAATAGGCACAATAATTCACTACGGCTTTTAGATGTTTATTAAAATTTAATAATTAATAATAATTATTTACAGGTTATAAAGCCACCACTCAAAGACCCGCGGGTACTAGAGCACCCGCAGGTGCTACTCGCTATACCTCGACCGCTTAACTCAGAGATCGCTTCGGGGTTATAGGGACGAGAGACGTATGTACAGTAGCGTGACGTGCACTGGTAACAGTAGAAACTGATAGGTCTGAAGATATTGACGTATTCTGACGTAACTACAATTACAATCGTACATAACTGCTTATAACTACTCGCTGCGGTCGCTGCCGTGGTACTGCGCTGCAGCATGCAATTGAGCGAAGCGACTATTTCTATTAAGGGCCCAGACCGCGCACGGATAAAGTCGATTTTGAGCGACAGCAGCGCTATTGTTGCCCGAATCATCCGACGGGCGGGTGAATGACCCAGAGAGCGCGATTTTGAAAATGTTTTGCGACAAACGTTCCACGTTGAGTTATTGTTATTGAAGTTGAATATTTACAGCATAACAAAAATGTTGAATTATTGGAAATAAACGACTGCCTATTTGTAAAATATTCCAAGAGTAGTTTTCGTTATAAAATGATCCTAATTACTAGATAAAGAAATAAGAGTAGTTTGAGACACAATTTTTATGATTTTCTATTTATAATAAACAATCAAGAGCAGGTCCGGACTGACCTTTTTGTATTCTACTTACCTAAAATTCCAACTACGAGTACCTATGTATTTATTTGTAATTTTACTACCAAAGTTTATTCTTATTTCGTAAAATTTTCATTCAATAAAATAATTGCAAATTCAGTAGGAAGTACGGTCGAAATAACATCACGCCTTTCCTCGCTAGTGTTTATATCTACGCAAGGAAATGTGCCTATTGCGTAAACTCAAATACTTTTTGCTTACGATCACCTCGCAATCTAAAAAATCTTCTAGGGTTGTACAAAAAATTGTCAATAAATGAAACACAAGTATAAAAATGGTTCATATAATTAAAAGTAAACAAAATATGAGTCGCCACCTAAAAAGCGTGCTAGGGTTGTACAAAAATTAGTTATAAACAAACATGAAATTTATAAATTATTCATATACTTAATTAAACGAAAGTAAACAATAACAAAATATGAGTTTAAGAGTTTCTAATGTTTTTTTCATTTTAATGATTACTGATCAAATTCTGATTTCTACTAATTTGAAGATAAAATCAATTGCTATTGCAAAACCTATCAGAATGAAAATGTTACCAGCTGCCCGATTCACGTAATAAAAACCGTAGCGTAGTGACTTAAAAATGTCACTTCGCACACTTTTTAACCGACTTAAAAAAAGAAGAAGATTCTCAATTCGCTGTATTTTTTGAACCGATTTTGATGATTTTTTTTTTATTTGAAAGCTGGTGATCCCGTGTGGTCACATTTTAATTTCATTAGGATCGGACCTTGGGTTTACACCAGGTAACTCTTCAAAATCGTATAGGAATTGTATAGAAATTGAGCTATTGGAAGATTTATGACAATCCAAGACTAGATAAGTAAGTGCGTTAAAAACAGAAAACCAAAAGGCGATTTCTAAGTTTCTAAGTTAAAACGCCTTTTGAACTGGCGTGTTTACGTGAATCGACCGGCTGGGTAGTTAAGTTACCTCAGTCTCTTTCAAAATCATTAGACGTTCTTCTCTTTCAAAACACGTAAAGCTCTTTCTTTCCTCTCTTTCATAGCCTCTATGACATTGGGCGGGTCACGAATAGGCATGCTTCGTGACTGCCGAGGATCAACTAATTCTGGAAGGAGGCAATCGTAATAAAATCTAACTAATTTCATCTCCATTTTCTCCTTCCAAAATTTGTCGTCCTTTTCTATAATATAAACTTTTATAGGTACAGTAGCACCAAACCAGATGCCAAGCATGCAAACGTTTCTTTTAGTTATATGTAGCTGTCCCTGAATTTGGAAATACCAGTAATGATTTTTATTTATGACATAACCCTTGGAAGCCTTGTCCTTAACCCAAAAGGTATGTTTGGCCATTGCTTCATCAAGAGTCATGCCAGCTAAAGAATGTGGGCACTTAATTTCAATTAAACCGTTTGCATAAATGCCATCTGGTGTAGTACCAAGAAATTCATATTGATCGTCGACGAACAAACCGCAACCTTGTATACTAATATTTTCTTGAATTTCTAACTGTCTAATTGCAGTTTCTTCGTTTTCGATACCGTACCGTACAGCAGGCACACTGGAGATATTACTACCATAAACGATTTTACAAACAAGAGCAGCACAACTTGTGCTCTCTCGTTTTTTACAAACTTCCCCGAACGATGATGAGGTTAGTAATTTTCTCCTTGTACTCATCCACTCAGCACTACTTCTTTGCAAATGGGTCGACCTTTCAAGCTCCTCTCTTTCAGCACAAGACAACTTTAAATCAACTAAAAAAGATGACTTGGCTTTCTCATATAATTCTGGACTCAGATCAGGTTTTTCGCAGTTTGGTCCATAGTGAGCGTCTTTCGATACAGCGCTGTGGCTTTTTTTCAATCTTAATTTAGGTTTAGCAATTAAACGGTTTCTACGATTACTATTTTCCACTTTCGCGATCAAAGGATTAGGACTAGATTTAAATATGACTTCATGAGTTTTACTATGAATCGATCCCGTATTAAAAGACACAACAGCAGCTGCGCATCGGCCCGCATAAGAACCACGGGAAGAATAATTTACACGCTTACCCCCAACTAATTTGGCAATTACTCCGTTAAAACTTTCAACTATATTACTTGTGCAATTATGAATTAAATTTCTAGAATGATATGACAGTCTTTTACTTAAAATTTCTACCGTCCATTAATCCGCATCCAACAATTGCTGGAAGTAACCCAACAGGTTCTATTCGAAGAGTGTCAGGTCTACAAAAATACTCCTTGCAATGTTGGTGATTACCAAATACGTGTTGTGGACCATTTAGAATATCTTCACTAAGATTTTTTATTTTTTCTTCGAGTGACTGATTTTGATCCCCCCAATATTTAATCGCGCATTTTACACCCGTTCTTAAACGCAAAT
This sequence comes from Nudaria mundana, assembly GCA_963556515.1. NCBI lineage: Eukaryota > Metazoa > Arthropoda > Insecta > Lepidoptera > Erebidae > Nudaria > Nudaria mundana. The sequence goes on from OY748287.1 coordinate 17,246,059, forward strand.
ACCTTTCTTTTAGGAATTTCCGCAACTCGCAAGGATACTTAGTGTCTTTCGACAATTTCTCCAAGCTATTGCAGTAGTTTCGTAAAAGATGATTTTTGCATTCAATTTTCTCTACTATTAAATTATCGTACGGACGCGAATCTAATATTTTTTTATAAGTACTGGAATCGCCGTCTGCTACAAATTTATTATAAATTACACCGTGATCAACAAAGGAACGTTTAAACCCCTCAACTATTATGGTCGATTCCATCCCGGTAGATGATCCTGAATAATTCTTGAAACAATGGTGTTCCGGGGGCTGACTGTTGTTCTTTGCGGCTCGTGCACAGACTACGCAGTATTTATTTTTAACTCCAAAAAACAATACTTTATTAGTTTTAATGCCAATTATCGCAGCTGCGCCGGATAAGGCGGAAAAATTCTTACCATAAGATCTCTTGCTCCAACAACCGTCAACAGCAACAGATATTAATGGTGTACCATTTTTATCAACACTACCTATAGACACTGCGTACTCCGCTTCTTCCTTGACAGCTTCTGCCATGGAATGTGCTGCTGTCTTTTCCCACCAATCGCAAACCGTATTATTAATTTCATTGTACAATGAAGGTGACATGATTGGTAGGGCTACTGCGGCACTTAATGTTTTTAACTGAGAGTAGCTCCCACCAGATGATATGATACCAGACACAATTTGATGATTCACTTCCATGCTATCTTCTTTCTTTTCAACCAAACACACAGTAAATTTCATATTACACATACTACATTTTATGATGAGTTTTGAGTCCAGACCAACTTTTACTTCACCTATTATACTGAGGTAACTTAACTTACAATCCATTGGACCGTGGTCCCCTATGGCCTGAAGAGGTGTAAAAAAATAAGAAATATCCACTACTCTACGCCCAACTTCCACTTCATCCACCTTTCCCTCTTGACGGTTGTCAATAACTAGTTCCTGTAAAGAAAGATAATGGCTTGATTTTTATTGTAAAAAATAATTCAAAAGGTATGGGCCAAATTTCTTCAAACATAGCTAAGAACTCCCTTAGAATACATCTTTGAAACACAGAACACTAGATCAAAATCTTAAACGTTTTTATCAGTCTTCGTCAATTATGAAAGTGAATAAATAAACATAATAAAAAACTGGTTGCTTGTAAAGTCGGTTTAGGAGGATAATTTTATCGGATAACGTCATAATATTATTCTCCATCGCTTGTACTGCGCTCTCGCTTGACCCTAGCGTGACATAATGTGACACTTTTTTGTGCGTGTTGCCGGTGTTCATCGATTTATAAGACGTTATCACGTCATAAATTTAATAAATCCGACTATATGCATAAAAACTCAAAAGGTAAAAAGAAAACAAGTCTACGGTCTTGAATTATGTTACATAAAAATAAATAAGAACACTATTGTAATAAATCGAATTCAACAGTTGAGACCCATTGAAATCCTCACAGGCTCGAAGATATTCCTGACTAGCTAAATATTTCTTTAGAAATAGGCCCCGACTGCTAAATACGCTATATTACAATGGTGTTGTTATTTATTTTTATTACACATTTTCATTTTTTAATCTGTCGGGTTTTAACATTTTTATTGTTTATTTATTTATATTCATAACTGACGAAGACAAATATAAAAGTGCAAAAGAATTCATACAATATTATGTTCGTGATGAACAGAAATTATAAATTTCCTTTACGCTATACGTATTGGTTTTTTATGGCGTCACTTATTCTATGTCACTCGGGCTTAGAAGACAATTCTAATGATACTAAAAACATTAAAATCGGTTCAATAATTTTGAACTTATCGTGCCACAAAGATATATTACTTAGTATACATACATACATACGTACACCAGTCGCGTAAAAGATAATATTTTACAAAAAAAAATCTTGATTTTGGTAAAATACGAGATTTGAACGTGAATTTTCTTTTGAGAAAGTAATTGAGAAGTATGTGTTTGTCTCACAATGAAAATAATAAATATTGCAAAAAAAAACTGTAGGTACTGAGATTTTGTCTTCGCCCATCACTAGCTAGTTTGTTTATTTATGTAACAAGTCTACAAGAATTACGTATAACAACTTACCTCTATACAGCGCGTAGCAGTGTTGCTCGGAGTCTCGGCCTGAAGGTTTTCTTCATTTTCAGTACTGGAAATATTATTCATCAATATCCACTTTTTATTTATTTTGTAATTTTTGTACAACCCTACGCCAGGTACGGCGCGCGCGCGCTCGTGCAATTTCTGATAGGAAACATACCTACTTCCACTTCCACATATTTAGACATGATGAACATGAAAACTAATAATACTGTAACTAATAATAGTGTAAGCAAACTCATTGCTTTGAAATACATAAATATATGAAAACTAATACTATATTATGTAATAAAATTTATTATTATGAAAATTGTTCCTATAGAAATTGACTTTATTACTTATATAGATATTGAAATTACGTAATTATTACCTACTGGACATTGTAATTTTTCTTATTAGACTGACATACCTAATTGTGTACCTATCTAATTACATGTCAAATCAATATTTACATGCTGTTGTAGGTATATGTCTGAATCAGGCGATCTAAATCATTGTACCTATTTGCTTTGTAATGTACCTACCCTGTTCAAAATGCAAATAGATTATATTATTATTACTACTAAGACATGATAAGCATACACACAAATAAAAGTAATAAAACTAGGATTTTTACTTGACACTAACACAAATCTAGTAAATTTTTTCTAGGTATTTAGGACAAGACGTAGTCAAGTAGGCAGGTAAATAAATAAGTAGGGAGGAACTTACATTTTATTCCGATGTCTTTTGGCTTTCACGTTTTTATAATGCGTACTAAATTTTCTTTTCGCTGGCATGGCACTCAGCAAATTATCCTGCGAAAAGAGACCCTCGATTACCAATTACGTTTATGATACCTATTGCCTTTATCATGTTGAAAAATCTATGTATGTCGTGCAGAGAACTATATACCCCGCCAGTTCATATCTCGAGAAAATAAGGTGGGCAGGGCTTTGATTGTTTCAAGCCTGAATTGATACCTACTTTACAAGGTTCATAAAATGACCTACGCAACAAAGTAAATAATTTTGTATTTCTTACGATTTATATCTAGTTCCATTATGGTTTTCTTTCAGACTTTCATTATATCGGTACTTTCTATTTACTGAAAGTAAATTAGTTATAAAAATATTGTACTTACAGTTTTTCACAAAAAACACAAATTCACAACACGTAATTTTGCTGTAGCATCCGACACGCGTGGAGTCACTTTGAAATTCTATGGCGCACTGGCGATTAGTTGCGACGATCGTTCTATCGGGACGCGTTTGAATTTGCATACATTTTTCTATGGAGAATTTACGTAAAACATATCTAGATTTTAGGGCTTTAAAAGGGGAAGTCTTTGTTTGTAAAGGTACAAAAAAAGTACATGGTTATATTTATTGGCTTTTTCAGTGTTCAAAAAGTGTTTCTTTTTATCAATTTGTGTTGATTTATTGGGTTAAATTTGAAAAATACGAAGGCAGGTTTTCGAATTTTTTCTCAATTTTGTGCGTTTGTTGACGTTTATTATATAACAACTACAGGGTTTTAAGAGTTAAAATTAGCACTAACATCATTCTTGGTCTTTCATTTTAATATATACAAATTATCGTTGTTACTAATCATATGTAAATAGGTTAAATATGAAAAATCGTAACACTCTTTTCGGTGATTTTCACGATCTGGGCCCTTAAGGTATTTCATCAATCATAAGGAGCAGGTTTTCAAAAAAGTTATTGACCAAAAATATGTCAATAACTTTTTTTGATGGTCCTAAATCAAAATTCGGTCTCGAATAAAACCTGCTCCTGAGAATGCTTGATTTTTGAGTGAAAAAATCATGAAAATAGGTTGTTGACATATTTTTGGTCAATAACTTTTTTGAGGGTCCTATATCAAAATTCGGTCTCGAACAAAACCTGCTCCTGAGAATGCTTGATTTTTGAGTGACAAAATCATGAAAATCGGTTGGGTAGTTGTCCAGAAACAATTTCACATCGAGTTGCATTTGAGTCACCTGATAAGGAGCTCCTCGCTCAAAAATTTACATTACACGTATTTTATTGTAAGGTACTCTGTAAAGTATTAAGAATACAAATGCTTATGGGTAAAAATATAATTTACAAAATATATATTTTATTAATAATCTGATTTAATTTTATTCTAAAGTATTCAGGTCTATTTTTCTTTTTCTTATTATGTATTCGTAAATAATAAATGCCATTTGCTTGTCTTGGCTTCCAATTTTGAAGATCTATCAGCAAATTTGAATCTCGTGTGTATATTACATAGAGCGACCTTAGTTATGGTAACGTGTGACAGCTAGCTTTGCAGCTAGCGAAGTGAGTTAATTAATAATTGTGCCACCCGCGCACTCCCCGCACGATCCCCTTTCTGTCAGCCCCCGCGTTCCTGTCACCCCGCAGGCCAAATCTGAGTAAGGCAGCCGACCTATACCCTTAATATCCTACTTTTGTCAAGTTCACAAGAGCAACAATAGTTTAAACTAACTTAAAATCATCCTAATACTTACAACATTACGAGATCCTTCTTCCGCACATTGACAATGTTTAGACAGCTGCACCCAGATTTCAGGTATAAAAGGTCGTAACGCTTTTACGCCCTCAGGAGTGCATGATTCACACGAGATTATCTAAAAATAGAACACATAAACCCTTCAAAATACACCACAAGTTCGTAACCGATGGTTACATGAGCCGTGTTTACATAAGCTCCGTAACAGTAGTGCAATTATCATTAGTTCACTAACTATGTTCTTTTTTGCACAAAAGATGGAAAATATAACAAAAAATAGGGTAGGTTTTTTTATTTGTTTTTCAGGTATACGAAATACACCTACAATTTTGTTAAACATGTCTAGAACCTTTCCTTAAATTTCCAGAACACATTACCGGGATAAAAAGTTGCACTCAGGCATAATGTGGTTCAGTCGTTATGGAGCATGTTCAATGTAAACTAACACAGTAAAAGAGAGAAATATCGGAGACTCGATAAAATAATGTTACATGGTAAATATCCCGAACATTCTAATCGTAATGTTAATGACCATGATAATCAGCAATGTTAAAAGAATGTTAGATATGAATACTAACCTCCCTCAACGAGTGCAATAACAGGTATTGCCGTTTCGGCTGCGCTTCTATTTCCCCGAGTATGAACGGTAGGAACTCGGGCAAGTTGCCCACCGCAACAGATCCTAGGGCGTAGCTGGCGGCGGATTTTACTTCCTCCGAAGACGGTGTGAACGAACTCAATAGAACCTCCTTCAAGTTCGGTATGCTGCTTAAATCTCTGCACAAATAATATATTAATTGTAAGCAATTTATTGCCTCAAAAGGGGAGACTTATCATTTCTTGCTGTCTGTCGGTCCGACTGCAAACCCATATCTCGAAAACGACAGTGATCTAGACAATTCTTTTTGCACACAGTCCTGCTTGATTAGAATAGGTGCAAGGGCAACTTGTGCCCAGAAGAGTACCGGAACTACCCTTCGGAGACAGGAGCGTGCAAAATCCATTCTCCGAGCTTAGCTTAATTTCTCTGTATTTGGAAGTACAAGCAAAATATTTGCAAGTATGTACTTCGATTTACATTAAAAATACGAGCGGTACATGTATAGACTAAAGTTGAGTAAGCTCCCCGCGCTCTATTATTTGCAAGTAATACTAACTGGTCTAAAGAACACCAACAACACTATACATTTTACAAAATTAATTAATTAGGATTAATTCAAGAGTATAGTTACAAATGTCGTCCGATCTCGGCCAAGGCAAGTAACGCGAACATGTGATGCGCGTCGGACGTGGGCTGTGCGGCGTCTCGCAGGAATCCTCGCACTACTTCCAGCGCGTCCGACCCACCTTCGACCACGACGGCAGCTACACACTTCGCCAGCGAGTGGAACGCCTGCAAAAGGTAAGTGGTAAGTCAATAAGCGCTATGATAATTAATTAATGGAATTGAATTGTATGGAATTGAATTAAATTGACATTGTAGTTGGTAATTGTTTAGTTAGTAGGATCTTTGTTGAAATAAGCATAACATGCAAGTGACTTGGTTAATACTATTAGGCGTTACTTTTCGGAAGTCCATAGTTAAATTAAATAAATCTAACTACTTTGCTATTTAAATAGATGCGGTTTACGAGTTGTGGCTCATTCGGTCGCCGTGCGCCGAGCCATCGACATCTGATGATGCCCCTGGTTGGGGGCGAAACACGTGTCGAGGTTTTTTTATTATTTTTGCACGATAACACAACTCTCATATTTATTCTATTTTCAAAATTATTTCTTTATTCTTTCGGCCTAAGTGGGTTTGGAGGGCGGTCGTGTGTATGAATAAATACGAGAGTTGGGTAATTTGCATGTGGCGGAATATTGCAAAGTAGTTAGATTTATTTTATTTAAGTGACTCACTGGAAGCTTGTATTGTTTCCTTTCATAAATAAATGAATAAATAAATAAATAAAATAATAAAAACTACCTTTAGTCACTGTAACATACCTTCTACAAAGTACAAAATTTTTAACATACAAACAAACAGTAAGTAGGATAAACAGCAATAAAAAAACAAAATTATCTCTAAAAACTTTGACGAGTCACCAAGGAGGCAACTAATCATGGTTGTATGGGAGTGCCCTTAAATATTTATTGTATTTTGTTTTTTAGTGTTTGTTGATATAGCAGCAACAGAAATACGGGTCATGAGATACAACCTGGTGACAGACAGACCGCGGAGTCACAGTATGGGGGTGCCGTTGTACCCGTTGGGTATGTAAGCCTAAAAAATTGATCATTTTTAGCTTTAGATGAGTACTGGTATCCCTGCTGGAGGTTGTCTGGAGTTTCGGATACTTATAATGGAGACTCTTTCTCATAAAATGGTCTTAAAAAGTATTAAATGAATAATGACCTGTTTAATATGATGTGCGGACGCGTTATGTTCATGCAGACGATGTACGGGCGCGACCAGCAGGGCCAGCAACTCGCGTCGAGAGCAACCCGCCACGTCGGCCGCTACTAGCGCGCTGAGCACGCCTAACATCGCCTTTAACGCACCACCTGCGATAACATCATTTTAATATTAGTTGTACGTTCGTAAAATATATCAATTGCTGGAGCAGTGGGATGATAATGAATTAACATTGTTAGTGTATCTCATCACCGAAAATGGCAGGACCGATTTAAAAAAAAAACATTTTTTGCTTATCAAAAGGGTGTGTTCAGTAATGAACTTTATATGTAAAATGCATTATTCAATGATACTTTGAAAAAGTTCGTTTCATACACGAAAAAAGTAGCTGTGTCTCGTTAGATCGTATTAAAGTTAGTCACGTATAAGCCGCGCACCATGGCGTGGGATGGAACCTTGTCACAATAACCGCTTCGTAACATCATAAATCGCTAAAAAGTACGGATAACGTTTTTTTTCAGTACTTTTTAGCGATTGATGACGTCACAAAGCGCTATTCTGACAAGGCTCTATCCCACTGTCCACGTACGCGGATAATACCTTGCAGTAGTGGCGACTTGGCGAGTGCGAGTATGTTGGGCGTGAGAGCGGCGCGCGCCTCGACAGTGAGCGCGGCCGGACAGCGCAGGCACGCGCCGCGCACTAGCACTAGCGCCGTCTGCGCACAGTGCAGGTCCGCCTCGCACACTAGTGGTGGCACCTCCATCAACACCTGCACACACATGACATAGTGATTTAAAAGTAAAAAATAGATAAAGACTCCAAAGTGGAATAAATGGTACGAGATAACCAATTTCAGACAGCAAAAGGGCACCAGGGAAGCTATATATTAACGTTGTGAATGGTAATCGACAGAAGAATGCAGGTTGGATATAAAGGAATATATTTGGCGTTCATTGATTACAAAAGGCGTTTGACCTGGTGGACTGGAAATTAATGATGAAGACATTTAAGGATATTGTAATGGACTACAGAGATGTAAGAAGATTATTATGAAACTTAATAAGAAGCAAGAAGCAATTGCTAAAGTGGGTGACGAAAGAATAATAGCAAAAATCCGACAAAGTGTTTGTCGGGGTTATCCTGTCACCTTTGATATTTAAATTTCAGTGTGCAATTAAAGAAAAAGAAAGTATGTACTTATGGGAGGAACAATATTAATGGGGAATACATAAAATTGATGAGATTCGCAGATCACACAAAATTTATTAGACTTGCAGAGAAAAAGGAAGAACTTCAAAAATGTATGACATGACGTATGAAGTGAAGAAAATAAGTGAAAACAAAACAAACGATGGTTTCAAAATTCTACATATTACATTAGAACTAGTTTATAGTTACAGGGAAAGTTGAAGAAAAGCGAGGAAGGAAAACGTACCTACTTAAGTGCAGTGTTAACTTACCTTACTAAGAAGTTCTATGCTTATAGCATTATTATAGTTCAGTACAAGCGTATCCAGCAGGACTAAAGTTGACAATTTAAGGGCTCTCTGATTTTTTCTCAAGAATGATCCTAAAATAGGCACTGCCTCTGGCTGAAATGTACAACCGCAATTAAAAACATGTCTATCAAAATATTTAAAACATGAGGAACAGATACTTACCAAAATAGGCCTTAAGTCAATTCTTAGAGGAGAGGAAGCTACTTTAGTTAAAGCCTTAACAGTGGTTAACCGTGTAATTTCATTACGCAGTCTTTCTAAGAATATTGGTAGACATACTGGAAGCTCATTCTAAAAAGAAAAAAAACACTTGTATTATCTTAAACATAATTTAGTCAGAAGAAATTAATCGAAAGAACAAAATTAAGTTTTAAATTTGCCTGAATTGTGCAAAATATCAGCCAGCTATAACTAATCTGTCAGAAGAATGACTGCACTAGGAACGAGTAGGATGTATGGTAGGAATTCCAAAGTAATTTCAAAGCAAATGAACTCACTTGGAGTCGATTTATGCTGAGCGCGTGGTGGGTGGCTTTTTAGGTTACCTTTGGCGCTCCACAAATACCAGGTTCCAGACGCTTACTTGCGATACCGAACGTTTCTTATTTGGTATTTTCTGTGCGGGACTATCAAACATTACCACCTTGACATTGGCTAAATCATCGACGAACGATGGAGCCACACATAGATAACCTCCTAATAGATTCCGCATGCAGGGCAACAAACGCGCGCCACTCATACTTGATTTCGCAAGCATATAAAGCTATGCCTAAAATCACGACGTCAGTAACAACCAACTTCGCGACCTATGACCACGTGCGATTTTATAATTTAAAAAAATGTTTTTGTGAGCATTTTACATTTTAAATGGCTTCCTGTTCCTTAAAATGGTGTGGCAAGTCGGCGAAGACATCAAATTACCAAAAAGATGGCATTACATTTCACCGGTAAGTAAATTAGACATAAATGTAAATATAAAATTGACTAGGCACCGGAGTTCAATTTATTCTGGTTGGTAAAAGAACATAAACACAAACAATTTCGAACCCGTTGATGTCTTTTTGAAATTACTCTTTCACTCATTAGCCAAATTATAATAGCTATCCTTTTCTAACCATACTTTACAATAGCACTTGAATCGATAGTGATGGGATATCGGTATGATATAGTACGTCATCGATATTTTGCAGTATTATTGCCGTAGGTGCTTTAAAAAGTAGTACCTATAAATAAGCAACATGTTGTCGCCCGCGACTGCGCCCGCTTGAATTTCGGTAAGCTGCGATTTATTTACGACCAATTTGTGCGTTGGCATTATTTAATTATTTTTTTTCGCAGCTAATGTGATTTAGTATTAGCAATGTAAAAAAACATAGCGTCACGCCTTTTTCCCCGAAGGGGTAGGCAGAGGTGTGCAAACACACCCACATCTCGCCAGCTATGTTAAGTCCCATGTAATAGGGGGCGAGCCTATTGCGATTTACCGGGCACAAGTTCCAGACTCTGGGATAATTATCTGGGTAAAATTCTAAAGAGATATATTATCCACCAGACCCGGGAATCGAACCCGAGACCTCGAGCGTGGCAGTCCGTACATAGTACCATTGTGCCACCGAGGTAGTCAATTAGCAATGTAACTGAGATATATATTATTTTATAGGTTTCCTGGATGCTGTTATGTGCATAATTACTTACCATTTGTAATTATTTCATCCTTTTTATATCTTGTTTGTTTACGTACCATTCAGTGACATGATATGTCATGTCATTACTGATTTGTTTTTTTTATTATTCTATTTTTGGCAATTAGGTTTGTTGATTTTTAAACTCCTTTTTCATCAATGCCATTCTGTATCTCATCCATTTACTTTTAAATTCAAAAACACTCTACCGATGTGTTATTATGAATTCACTCCATTCTTCGAGAGATTATACCACCGCCTACAGTCAGAGAAACATCTCCTAGTCTTTTATTACGTTTAACCCTTGGAATCACTAAGTTGTCTACCAGCAAAGTACAGTCTACAGCTATAACCTGGGTCCTGGAGGGATCAATTCCTAGGACCAACTCGTCAAAAACCGATTTGAGGAGCACTCTTAATTCTCTTTTAGAGAATAACGGAAGAAAGTTGCGTAATCAAGCAGATAATGTCGATTTAGCTTTAGCTAAATGCGAAAGCTTTTGCTAGTGGTGAATCAGTGGATGCAACTCAAGAGCTCATAATGTCGTTTGCAAAAATATTCGGTTCATTTGTCGGTGCTATGCCCATCACTGGATCATTCTCAAGAAGTGCGATTGCATGGTTGACTCCATGCAATCGCGGTAACGTTACAATGCCCCAAGGAAAAAGAAATGGGTAGATGCAACATCTCGTGGGGAGAGTTGGTTTCCCACCAATAACAACGTAAAATATTAAGAAAGAAATAATAGTCCCGCCGATGACATCAGTTTTTGTGATCTATTTATAATTTCTTTCTTAATATAAATTATATTATTTTACATCTACTGAATAAAAATATAAAATTATAATGTATCATCATCAGAGATGGGGGGCTCGTGGCTTAGTGGTAACCGTGTATATTAACACATTGCTAAGGTTAAGCAACATCTAACCAGGTCGGTCTTAGGATCGGTGACCTTTGTTTTTAGAAATTGAGACCTCCGTGTCTCTAGGAGCATGTTAAGCCGTCGGTCCCGGTTATTATACGAACATCTATGGCAGTCGTTACGGGGATTTAAAGCCCCAATCTTTAAATCAAAATCCAACTGGTCTAACTACAGAGCTTTGATATCGCCCATAGATTGCGGAGGTCAGAATGATAGCAGTCGTTCCACGGAAAATTTTAAAGTTCAGCTGCATCGCAGTTACACTGGAAAGCTGATCCTGAGTTGGGAAAAGGCTCGGTAGATGTGCGATCATCAGAGATCGGAATAGGTAGAAAATTTTTACTTAGAGTTTGAGGAAATAGGAACTGAGAGTTGATAATACCTGTCCCTCTTGATTAAGTCCCGATACCTATTCCTATAAAAATTATAATAACAAATAAAAAAAAAAATTTTTTAAATGTATTTGTGTTTTTTATAAATGTATTTAAAAATGTATAAAATAAGAATATAAAGGAATAAACGATATAATAAAATTATAAAAATATAATTATAATATACCTATCAAAATTTTATCGACACATTTTCATTCCTATCCCATCTCTAGTATTCGGTGCTTTCGAAGATTGACCTTGAAACAGCCAATCATAGCGCACTTACATGTTTCCGCGCGCCCCTCGCATTCCGCCAAAACAGGTGAACTCGGTAAGGAACAAAATTACAGTAATGCGGAATCTATTAGGAGGTTATCTATGGAGCCACACCTTTAAAAGAAGAAGAAGAACTCACTTGTAGAAAATCACCGAAATGACATAGCAATTGACCGCAGGCAGCAATAGCCCGCTCTTTAACTTCTTGATCCATGTCTGTGGCGCGAAGTCGTACTAAAGTGCACTCGTACATCGCGGGGATGAACTGTTGTAGCTCTTCCAGTGGGGGCTCGACAAATATGTCGTCGGTTTCTATGCTGCCAGTGTAATCTGTGGTAAGATAAGATACACTTTCCACATTATACTGTTGCGTCATTTACAGGTTAATACTTAATCGACTCAATTTGTAACTACACTTAAATCATGAATATTATGGGAAAATACATAGACATACAGTCACGCCTCGGTTCTCGTTGGGTACTGCATACCCATCGCTATCTGCGACTTTGGCAACATCGAAAAAAAAAGTTTGGCATACTTCTTTCTCTTCCACCATTTGCGTAAGTAACAAGTACATAATAATATATCATGCATGTTCTCCGGTTACTTAATCTAGCCTTTTAAAAAAAAGCATAAAACAAAGTCGATCATCCCTATGTATGTTTCTTTAAAACTACGCAACGGGGTTTGATACGGTTTTCACCAATGGATAGAGTGGTTCCCGAGGAAGGTTTTCGTGTATATAATTTCAAGCAAGCGGGCGAAGCCGCGGGTGTCCGGTAGTATTTAATAATTTTGAATAATCATACCCAAAGGCCTCATAACTTTGACGAGTGTCTGCAGCACGCGCAGAGCTTCAGCGGTGACCTTGTAGAAAGGATCGTGCACAGTGCCCAGTACTGCGGGCAGGAGCGCCGCCACGTGCGGACGCATCGTTTCGGGCGGGTGACCGCGGACTAGACACACTACGAACACTAGGGTTTCTATCTTCATTGATGACGCTGTGCTTTTGTCCCTGCACAATGTTTAACCAAAAATTGTAGGTGTTGTTTATCAGTTAATTAACTAACTAACGAAATAACAATGTATTGAACAAAAACAAGAGTGAGCGAGATCTTTTCATCACCTCGGAAGTGAGCTGATGATCTTCAAAATTTATAACAAAGAACCATGTCGATCACATCGGCTTCCATACGTATGAAAAATTTGTCCATCCGTTCGGCTGCTATGATGCTACAGACCGACAGCAGATATACCGGTCAACTTATAACATCCCTAGTATTTCGGCACGGTTTAAAACAAAGAGGAAGCTTTCAATTCCAAACTTTGTGTGATATACCGTAAAACGGGACAAAACCCAACTTCAATAAGACTTTTATGGTAGTTTTCCTACAGTACGAATCTATTTTAGGACCTAAATGTATGAGTCCTGGTAGCATCTTTACAATGAAATATATAAATTTGCGATTTCCATTTAGATTTATTCAATAAATGCGAAAACATGTGCAATCCCTATTCACCCTGAACTTGGGGTGAATAGGTACGCCAATGGGATTAATAGGGAAATTTGATAGGGCTGCCAAAAATAAAACTGTTTGAGAGGGAAAGAGAGAGTAGATATGTCTGTTACCTCTAACACCTTAACTATCATTACCTACCTACATTGTAAAAAACAAAGTCACTTTTCGCGTTACTCTGCTTGGATATTGTAACTTTAAGTAAGCGCGACTCATTTTGTTTTAACTGATATTGGAGTTCCGCCTGCTTAAAGTTAAATATCTGTTGGAGTGCAGTCAGGTTTTTTTTATTTAATTTGTTTTTAGCTAGTGTTACTCAGACAATCACGATGAATCGAATGATAGCTCGGATGTCAAAATCCATTTAGCCGTTGAGGCAGTTAGGCATGACCTTCCTTTCTACGACAGTTGATTAATAACCGTGAATTTCGATATCAAATCCAAAGGAAATAGGCTAGATGAAATAAAATTATTTTAAATGAATCCCGCCTGCTTAAAGTTAATGAGACACTAGGTAAAAGAAAATTAATTAAATAATAAAAAAATCACCTGAACTTAACTTTAAGCAGGTGGGATTAGATATGTACATAAACACAAACAGACAAACTGTCATCATCTACAGTAACCTACACTATGCATAACACAGTGACAACCCTACAAAGTCGTCTCTATTCACACGTAACTCGTATCTATTCACCTTCTTACCGTCCCTATTGAACCTTTCTTCATCCCTATTCCAACCTTAATCGTTCCTAATCACCCCAAAATTAGCCGATTTCTTCCGTTGTTATAATTTATCAAAGAAAAACACATTAATCAACAATTAAGAGTTATCCTTGAATGTAGATGATAGTCCAAACACTAAATAATGTACTTTTATACGCCACGTCTCCTTTTACGTACAACTAAACTTTTTACAACAAAGTTTCGGAAGCTATAAAAAAGCGGTGGCACGAGACGTTTTTTCAAATGTAATTTTTGACCGTTTGCAGATAACTTCATGCTTATTCAGTGTTGCCATAAGAATGGCAAATAAATCTACTATAATTCACAAAAAAACGTAGAAAGTTATCAAATATTATACCGATTATTTTTAACAATGAAAACATTTCCTAGTTTTGTCCCTATTCACACCTTGATCCCTATTAACCCCGTTTTACGGTACATACTCATATACTTTTATGAAATTGGACTGTTTGTCTATCACTTGCTTGATTTTGAAGTTGTGCGACTCCAAGTCCCACTTCTGATGTTGACCATCCAACTAGAAATAGGGATAAATCCTTACGTGAGTGCAGGAGTGAGTGCCCGAATGACTTTGGCGGCGTGGTCTACGAGACAGCCGGGCGCCGCGGCCAGTAGCTCGCGCAGTAACGCCAGCGCACAACCGCGTGCACGGACACTACGGCCGCGGATCACTCTCAACGCGCCGCGAACTACACCCGACACCTATACACGATATATTCGATGTCACACAAAATATACTCACATTCATAGTCTAAGCATCAACATACAGTCAAGTAATTGCATTGTATTACTGGGAATGCACTTTTGAACCTTGACTACTATACTTTGATATACACTTGAAGTACGGGTATATTCCTGACCAACTGACTGACGGGCTGTTCTCGCGATGGTTTCTAACACTTGGCAGTTTTTTCAAGTGCTCATTGCTCAAATATGAACATCTAGGTTGACCCTTAGTATACTCTATTCAAAATCCTTCCTTATAATATAATCAGTAGTAAACCTTTCGTCTATTATCTACCAACATAAACTTTAATAAATACTTATATTCAACTGCCATAAAATACCCATATGACAATTGCTATTCTCAAATTGATGGTACGGAAACTGCTAGTAACGGCTTACTCTTTGCAATAGGAGAGCTTGAGGCGAGTTATCAACGGGAGCCGCCATCTGTAAGGCAGGTAGAGGTCGAGTTGCTCTCAGTAAAGCAGTGTACGCACTCAGAATATCGCACTTCACGTTCTCTTCCCGTTCTATAAAGAAATTAAAAAGAGTTTCGTCTAACTAATAAGGCTCGCTGGTGCAACATTGTCAATGTATGAACTAATGTGAGTAATACCTTTGAACCTGGCGATTAAGGCAGGTGATACATTGAGATACATTTCGGCGAGAAGTTCATGGCGCGTCGCAATTACAGATTCAAGGCACTTGGCAGCAGCACGTCTCACCTACACACAAATACTATCGTTATAAGTTTTACAACTTGATATCATGAATCTTTATTTTAGCATAGTGTAAAACAAATTGCTCTCACTGTCTGTACGCTTAGATCTTTTATTCTATTCTATTCACCGACACACGTGGCATAAAACCCGACCCCAAAGATGCGAGGTAAAACCCGACCACCACGCAGCGGCCAGACAGGTGGCCAAGGTCCGCCGGGCGCCACTAGAAATTCTTTTAGAGCTTACCAGAGGCGCCCGGCAATGAACGTAGGTGCGACCGCGGCCTTGGGACGCGGAATTTAGAAAAAGCAATAGAGTAGAGTGATTCAAGAGGAAGGATTATACAGGGTTATTTTAAAGGTACGAGCCATATTTAAAGTATAGGTACTATAGGTAAAAATAAAAGACTGACCTATGATTCGAATTTTTAAACACGACACGTTTTAAAAACAACACGAATTAAAAATATCTCAGGTCAATACTAAAAATAATGAAAATCAAATAGGCCGCCGCGCAGATCGCGGCCGGTGCGCCTTCGGGGAATTCCCGCGTACGCGAGCGATTGCTTGCAGAAGCCGAAAATGTGGTTTATTTTAAACAGTGAGTCTATTTTTGCAGTATTTTTACATTGCACTTCGTAGGCCAATTTTGTTGTTGTAGTATTTTGGATTACATTAGCCAAACGTACATGTTTTTAATTGAGGATATAAATAATAAAATATTTTATTTATATGTTTTTAAGTAGATCGATTATGTTATTGATTCTAAATTGATCATAAAAATTTGGCTTCTATCTTAAAAGTAACCCTGTAAATATGTGGATATAAAGATTCCACGACAAGAGTCTTGAATAAACACAGGTATAAAAAATTTTTTTTAATCCAAATTACAAATAGTATATAGTAGTAGAAGTTAGTAGCATTCCTTAAAATTAAGATAAGATATAATAATGATGAGGTTACCTAAATATCTAATGATACACCACAATTAGCACCACAAAGAAAAAGACCCACCAAAATTTGTTAAAACTTCATAGATATTAAATTCACCGTTAACATACCTTCCAGGACATGTCATCATCGTCGGAGTACTCCTCAGAGTCTGACTCGTGCTCAGCATCAGGCACAAACGACTCATCTTCCATTTGTTCATCCTCACCGCCAGCATCACATTCCTCATCCTCATAGTTGTAGTTTGGATCATATGTTATCATCTTAAGACAGAGCTCGATTACCTACAAATTTTAAAGCTGAGCTGATCTCCTTATCAAGTGACTCAAATGCAACTCGATGTGAAATTGTTTCTCGACAACTACCCAACCGATTTTCATGATTTTTTCACTCAAAAATCAAGCGTTCTCAGGAGCAGGTTTTGTTTGATACCGAATTTTGATTTAGGACCCTCAAAAAAGTTATTGACCAAAAATATATCAACAACCGATTTTCATGATTTTTTCACTCAAAAGTCAAGCATTCTCAGGAGCAGGTTTTGTTAGAGACCGAATTTTGATTTAGGACCCTCAAAAAAAGTTAGTGACATATTTTTGGTCAATAACTTTTTTAGAAAACCTGCTTATAGATTGATAAATGCGTTAATAGAAATAGTCGCTTCGCTCAATTGCAAGCTGCAGCTCAGTACCACGGCAGCGACCGCAGATCCTAGTTTAATTATTACCCAGTTGTACATAAAAATGTTAATCATAATGTAGGTCTGTATATTAAACTACACGTAACTAAGAGTTACTGTCATCAATCAATACTTATGAAAATTTTTGTGCATATTTGGAATGTCTAAGAATCAGTCGTAAACTATTTGTTAAACCTTAGTGATAATGGTGAGAGTGACCTACACTATAGCAAAATATTTATTTATACAAAACAAAAATTATTGCTGTAGGTCTCCCTAAAACAACAATGGCTGTACCGATTTGACTGATTTTGGTATTGAAATATTCGTGGAAGTTCAGGGAAGGATTAAAAGGTTTTATTTTATTTGAGGTGGTACGAAGTTAGCTAGGACAGCAGCAGCTAGTTTTTTTATATAATAATCAGTATCTATCTACGATAATTCAGCAGAATTATTGCTTAATACTTACAATAGGAATATGAGGTTGTATTTCCTTGGGACACTTTAAGACAAAAGCCTCCAGGGCCTGCAGACAATGTTCACGTAGTTCTTCATCACTATCAGTGGAGTATTCCAAAACTTGAGGAGCGACTCGCCACAACTGTTCACCGAATCTATGGCCAGCTTGTCGACTAAACAAAAAAAGATCTCTGACATAACACCCAATCAAATCCTAAATACTCAGTTATTATAATGAAGAATTGCCTCAAGAAAGAACGCGAAGTGTTAGCCAGCCTGTTAAGGGCCCAGATCGTGAAAATCACCGAAAAGAGTGTTACGATTTTTCATATTTAACCTATTTACATATGATTAATAACAACGATAATTTGTATATATTAAAATGAAAGACCAAAAATGATGTTAGTGCTAATTTTAACTCTTAAAACCCTGTAGTTGTTATATAATAAACGTCAACAAACGCACAAAATTGAGAAAAAATTCGAAAACCTGCCTTCGTATTTTTCAGATTTAACCCAATAAATCAACACAAATTGATAAAAAGAAACACTTTTTGAACACTGAAAAAGCCAATAAATATAACCATGTACTTTTTTTTTTACCTTTACAAACAAAGACTTCCCCTTTTAAAGCGCTAAAATCTAGATATGTTTTACGTAAATTCTTCATAGAAAAATGTATGCAAATTCAAACGCGTCCCGATAGAACGATCGTCGCAACTAATCGCCAGTGCGCCATAGAATTTCAAAGTGACTCCACGCGTGTCGGATGCTACAGCAAAATTACGTGTTGTGAATTTGTGTTTTTTGTGAAAAACTGTAAGTACAATATTTTTATAACTAATTTACTTTCAGTAAATAGAAAGTACCGATATAATGAAAGTCTGAAAGAAAACCATGATGGAACTAGATATAAATCGTAAGAAATACAAAATTATTTACTTTGTTGCGTAGGTCATTTTATGAACCTTGTAAAGTAATTCAGGCTTGAAACAATCAAAGCCCTGCCCACCTTATTTTCTCGAGATATGAACTGGCGGGGTATATAGTTCTCTGCACGACATACATAGATTTTTCAACATGATAAAGGCAATAGGTATCATAAACGTAATTGGTTATCGAGGGTCTCTTTTCGCAGGATAATTTGCTGAGTGCCATGCCAGCGAAAAGAAAATTTAGTACGCATTATAAAAACGTGAAAGCCAAAAGATCTCGGAATAAAATGTAAGTTCCTCCCTACTTATTTATTTACCTGCCTACTTGACTACGTCTTGTCATAAATACCTAGAAAAAATTTACTAGATTTGTGTTAGTGTCAAGTAAAAATCCTAGTTTTATTACTTTTATTTGTGTGTATGCTTATCATGTCTTAGTAGTAATAATAATATAATCTATTTGCATTTTGAACAGGGTAGGTACATTACAAAGCAAATAGGTACAATGATTTAGATCGCCTGATTCAGACATATACCTACAACAGCATGTAAATATTGATTTGACATGTAATTAGATAGGTACACAATTAGGTATGTCAGTCTAAGAAGAAAAATTACAATGTCCAGTAGGTAATAATTACGTAATTTCAATATCTATATAAGTAATAAAGTCAATTTCTATAGGAACAATTTTCATAATAATAAATTTTATTACATAATATAGTATTAGTTTTCATATATTTATGTATTTCAAAGCAATGAGTTTGCTTACACTATTATTAGTTACAGTATTATTAGTTTTCATGTTCATCATGTCTAAATATGTGGAAGTGGAAGTAGGTATGTTTCCTATCAGAAATTGCACGGGCGCGCGCGCGCCGTGCCTGGCGTAGGGTTGTACAAAAATTACAAAATAAATAAAAAGTGGATATTGATGAATAATATTTCCAGTACTGAAAATGAAGAAAACCTTCAGGCCGAGACTCCGAGCAACACTGCTACGCGCTGTATAGAGGTAAGTTGTTATACGTAATTCTTGTAGACTTGTTACATAAATAAACAAACTAGCTAGTGATGGGCGAAGACAAAATCTCAGTACCTACAGTTTTTTTTTGCAATATTTATTATTTTCATTGTGAGACAAACACATACTTCTCAATTACTTTCTCAAAAGAAAATTCACGTTCAAATCTCGTATTTTACCAAAATCAAGAATTTTTTTTGTAAAATATTATCTTTTACGCGACTGGTGTACGTATGTATGTATGTATACTAAGTAATATATCTTTGTGGCACGATAAGTTCAAAATTATTGAACCGATTTTAATGTTTTTAGTATCATTAGAATTGTCTTCTAAGCCCGAGTGACATAGAATAAGTGACGCCATAAAAAACCAATACGTATAGCGTAAAGGAAATTTATAATTTCTGTTCATCACGAACATAATATTGTATGAATTCTTTTGCACTTTTATATTTGTCTTCGTCAGTTATGAATATAAATAAATAAACAATAAAAATGTTAAAACCCGACAGATTAAAAAATGAAAATGTGTAATAAAAATAAATAACAACACCATTGTAATATAGCGTATTTAGCAGTCGGGGCCTATTTCTAAAGAAATATTTAGCTAGTCAGGAATATCTTCGAGCCTGTGAGGATTTCAATGGGTCTCAACTGTTGAATTCGATTTATTACAATAGTGTTCTTATTTATTTTTATGTAACATAATTCAAGACCGTAGACTTGTTTTCTTTTTACCTTTTGAGTTTTTATGCATATAGTCGGATTTATTAAATTTATGACGTGATAACGTCTTATAAATCGATGAACACCGGCAACACGCACAAAAAAGTGTCACATTATGTCACGCTAGGGTCAAGCGAGAGCGCAGTACAAGCGATGGAGAATAATAGAGTAGTGGATATTTCTTTTTTTTTTAAAGCTCTTCAGGCCATAGGGGACCACGGTCCAATGGATTGTAAGTTAAGTTACCTCAGTATAATAGGTGAAGTAAAAGTTGGTCTGGACTCAAAACTCATCATAAAATGTAGTATGTGTAATATGAAATTTACTGTGTGTTTGGTTGAAAAGAAAGAAGATAGCATGGAAGTGAATCATCAAATTGTGTCTGGTATCATATCATCTGGTGCGAGCTACTCTCAGTTAAAAACATTAAGTGCCGCAGTAGCCCTACCAATCATGTCACCTTCATTGTACAATGAAATTAATAATACGGTTTGCGATTGGTGGGAAAAGACAGCAGCACATTCCATGGCAGAAGCTGTCAAGGAAGAAGTACGCAGTGTCTATAGGTAGTGTTGATAAAAATGGTACACCATTAATATCTGTTGCTGTTGACGGTTGTTGGAGCAAGAGATCTTATGGTAAGAATTTTTCCGCCTTATCCGGCGCAGCTGCGATAATTGGCATTAAAACTAATAAAGTATTGTTTTTTGGAGTTAAAAATAAATACTGCGTAGTCTGTGCACGAGCCGCAAAGAACAACAGTCAGCCCCCGGAACACCATTGTTTCAAGAATTATTCAGGATCATCTACCGGGATGGAATCGACCATAATAGTTGAGGGGTTTAAACGTTCCTTTGTTGATCACGGTGTAATTTATAATAAATTTGTAGCAGACGGCGATTCCAGTACTTATAAAAAAATATTAGATTCGCGTCCGTACGATAATTTAATAGTAGAGAAAATTGAATGCAAAAATCATCTTTTACGAAACTACTGCAATAGCTTGGAGAAATTGTCGAAAGACACTAAGTATCCTTGCGAGTTGCGGAAATTCCTAAAAGAAAGGTATTTGCGTTTAAGAACGGGTGTAAAATGCGCGATTAAATATTGGGGGGATCAAAATCAGTCACTCGAAGAAAAAATAAAAAATCTTAGTGAAGATATTCTAAATGGTCCACAACACGTATTTGGTAATCACCAACATTGCAAGGAGTATTTTTGTAGACCTGACACTCGTCGAATAGAACCTGTTGGGTTACTTCCAGCAATTGTTGGATGCGGATTAATGGACGCGGTAGAAATTTTAAGTAAAAGACTGTCATATCATTCTAGAAGTTTAATTCATAATTGCACAAGTAATATAGTTGAAAGTTTTAACGGAGTAATTGCCAAATTAGTTGGGGGTAAGCGTGTAAATTATTCTTCCCGTGGTTCTTATGCGGGCCGATGCGCAGCTGCTGTTGTGTCTTTTAATACGGGATCGATTCATAGTAAAACTCATGAAGTCATATTTAAATCTAGTCCTAATCCTTTGATCGCGAAAGTGGAAAATAGTAATCGTAGAAACCGTTTAATTGCTAAACCTAAATTAAGATTGAAAAAAAGCCACAGCGCTGTATCGAAAGACGCTCACTATGGACCAAACTGCGAAAAACCTGATCTGAGTCCAGAATTATATGAGAAAGCCAAGTCATCTTTTTTAGTTGATTTAAAGTTGTCTTGTGCTGAAAGAGAGGAGCTTGAAAGGTCGACCCATTTGCAAAGAAGTAGTGCTGAGTGGATGAGTACAAGGAGAAAATTACTAACCTCATCATCGTTCGGGGAAGTTTGTAAAAAACGAGAGAGCACAAGTTGTGCTGCTCTTGTTTGTAAAATCGTTTATGGTAGTAATATCTCCAGTTTGCCTGCTGTACGGTACGGTATCGAAAACGAAGAAACTGCAATTAGACAGTTCGAAATTCAAGAGAATATTAGTATACAAGGTTGCGGTTTGTTCGTCGACGATCAATATGAATTTCTTGGTACTACACCAGATGGCATTTATGCAAACGGTTTAATTGAAATTAAGTGCCCACATTCTTTAGCTGGCATGACTCTTGATGAAGCAATGGCCAAACATACCTTTTGGGTTAAGGACAAGGCTTCCAAGGGTTATGTCATAAATAAAAATCATTACTGGTATTTCCAAATTCAGGGACAGCTACATATAACTAAAAGAAACGTTTGCATGCTTGGCATCTGGTTTGGTGCTACTGTACCTATGAAAGTTTATATTATAGAAAAGGACGACAAATTTTGGAAGGAGAAAATGGAGATGAAATTAGTTAATTTTATTACGATTGCCTCCTTCCAGAATTAGTTGATCCTCGGCAGTCACGAAGCATGCCTATTCGTGACCCGCCCAATGTCATAGAGGCTATGAAAGAGAGGAAAGAAAGAGCTTTACGTGTTTTGAAAGAGAAGAACGTCTAATGATTTTGAAAGAGACTGAGGTAACTTAACTACCCAGCCGGTCGATTCACGTAAACACGCCAGTTCAAAAGTCGTTTTAACTTAGAAACTTAGAAATCGCCTTTTGGTTTTCTGTTTTTAACGCACTTACTTATCTAGTGTTGGATTGTCATAAATCTTCCAATAGCTCAATTTCTATACAATTCCTATACGATTTTGAAGAGTTACCTGGTGTAAACCCAAGGTCCGATCCTAATGAAATTAAAATGTGACCACACGGGATCACCAGCTTTCAAATAAAAAAAAAATCATCAAAATCGGTTCAAAAAATACAGCGAATTGAGAATCTTCTTCTTTTTTTAAGTCGGTTAAAAAGTGTGCGAAGTGACATTTTTAAGTCACTACGCTACGGTTTTTATTACGTGAATCGGGCAGCTGGTAACATTTTCATTCTGATAGGTTTTGCAATAGCAATTGATTTTATCATCAAATTAGTAGAAATCAGAATTTGATCAGTAATCATTAAAATGAAAAAAACATTAGAAACTCTTAAACTCATATTTTGTTATTGTTTACTTTCGTTTAATTAAGTATATGAATAATTTATAAATTTCATGTTTGTTTATAACTAATTTTTGTACAACCCTAGCACGCTTTTTAGGTGGCGACTCATATTTTGTTTACTTTTAATTATATGAACCATTTTTATACTTGTGTTTCATTTATTGACAATTTTTTGTACAACCCTAGAAGATTTTTTAGATTGCGAGGTGATCGTAAGCAAAAAGTATTTGAGTTTACGCAATAGGCACATTTCCTTGCGTAGATATAAACACTAGCGAGGAAAGGCGTGATGTTATTTCGACCGTACTTCCTACTGAATTTGCAATTATTTTATTGAATGAAAATTTTACGAAATAAGAATAAACTTTGGTAGTAAAATTACAAATAAATACATAGGTACTCGTAGTTGGAATTTTAGGTAAGTAGAATACAAAAAGGTCAGTCCGGACCTGCTCTTGATTGTTTATTATAAATAGAAAATCATAAAAATTGTGTCTCAAACTACTCTTATTTATTTATCTAGTAATTAGGATCATTTTATAACGAAAACTACTCTTGGAATATTTTACAAATAGGCAGTCGTTTATTTCCAATAATTCAACATTTTTGTTATGCTGTAAATATTCAACTTCAATAACAATAACTCAACGTGGAACGTTTGTCGCAAAACATTTTCAAAATCGCGCTCTCTGGGTCATTCACCCGCCCGTCGGATGATTCGGGCAACAATAGCGCTGCTGTCGCTCAAAATCGACTTTATCCGTGCGCGGTCTGGGCCCTTAAGCTGTATAAAAGTATGCTAAATAAACAAAAAGTAATGGTCATATTGGTATTGGTCCCATCTACTGTCCATCATCCTAAATGTATACAATTCATGTTCTATCTATACATAGTAAAACTTACCAAATAGAAGCAATACACTGTATATGTGTGCGGCTAACACTAGATGATGTAGAGGAGCTCAGGCCTTCCAATAGGTGATCAATGAGTTTGTTGTATAGAGCTGCATTGCATGACATTACTAAATGCGATAATGCAACGATTGTGCGTTTCCGGACAGCCTAAAGATAGTAACAATCATTATATTAATAGGTATTATGTTATGTAGTTATGTACAATATGATCCTATTTGCTTTACAATTTAGATGGAAAGGAAGTTGTTTGAAATATGTTTTATCACTCAAAATCATATACAAGATGTTACATAATGGCACGGCGGCTTCTGTTTAGATATTATAGTGACAGCATATCCAAGCATAAAAATTTAAATAATCTAATATCAAAATACTGAATGGACTCAGGCGTTACCTGGCGAAAGTCCATGATAAAACAATGGAAAATATGATGTTGAATTTTTAGATAATTGCAATGATTTCGCTAAATAGAAGACATTATAAACGTCGACATATGTTTCACCTACTCACGAGGCATTATCAAGGCTGTCTCAAAGAGAACAGCGACGTTTATAATGTCTTCTATTTAGCAAAATCATTGCAATTATATAAAAATTCAACATCATATTTTCCATTGTTTTAATCTAATATCACTCCATATAACAAAGTCCTCCACAGAGTCTCGTGATAAACTCAAAAACTACTGCACTAATTTCCATGCCTTTTTCACCAATGGATAGAGTGGTTCTCATGTGTATATAAAGGTGGACGTCGGATGTTTGCAGCATGCGGCACGCGACAGGTGCGACAAGGCGACAGTGACATCGGCAGTCTACGCTTTGTACTTACAACGAGTAGACTTCATCCTTCGAACGAGTAGACTGTCACAGCTGTCGCGTGCCGCATGCTGCAAACATCCGATGCCCACCTTATCTCTCTTTACTCTCTCCTGGTATAATTTATTCAACAATTTGTGATCTCTGATGTTTGGTAGTGCAAGTTTGTTGTAGATCATCATTATCTGTATCAGGTCATTGGAGTGATGATAAGTACTAGTGTTTGGATATATTTGTTCTGATTTCAAGTAGGTAGGCACGTTAAAAATTTGGGTATTTACAAACATATTTTTGCATATTCTAATGTCAGCGAAATGCAAAAGCCATCCAGTTTGTTTAACCACCACTGGATTGGGCTCGTTATACCCATTATGTAACATCCCGGTATAATTTTTTTAACTAATATTCTACGAGGGTGGATTGAAAAGTAGTCGGCCTAACACTGGATTCTAAAAATCAAATCTAGCCACATTATTTAGTTCAGTTCAGACCTGTTAATTGTGTGAAGTTTGAAACGTGTGCGATAATTAGTTTTAATTTTATAAATTTATTAACAAAGCAATCTGACATAATTTCTGCAAATGGAGCAAATCGAGCTGCGTGCCGTCATTAAGTACCTCCATAAGAAGGGGCTGTCATCAAAAGCCATCCATGATGATATGGTCAGTACATTAGGGGATTGCGCTCTTTCATATTCATCCGTTAAAAAATGGATGGCAGAATTCAAGCGTGGTAGAGAGAGTGTGAAAGACGAACCCCGCTCTGGAAGGCCTTCCTGCCGCCATTACTGACGTTTTTCTTTTATTTCCTCTCGTAAACGACGTAGTAAGGTGCAGTAATAATCAGAGTTTATAGTCTGACCCCTTTCAAGATAATCAACCATAATCACACCCTTCGAGTCCCAGAATACTGAAGCCATCACCTTACTTGCCGACAAAATCGACTTAGCCTTTTTGGGGGGTGGTGAACCAGGTATTTTCCAGTTTTTTTTTTTTTTTTTTTTTTTTTTTAATATATATTTGGTTCGCCAAATTGACGCCGCCCGCCTGGGTAAGTCGCGGCGACGTCTAGCGATTGTGGGCCACTCTCACAGCACACATTACTATTGAGAGTGGCCCTCAACTTGACGACCTACTGATGTGCCTCTTCACGCTCCGCTTAAAGAACCCAGGATTATATGTGGGAGGAAACACGTGCACAGGCAGGGCGTTCCAGGCCACTATCGTTCTCGCGAACATGCTATCCACTGTGTGGGGGTGGCATCTCTGCCCGGCACGAGTCGTTCGGGATCGGAAGGAAGAGGGTGGGATCAGATTGAAGAGCTCTTCAGAACACTCGCCGTGGTAAATACGGTAGAATGCGGCCAAGGAAGCTATTGTTCGGCGCTGAACTAGCGGCTCAAGGCTTCCCGTTACCTCCGGACAATCTATAATACGGATAGCCCGTCGCTGCATAGCGTCGAGAGCGTCCAGCAGATACTTCGCGGAGCCGTCCCAGAGGTGAGAGCAGTATTCGACGCAGGGTCTAATCTGCGTCTTGTACAGCAGACACCTCTGGTCCGGTGTAAAGAATCTCTTTACCTTATTCAGTATTCCTAGTTTCCGCGAAGCTAGCCCTATACATCTTTCGATGTAGTTTTTACTATTGAGCTCTCGACGAACGTCTATGCCAAGGATATCAAGGTTGTCCTTCATTGGTAATAATGCATTCTGAAGAGAGGGTAGGGGAAGGAAAGGGGATTTCTTCGCAGTAAATGCACACGCCTGTTTCGCGGGCATTGAACTCGACCAGATTCTTGGTACCCCATTGAGAGATACTGTCGAGGTTACGGTCGAGATCAGCCACGAGTCGTCGTCTCTCCTCCTCAATCTCAGATCGCCCCGCCGTCGGACGAACCGAGTAACTCCCGTGCAGTGTGCTGTCATCTGCATAGCAATGAATGTTCCCGAGGGATAGCATATCATTGATATGCAGAAGAAAGAGAGTTGGTGATAGTACGGACCCCTGCGGTACCCCGGCATTCACTTGCAAGAAGCGAGAAGCCTGGCCATCGCAGAGGACCCGCACTCGGCGCTCGTTTAAAAAGCTGGCAATCCAGCTGCACAGTTGAGGTAGACCATATGCCGGAAGCTTGGAAAGGAGCGAAGCATGCCAGACCCTATCGAAGGCTTTGGCGATGTCCAGGCTAATAGCCAAGGACTCGCCGTGCCTTTCCATAGCCCCACCCCAGACATGCGTTACGAATGCCAGAAGATCACCCGTTGATCGCTTTGGCCAGAAGCCGTATTGTCGATCATTGATTAGCGAGTGATCCTCTAGGAATGGCATGAGCTGCTTATTTATAAGGAGCTCAAGCACCTTGCAAATGACTGAGGTGACAGCTATGGGTCGATAGTTGCCTGGATCGGACCGATCCCCTTTCTTGGGGATCGGTTGTACGTTCGCCTCCTTCCAGACCTCCGGCACGAGCCCTGAAGAGTATGACAGGCGGTACAGACGCGTTAATACTGGAGACAACTCAGCTGCACATTTTCGTAGCACCACCGCCGGAATGCCGTCAGGGCCACTGGCTTTCCGCGTGTCGAGTGACCGCAGCACTGCCCGTACATCACATTGCCTGATAACAATATCAGGCATTGTGTGGCCACAGTTGG
Source organism: Nudaria mundana (assembly GCA_963556515.1). Lineage (NCBI taxonomy): Eukaryota > Metazoa > Arthropoda > Insecta > Lepidoptera > Erebidae > Nudaria > Nudaria mundana. The sequence continues at coordinate 17,273,720 of OY748287.1, forward strand.
CGATGGCGGGGGGCTGCAGGCCACGGTCGTCGACCCGGGAATTAGCCGCAAAGAGGTCTGCGAGCATATCCGCTTTCTCTTGGGCTTTGTGAGCCAGTGTTCCATCTGGGTAACGCAGCGGTGGCAGCGAGGGCTGACAAAAGTTAGATTGCACGGCTTTGGCCAGTTGCCAGAATCCACGGCTGCCCGTGGGATGGGAAGTGAGCTCCTGACCAAGCCGCGCGACGCGCTGGGCATCCGCTCTCTTAAAGGCCCTCTTACTCGACTTTGTGGCCCGGTTGTACGCTGCTTTGAGGTGGCCCACGTTTGGATCGCGCACAGCCCGGGCCCTGATCCAGGCGCGATATGCCGACTGTTTTTGTCGAACAGCTTTGGCACAATCTCGCCCGAACCAGGGACGGGCTCTGCGGATACTGGCGACATCAGTGAAAGGGATGTAATAATCCATCCCTAAACTGATCTCGCCAGCAATAGCAGAAGCACTATCCGAAGGAGCCTTTCCTACAAAGCAGCGCTGGCTCCAGAGGACGGACGCATAATAATCGCGTAGACCGTCCCAATCCGCTGACGAGTAGTGCCATAGTCGTCGTGACGTTTGTACATGACGTGCAGGAGGTGACACCTTCATGCCAGCGTGAACAACACAGTGGTCGGAACTACCCAGTGGGGCTCCTACCGAAACACTGTACTGGGCTGGGCGACTCGTCAGCAGTAGATCCAGCAGAGCGGGCGCGTGATCTGACCTGTCTGGTATCCGGGTGATCCCGCATACCATCTGGGTCAGACCGTGGGAGAGAGCGAACGCATGGGCGGCTCTACCCGCATGATCAGTCTTGAGGGACCCCAGCCATTCAATGTGATGGCCATTGAAGTCCCAGAAATACTAGGTCAGCGTTCGGGAACCGCACCTGCGCTTCATCAGCCGTCTCGCTGAAGAGCTTTGTTGTCTCAGAATCCCCTGTGTGGGATCGGTAGACGCACACGTAGATCTGGCTCATAGAGCCATGGTCTACGTGCAGCCAAAGGACGGAATTGGAGGGGTTCTCTAGGCAGCGCAACCGGCGGCAGCAAACATCCGCCCTAACGAACACGCACACCCCGGCTTTGTCTCGAAATTGTTCCTCGATGACATAGCCGGGGTAACACAGGTAAGACGTGTCGTCAGGGCGGCGTATTTGTGTCTCCGTGAGGAACATCACAGCGGGCCGTGCCGTCTCAAGGTGGTGGTGGACGGTATCGAGGTTCGCATGGAGTCCACGGACGTTAGTGAACTCCACCTCGAAATGTGAAGTTGTGGGGTTTCCTAGGGCCGCTGTGTAACGTTTATTTCTTTTTTGTTGCACTGCCATTGTAGATTTTGAAGAAGAAGCGTGAAGACAGGGCGACATTTGGTGCAGCAGTAAGTGACAAAGCGCAGGGGCTAGCTTTGTCTAGAACCGTGTGGTTAGGTCGGAGCCGACTCGCCGGACGGAAGGGCTCCCAAACCCCCCTGATGCAAGGCCGCCGCTACCCCACACCGGTTACCACCCGGAGCGGCGATCCCACATCAGGATTATGCGCAACATGTGGGGCAGCCTCCTGGGGTGGTTGGCCCCAGGCGGGCCCCATGACTGTGTTGCGGGCGGCCGCGGCAACGCCGTTGCTAAGGGTCTCCCTGGCCGGCGAATCGACCCACACTAGACTCCGTTTCGCCCCCACTGGTCCCATGCCTGCTGCACCATACATCGCCCCGGGCCCGGCGGTGCAGCTGCTGAACCCCTAACGCAACCCAGCCTGGGCTGGGTTACTTGGGGGGCTTTAGCACAGCTGCACGGTGGTACCCCCCCGGACCAACACTGTTGTACCACCTGGTACCCACGTAGGGGCCGAAGCCACTCCATAGGTACCGTAAATTAACGAGCCTCGTCCGTTTATCAGCAGGTGCGCCACTAGCAGGTGAGGTCGCTGGGGCCCTAAAGATGTTGGTAGAGCCTCTTTGCACCCAAAAAAATTGTTTTGATTGTTGTTTTGTTTCCGGTGCACAGTAATGAACCCATGTTTCGTCCATAGTAACAAAACGATTCAAAAAATCACATTCATCAGCTTCAAATAACTCCAAACAGTCGCGTGCAATCGCATCCTTTATTGCTCAACTGAAAGCAGTCGCGGACTCCACCTCGCAGACACCTTGTGGAAACCCAACACGTTGACTATTATGTTTTGAGTACGTTCATAAGAGATGCCTATAATCTCGGTTATCTCTCTAATTTACAATCTGCGGTCTCCCATAATTAAGTCGAGTATTTTTTTAACATTTTCGTCAGTAGGGGACGTCGAAGGCCTTCCAGAGCGGGGTTCGTCTTTCACATTCTCTCTACCACGCTTGAAGTCTGCCATCCATTTTTTGACGGATGAATATGAAAGAGCGCAATCCCCTAATGTACTGACTATATCATCATGGATGGGTTTTGATGACAGCCCCTACTTATGGAGGTACTTAATGACGGCACGCTGATCGATTTGCTACACTTGAGGAAATGATGTCAGATTGCTTTGTAATAAATTTATAAAATTAAAACTAATTATCGCTCACGTTTCAAACTTCACACAATTAACAGGTCTGAACTGAACTAAACAATGTGGGTAGATTTGATTTATAGAACTAAATGGATCAGTGTTAGGCCGACTACTTTTCAATCCACCCTCGTACTAGTTAAGGTGCCACATAATCTCAAAGTACCCATACCTAACAATATCATAATAATAATAATTTAACAATAATAAGTGAGTTTCAGCAATAAAACAACATTTCAAACAGAATTAGCCGCTATGTATCGTTTAGATAATCCTTATTAGGATATGCCTTTTTTAGGTGGTGTGTCTTAACAGCCACTTTGAATTTATTCAAAGGAAGGTTCATAATGTTTAGAGGAATTTTGTTATAAAAACGCACACCAAATCCTGCAAAGGAGTCATGAACCTTCTGTAAACGATAATATGTCCCAACCAATTTATGATTATTTCTAGTATTATTGCATGTATGTCACTGTTGCCACTGGAAATACGTTCTGCTTGTAACCAGAGACGCCCGGCAACGGACGTTAAAGCGGCCGCGGCCTTGGTCGCGGAACTAAAAAAAAAAAAAAAAAAAAAAAAAATGTATGTCACTGTTCATACTGTATAAATGTATATTCTGTTTAACGAACATAATATTTTTGTTTCCCGTGTACAGTAATGAACCCATGTTTCGTCCATAGTAACAAAACGATTCAAAAAATCACATTCATCAGCTTCAAATAACTCCAAACAGTCGCGTGCAATAGTCAATCGCATCCTTTTTTGCTCAACTGAAAGCAGTCGCGGAACCCACCTCGCAGACACCTTGTGGAAACCCAACACGTTGACTATTATGTTTTGAGTACGTTCATAAGAGATGCCTATAATCTTGGCATCTCTCTAATTTTCAATCTGCGGTCTCCCATAATTAATTCGAGTATTTTTTTAACATTTTCGTCAGTAGTGGACGTCGAAGGCCTTCCAGAGCGGGGTTCGTCTTTCACACTCTCTCTACCACGCTTGAATTCTGCTATCAATTTTTTTACGGATGAATATGAAAGAGCGCAATCCCCTAATGTACTTGACCATTTGATCATGGATGGCTTTTGATGACAGCCCCTTCTTATGGAGGTACTTAATGACGGCACGCTCTGCTCGATTTGCTCCATTTGCGGAAATGATGTCAGATTGCTTTGTTAATAAATTTATAAAATTAAAATTATCGCACACGTTTCAAACATCACACAATTAACAGGTCTGAACTGACTAAATAATGTGGGTAGATTTCATTTTTAGAACTAAATGGATCAGTGTTCAATCCACCCTCGTATGTTAACGAACTCGTTAACTTCCGTTAAATTTTCCAAAGTCCGTTAATTGTTAATCATCGGGAGCTGCAACGCCGTTAATTGGGCTGTTTGGCTTGGTTTGTGTGTGGTGATGTGTGCTTGTTGATAATAGATGCTTTGACATCGAAGATCTGGTGTATGCTATTTGACGATGACATTGTTCTCGTCGGTGAAGGCCTAAGGTACAGATTAGATAGGAGAAATGGCGGTGTAAACAGGCTTAAAAATCAGTAGAACCAAAACGGAGTACATGTTCTCTGATTTCCGTGTTTCCGGTACCACGGCTCTCTTATCCAGGATGATGAGGAAATCGATTGTACAGTGAACCACAGAATTGGCAGCAGGTCAAAGGTACTATTTTCCACTATTTCCCTCAAAACTTAAAGGGAAAATTTACAAGGCTTTTGTTAGACCTGCCATCCTGTATGGACTGTCATGTTTGGCCTTAATAGCGATGGATGAAACCCAACTGAGAGAAGAGAAGAAAGTAATGTGGTTAGAAAGGTGCAAAGTATGACGGTTGGGAATTTTAGCAGTAGAGGTAGGCCAAAGAAAAGATGGATGGAATGCGTGAAAGCGGATATGACGAGGAGAGGAGTGACTAAAGAGATGACTTGTGACAGGGATGTGTGGAGGAGAAACACGTGATGCGTCTCCCAGGGCAGGTATATGATGATGTGTGCTCGACTTGTTACGCGCTAATGTCGGTTTTGCACACAAAACAAAGGAAGCTTGCGGTAGCGTTTGGGATGCGTTTACATGTAGGCGCAAATTTTGTGTCGCGCTCACGAGCTCTCGCTGAACAACTCGTTTACGTTGTGTACTGCTACCTATCTCAATAGGATTTTATAAAATCCCATGTAACACATTTTTGCTACATACCATACCAAGTTTAGATTTTATAGGTAGTTTGCCTAGCATTATCTTTATTTTTATCAAGTGTTAACGGATTAACGATTAACGTTAACTTGTGTTAAATTGTCTAAAAAGTAACACTTTCAGTTTCAGTTAACTATTTGATTAACGGTACCCAGCTATGGATATTACACAGTATTTAAATAGTAATAAACAATAATGCTGTAAAATAAACTTAAGTACCTGACGTGGTGATGCCAACTGAGGCAAGAGTGAGTTGAGCAACATAGGGTGAAAGGAGATCAACAAGCCACCAAACCTACTCAACAAATCAGCTAATATGTCTAGAGCTTCCAGTTGAACAGACACATCTTCTTGCTGTAATTGAAAAATGTTTTTTTACTATATTAGATACTTCGAGGTGTAAAAAATAATGCTGTGGTCAGGGCCTTCTTTTGTGATCCATCACAGAAGACATTAGTGTCTTCATTCTGTTATGGATGACTCCAACATGAACCTTCAGTTGCTATTATAATGTTTCAATAATTAAAAATTAGTATTAACTTATAATATATAAAATATATTAAGATTGCTCCTTAGCAATAGGGCCGCCTGTTGTAGATTATTTTTAAGCCAAGTGTAAAAATATCTGGTTCTTTTCTGTTTACAATAAAGAGTATTTGTATTGTATTTGTAATATTTTCAAAGATACATAGAAAATATTTTAAAAACTTTATTAAGTCAGAGACACCTGAAATAGGATGTTTACCTTCTCAATGGCACTGCTAAGTTTTCCAGTTATTTTCTTACAGACGTTTGCAGCTAAAGTGTTAGAACCCAGAGGGAGTTCAGATATTACAGTCTTCAAACCAATACTACTGATGTCTCTCAATTGCTCCGTGTCTGAGAGCATATTTGCACAAAGTGCATCAACAATACCCTCCACTTGATACTCTTTTACTTTATTAACGAGAGGACCGAGACTGTAAATAAAATGTAAAATTTTAGATAAGCAAGTACAATTGTTGAGAAAGTAAGACAAGACAATATATTAACACAACTGTACATCAAGAACCTACCATTTCACAGCTAAATTTTGCACTTCACCATTCTTGTCTTCAAGCAAACGGAGCAGCATCTTCACGACTTTCCTCTCGGAATCATCGTCCAGCTTTATGCTGTCTTTTTGCAACTCTGTCATTAAATCATTGGTAGCCATAAACCTGAAGTCTTTATCGGTGGACGTCATCTAGATACAAATATTTACAAGATAAAGTAAATTTATAGCTACAAATATTAAAATTTAACTTTTAGATTCGATGAACACCGGTTTACCTTTTCCAGAAGATTTGCTATTTGATAGGATACACTAGCCATTTTGTTTGATGTTAAATCCCCAAAACCACAATAAAATATAAACTGTAAATAGATTTTAACAATTTAGCATGTAATTACGAAGAAAAAACATTTGAACGATTTATTCGGGAAATAAAAGCGACAAATCGAAACTTGCTTCGTGTTGCTTCGCTAAATTGGATTTTGATGGAGACAGATAAAACATCATATAAAAATCATTCGGTCAATTATTATCTGTGAGTTATGTGACGGTCGGTGTTTATGTAGAAATAAATTGGCTTATAGGTCTTAAAACCAAGCCATTACACCCCAAAATGAAGTTTAACTTAGGTCTTGTCCCTCACTGCAATTCACACCAAATTTCTAATCTGTTATGCCCGCCGGGGACGATCAGTATTTTGATTGTCAATTCAATTGAAGACAAAAATTGACAAAAATTTACTCAATTGTACGCTATTGACTTATTGTCAGTGATTTCTTGTTGGCGATTGAAGTCATTGTCAATTGGCGTCAAGACTCTGTCTGTACTGTCTGTACCTGGCGCTAGCGTGGCGCAGACGTCACACAATTTCGTTGTGGTTTCAGTATTATCATTAACAAAATGGATTTCGACGAAGAAACACTATTGATGGCTTTGCTTTTTTAAAAAGAAAATTAGTGGAAAAACGAAAAAATAAAAATAAAAGGATATGGGAGAATCCATTATGGAGTGTGCGGTTAAGTGAAAGTGATTATTTTGTGCTTTATTATAAACACTTAAAGAATGTTTCAAATTATTTTTATTCTTACTTTCGAATGGCGAAACCCATATTTGATGAATTGTTGCAGAAAATACAAAGTGATATCCAATATCAGGATATACATTTGAGGCTTTGTGTATCGGCTGAAGAAAGACTTGGTATTACTTTAAGAGTCCGTATGCAGAATCGGAACGGGCGGAATTAGGTATTTGACACATTTTGTGCGTGAGTCCGGAGTTACCGATGGTGGTCAGCCAGTAGGTACGGCGATTACATGGTTTTGATCTTTTTTTTTTCATTTTATAATAATAGAGTATTGTGTGGGGGAGGTGAAAAGAGGGCTAGGAGGGGGGGTGTTTTTTTTCTCTCCTTAAATTCAAGAAAAGACCCTCTATACTCGTATGATCCTTTAATCAAAACTCCTCTACCTTTCCTCTGTCGTTGCACTCTCAAAGGGGGGGCGAGGGCTAATTTTTTTTCCTAATCAAAATCATTTGACCTCCTCTATACAAAGGGGCTCTACCAACATATTTAGGGCCCCAGCGAACTCATCTGCTAGTGGCGCACCTGCTGATCAACGGACGAGGCTCGTTAATTTACGGTACCTATGAAGTGGCTTCGGTCCCTACGTGGGTACCGGGTGTTGGTCCGGGGGTGCCACCGTGCAACTGTGCTAAAGCCCCACAAGTAACCCAGCCCAGGCTGGTTGCGTAAGGGGTTCAACAGCTGCACCGCCGGGCCCGGGGCCATGTATGGTGCAGCAGGCATGGAACCAGTGGGGGCAAAGCGGAGTCTAGTGTGGGTGGTGTGGGTCGATTCGCTGGCCAGGGAGACCCTTAGCAACGGCGCTGCCGTGGCCGCCCGCGACACAGTCATGGGGCCCGCCTGGGACCAACCACACCAGGAGGCTGCCCCACATGTTCTCGCGCATAATCCTGATGTGGGATCGCCGCTCCGGGTGGTAACCGGTGTGGGATAGCGGCGGCCTTGCACCAGGGGGGTTTGGTAGCCCTTCCGTCCGGTGGGTCGGCTCCAACCTAACCACACGGTTCCAGACGAAGTAAGCCCCTGCGCTTTGTCACTTATTACTGCTGCACCAAATGTCGCCCTGTCTTCACGCTTCTTCTTCAAATTTATAATGGCAGTGCAACAGAAATAAGTAAACGTTCCACAGCGGCTCCAGGAAACCCCACAGCTTCACTTTTCGAGGTGGAGTTCACCAACATCCGTGGACTCCATGCGAACCTCGATGCCGTCCACCATACCTTGAGACGGCTCGACCCGCTGTGACGTTTCTCACGGAGACACAAATACGCCGCCCTGACAACACGCCTTACCTGTGTTGCCCCGGTTATGTATATATGTATCGAGGAACAATACCGGGGCGCCGCAGGGGTCCGTGCTGTCACCAACTCTTCCTTCTGCAAATCAATCTGCGTGTGCATTTATAGCGAAGAAATCCCCTTTCCTTCCCCTACCCTCTCTTCAGAATGCATTATTACCAATGAAGGGCAACCTTGAGATCCTTGACATAGACGTTCGTCAAGAGCTCAATAATAAAAACTACATCGAAAGATGTATAGGGCTAGCTTCGTGGAAACTAGGAATACTGAATAAGGTAAAGCGATTCTTTACACTGCATCAGAGGTGTCTGCTGTACAAGACGCAGATTGGACCCTGCGTCGAATACTGCTCTCACTTCCGGGACGGCTCCGCGAAGTATTTGCTGGACGCTCTCGACGCTATGCAGCGTCGAGCTATCCGTATTATAGATTGTCCGGAGGTAACGGGAAGCTTTGAGCCGCTAGTTCAGCGCCGAACAGTAGCTTCCTTGGCCGCATTCTACCGTATTTACCACGGCGAGCATTCTGAAGAGCTCTTCAATCTGATCCCATCTCCCTTCCGATCCCGAACAACGCGTGCCGGGCAGAGATGCCACTCCCACACAGTAGGTACATGTTCGCTAGAACCGAACGTTTTAAACGTTCGTTTCTGTGCCGAACGATACTGGCCTGGAACGCCCTGCCTGTGCACGTGTTTCCTCCCACATATAATCCTGGGTTCAGTAGGTCGTCAAGTTGAGGGCCACTCTCTATAGTATAGTGTGCTGTGAGTGACCCACAATCGCTTGACGTCGTCACGACTTACTACCAGGTGGGTGGCGTCAAATTGGCGAACCCAATACAAAAAAATAAAATAAAAAACTACCTCTATAAAATTATTACTCATTTTGACTCTACTCGGGAGCCCCCCTTGGGGGACTGGAGGGCAAATCTCAAAAACTCGGAATTTTCCCTAGGTCCCCGAACCCCCTTTACATTTCTGCAAAAAAAAACATAGGTACCTTCCCCTCCACCATCAAGGAGAACAATAAAATTGTGTCAGTGAGTAAGTGAGTAATCCAGCTTTATAAAATATAACAGCTTTTTTTAACAAAAACAATAACACTATAAATACATTCTACATAATCACTTGTTGTATTTAAAAAGAAGCCTAATCATCACAAAATAATAACTAATATTACCAAAGTATCAAAATCTCACGCCACGCTATATTCGTCTGTAGACGGCGTCGAATTTTGGCGCGCAGAGCGACACGTCCTCTCCCTGTAAGCGCTTGGCGCGGACTGTTTACATGAGGCATGCGTCGAGTATTATAAAGCGAAATTTAGGTGTTTTTAAAAGATTATTTACAGCCTATTTTTTATTATTTAGCTTTCTTTTTTTTTGGAAATGGATTGATTTTGAACCAAGGTTTATTTATGTTGTTTTAATTTTATGAACGAGAGTTTTATGTAGCCGAAATAAGAACCAATTCATTGCCCATTTTCTCTAAAATTTTACTAACTTAAATATTTGTTTACTCTAGATAGTGATATTCTAGACCTCTTCCAGCAAAAGATACGAAAAACTACCGATTGTTTTAGGTCGATTAATCAAAATTTAATGACAAAAATAAGAAAGTAGCTCACTTATTAGATCATTATTGAAATGATATTTCATGTTATGCATTAAAACTTATAAAAATACAGTATTTTCAGTGTAAAAACACGTCTGTAAAATCAGCGAAAACGGTAAAATTTAATAGCTTTAACTAATAACTAATAATAAATAATTTAACTCTTAAGGTGAGTACGTATATTTTAATTAAAAAAAAAACAAAATTTTAATATTTGTACTTTTATTTTCTGTATTAAACACTATAAGTAATTTTTAAAAAATGTTATTGAAACTAAAAAAAGAAAAATTTAATATTTTCTTTTTTTAGTTCAATGTTGCGATGATTTGTATGATTGAATTTTGAGACGCTTCGCCCCTTTGTTCAGAAGGCGAAGGTTGTGGAGGCGAAGGCTGTGTGTGCACAGTGATAGTGACTTCTATTTTCCTAGTGATAATCGTGCGTGAAACCGAGGTTATGCTATTATTACTGTTGACTGAAAAATTTATAGGTTTGCAACATTGGTACATGCGAATGTGCCTATAAATTTGGCGTAGAGGCCGGCCAATGTGAAGAAATCTGATGCAGAAATCTAAATTGCTCTGATGTGCTTCTGTACTAGTCCAAATTTATTCTATATTGTGCGCAAACGTGGACGGATCAAATACGTGGGCGCTGATTCCTCTTAGACGGTCAACTATCAACGCTCGCCTTAACGTTGGTGCCAATGCCATTTCCTAGATCTACACGTTGGGCCAATGCAATTGACGCCAAAGTTGGCACGAACGTGTGGAGCTGGCGTCTAGGAATCTCATGGATGAAATACACGTAATAGTATACTTGCGCACACCCAATTTTATACTATGTTTGCACAAGTATGCCGTTACGTGTATTTCATCCGTTAGGTCCCGGTGACGAACAACTTTTATTGTTCAGTCTCACGTCAAGCACGTAAAAAAATAAACCTAATTTCATGCTGGTACGGTCTAGTTTTGGATATTTTTACGTACTTAATGATTGTACCAATACTAAGCAACGTTGGGATAAATGTGTGGAGCCGGGGTTAAGCATGGACAATACCATAGAGTAAAAATATGTTTCACCATAGAGTAAAAAAGGGACACCGAAATTTCATTATTTGACTGGTTTATTTGGATAAAATATCACTTCACTTTTAGCTCTGTAATACATATTCATCATGAAAACAAGTGTACCAAACCAAAAAACATTTATTTCCATAGGGGAAACGTTTTTATATAAATAACTTGTTTTTTAAGATTTCAACCATAGACAAAAGTTACTGATTTCAACATTCGAATGTTTTGTGCCCAGATAAATCGGAATTTGATCGATGTCTTTCTATTTACATAGTATATAGCGATCAATGGATCTCAATCCATTTGGTAATCCAAAGTTGGACGACATCCATCATATCTGTGTGTCAATTTTGAAAGAGGCGAGACGTCTTCAACAAATCTCTTATCTAATCTGTGGTCTACCTACAACACAATACAATTTTATTCGTATTGAACAAAACAAAAATAAAAACCGTAATACGGGCCAGGATATTTTGGGATGAAGGAATATTATACTCGTATCTTAAGAAAATATGCGTACCTAAAAAATAAATTTTGTTACGAAACAATAAAATAAGATTCATTTTTATTTTAATTAACCATAACAACATTTACAACATATGTACACCATAAAAATATGTTTATCTCTGTCGCACCCGGTTCCTCAGCTGTTACGCATTAACGGTCACCGAAGAACGGTAACTGCGATACATACCATATCGATACAAATCACTGTTCACTAGTGTTCACTGTTCACTTCACAGTCACCGAAGAACGGTGTGAACTGCGATACGATACGAATCACTGTTCACAGTCATCGAAGAACGGTGTGAACTGCGATACGATACAAATCACTGTTCACAGTCATCGAAGAACGGTGTGAACTGCGATACGATACAAATCACTGTTCACAGTCATCGAAGAACGGTGTGAACTGCGATGCGATACGAATCACTGTTTACAATCACAATCGCGGTGAGTTCCCAGTCCAGTCGCTGCAGTGATCTATGATTGGTGAAATCAGATTTCATTTCATGCCTAGTGGCGATGAGAGGTCGCATTATGCGAACGGGAATGTACATGACACTGCAGTAACGCGGCGCATGCGTCGCGCGCGCGCGACGCTAGTAGAGCGTACTCATGTATACCAGTAGAGACGCCGCGACAACGCGACGCCGGCGTCGCTGTATCGCGGCGTCTGCGCTGCGCATACGTTCATCGAACGCCTACGCTGGACAAACGCTAGTGTTGAAACTTAAAACCTCTAAAATTGCCAAATAGTATAACAATTCCCCTGAAAAATAAAAAGTTGCCTTTAGCACTCAGGAAAAATTTAATTCAAAATCGGTTCAATGGTTCCGAAGCCTATTAATAATAATAATAATAATACGTCCACCCTTTCTGAATCCATGGTTCAATCAACACCAAAATATGACAAATAGCCATATGATAATCAAATCCCTACCTTCATATTTGTATGTGTGTAACTACTTGTAGCAATGTTAATCATGTATATTAAGGTGGAAATAGCCTATTACATGTAAAAAATCTAAAATTATCTTTTTCACTAAGTTTATTCTAATTCTAATTCAAATGAATTAGAATGAACTTCAATCCGTCCGGAAGTTGTCGTAGTCTGTGGTAGTCAACCACAGATTATGCCGCCACATGAACTACAATTAGTCAAAATGTCAAATACGTCTTGCTTGAGTTTTATCATTCTTGTCACATGTTAAGTTAGTACAAGTTAGTATCTACCTATCCATCATGTTTTTGTTAATTTGTAGGTTAAGTTGTGTATGTACTACAATACAAAACTTATTTGCGTGGACGATGAATTACCAATAAGTTAATTTAAAGTTATATTAGTTCAATAACCATACATTATAGCATTGTGTAATAATGGATTTATTTGTAATAAACAGGTATGTTTTTATTAATAACTAGCGGACGCCTGCGGCTTCTTGAGTGCAATATTGTATATAGGCTTTGATATGTATGTCCTGCACTCCTCCTAAACGGCTAGACCGATGTTGATGAAATTTTTTGTGTGTGTTCAAGGGGATTCGAGAATGGTTTAGTTAGATTCACAATTTGGTTCTTATTTTTTTTTTGGCGGATAACGTCTGTCGGGTCCGCTAGTCTATCTATATATTCAAAGCATATAGGTACATATTTACCAAAACAAAAGCATAGATATCGTGACATTTTTACAGGTACAGAGATGACAATGAAGATGTAGATTTAACGAGCCTGGAAGCAAGAAATTTAGAGAATTTAAAAAGGAGAATAGCAGAAAGACAATCAGAAATTACCTCAAAGAACTCTTCTGTTATAATATCCCCGAAACCTCAAACATTATTAAAAAAAAGTAATGATAAAGACAAAATCGAAAAACATGTCATCAAAGATTTAAAACCTGATGACCTGACTAAAGTCCTGAAAGATCCGCCTACTAATGATGACTTAGTCGAGATCCCAGAAAAAAGAAGAAATAAAGATAATCAGGAATACAAAGTGTTAGGTAAAAATGATTTCGAAAAAAGAAAAAAGGTATACATTTTATTACACATAGTACATATGTTAATCATTAACTTCATTGAGAGAATAAAATTATTAAGGATCACACCAAGGTCTTGGGTCCAAAGCCTGGAAGTCATACCCCTGTTAACTGGCAGACAATGCTGGTATGTGGGTATAGCATTCCGCTTGCTACAGGAAATGGCAGCAAGTTCGACTGCCGATGACATTTTTTGTGAAATATAAAAATATTTGATAAAATTACCTTCCAGCAATGGGCTCATCTCTTTTATGTGAAACCAATAACTGTTGAAATAAGGGGTTGATTCTATAAATAAAATAATTTTCATGGAGTCAATACAGATATAATACCATTCTACTGGAAGACCTTTCAATAGCAACAGCATCCCAAATGGAACAGCCGTAGGACGGGGATAAACCAAACAAAAATCCCACTGTGTGTGTCTACACATTTTGATTCTTGGTTGTTATATCAGAAACATTAAATAACAGCAATTATCCTGTCCCTATTAGGTACCCCAATATATGCACTTGGCACTGTGTCGAAATATTGTTAATCTAGGGATCAATAGGAAGATTGCTGTATAATGGCTGTGTAATGAATGATTGCTGTGTAATGGCTCGATACCTTTTTATGGGAAGAGGCATCTGTACTAGTATAGTATTCTTTTATCTTGGGCAATATTTACTTCTGTTATTTTTATTATTGTAGGTTGCCAGAGTGCTGCCTTATTGGCTCTCTCATTCTGTTCACATCTCAACAAATTTGAAAGATAATTTGTATCCTGTAGAAGATCAAGACTGGTTGCATAGTACTTTGAAATCTACACTACTATCTGAAGGTGTCACTAGTTTGTTTCCTGTACAAGAAAAAGTTATACCCTTTGTATTGAATGAACACAAATCAAGATACCCTTTTCGGCCACAGGATATTTGTGTTTCAGCACCTACCGGCAGTGGAAAAACATTATCATTTGTTTTACCTATAATTCAGGTATGTAACATCAACATCTATAACTGGGTTAATAAATATGTAACTGAAATATTTATATTTTGTTCTTTGGATCAGATTTTTATTTATCTGGAATAGACCCAGGAAGTTACTAGCAAAAAGTGGCCTTTGCCTGCCCCGGAGAAACAAGCGTAATTGTATGTATAATTGATCTGATGTACACATACACATATCACGCCTATATCCCTAAGGGGTAGGCAGAGGTGCATTACACACCCACAACTTGCCAGTTTTTTTAGTCCCACGTAATAGGGGGCAAGCCTATTGCCGTCACTGGGCACATTTATAATGAGTTAAGCCGCATTTTCACTAGGAGACATTTGTTCCGCGACTCAGTCGCTCGACTCGAAATTCACGTGTCGGGCGACATCGCGCGGGACATTTACGGGTCGCGCGACCTGCGTGTCTCTCGACAGTCGCCGGACAGGCTTTGAGCTTATATCAAAATTCGTACTTATTTTGGGACACTTCACATCGTATCTTGCTTGCCGACCGGCCCAACCATATTTAAAAGTATCTCGAAATCGGTTCTAGACATTCTAGTAAAATTTTCGAAAGTTCCGTCGCGCATTCGAAGACTGCTTGTTAAACTTGAACTTTCCCTACTACTATTATAAAGAGGAAAGATTTGTATTTTTGTGTGTATGTTTGTAATGAATAAACTCAAAAACTACTGTGCCGATTTCAAAAATTCTTTCACCATTGGAAAGCTACATTCACCCTGAGTAACATAGGCTACTTTTTATCCCGGTAATGTGCTCCACGGGAACCGGGAACGAGTAAACTAAATCACGCGGGCGGAGCTGCGGCGATCAGCTAGTAGCAAATATTCTCGGACCCACCGCCCCTTTTTTTTAGGTTTTGCTATTGTCTTCCGAATAATTAAGTAAGCTGCATTGAACAACACTATCTCTTTGGGCACATACTGAACACGACTGGCCAATGTGAACAAGGGAAATGTCGAGCGACATTGTCCCACAAAGTCGCAGAGACATAGGTACTACGTGAATGTCGGGCGATATGTCTCCGCGACATGTCCCCTAGTGAAAATGCGGCTTTATGTCCAAAATGGCCGAATGAATATAATAAAAAGTAGCAGCTATGTTGTAATTTTGAAAAAAAATTTGAAGCTTGCGATGAAATGTTGATGAAAGGCAACAAAATCTTAGGTACGTGCCAGCCGCTATGGCACAGCCAATTAAAGTCCTGGGCGTCTCGGACTAGGATCTGATGTACAATGTACCTATATCACAGATTAATAAGAGTACAGGTAACTAAAAAGGAATGAATAAGAGTGCCTATATTATGAGTCTATCTTTATTTTTATTTTTAGTATGATTTCATGTTGCTGTATGCAATTTGTATTATTTTCAGATTTTACTGAATGAAGTTGGCTGCCACATAAGAGCTCTAGTGGTTCTACCAGTCCAAGAATTGGCAGCACAGGTTGCAAAAGTATTCAAAAAATATTGTCTAAAAACAAGATTACGAGTCGCTTTATTGGGTGGTCCTACTCCTATACAGCAAGAGCAGCAAAATATCGTTCGTCACAGTAAGTAGCTTGGACTTAGAATTTTGTTATAGACTAATAAAAAAAGTTAATATGCATGTATTTATGTAGTTATAGTGTATGTAAGTTTATTAACCTCAAGTTTACAACCGTACCAACCTGCACACAACCACCACCTGATTGAACTCACTTCTCCTGTCCTAGGCCCACTGGAAGAGATCTCTTTAGAGATAAGTGGAGCCTTTGTGTACATGTATATAACATTTCCATTCACAATATTGTTTATACAGTGTGTACATAAATGAATAAAATAAATAAATAAAAGGAGACTGATCATAGTAACAGTTAGACTGATCAGCCGACCCCAACTGAGTTGGGAAAAGACTCAGTGGATGATTATTAAAAGTTTATATACAAGGTTGCTGGTAATAACACAAAAGTCACCACTATGAGGGTGTACAGAACACTTCAATTCTTCTTTTAACCTTAAAGGCAAATTACATTACTTTGTGCGTCTTGAATGTTGTTCATCATCCTAATAGATGTGCCCCAGTACTCACTTATCCAAAATTAAGCAGTTTTTGTTATTAATACATGTACATATTTTGTTTCAGCTGTGGCTTCAGGATGGGCTAGTGAAGTAGATATAATAGTATGTACAGCAGGACGATTAGTTGAACATATACAGAATACTGAAGGATTTTCTTTAAAACACTTAAAATTCCTAGTAATAGATGAAGCTGACAGAATCATGGATCACATTCAAAATGACTGGCTTTATCATTTACATAGGCATATTAAACTAGAAAATGAGCTAATGGAGGGCAGACATTCACACCTAACATGGAATAGTCTTATTGAACAGAAACCTCCTCCGCATAAGCTACTTTTCTCTGCAACTTTATCACAAGACCCAGAAAAATTAGAACAATGGGGATTATTTCAACCTCAACTATTTTCTGCTGCTACAGTAACAAATTATGAGGATGAAGATCAAATCAGATTGTATGCAACACCTGATGAATTAATAGAACAAACTATTTCATGTGAACCAGAACATAAACCACTGCTCCTGTATCATTTTCTTGTAACTCAGAAGTGGGATAAAGTTTTATGCTTCACTAATGCAGCAGAATCTGCACACCGGCTAACAGTACTGCTAAATACCTGGGGTAGTGGTAATCTAAAAGTAGCTGAACTCTCCTCAGCACTAGATAAATCAACAAGAGAAAGTGTATTGAAAAAGTTCACTTCATCTGAAATAAATGTGTAAGTAGATAAATGCTTTGGTATCATACTTATTTTTTATGTGTGGGGTGCAGATACAATTTTCTGCTTAAAGTTATTCTGGCATAAAAATAAAAGCAGAAAATCAGACCAAAAAAATTGTAAATAGAACAGACAGATTCAAATAATGATCAATGATCGGCAATATGGCTCCAGGCCAAAACGATCAACGGGTGACCTCCTGGCATTCGTCACGCATGTATGGGGTGAGGCTATGGAAAGGTATGGTGAGTCCTTGCCTATTAGCCTGGACATCGCCAAAGCTTTCGATAGAGTCTGGCATGCTTCGCTCCTTTCCAAGCTTCCGGCATATGGTCTACCTCCTCAACTGTGCAGCTGGATTGCCAGCTTTTTAAACGAGCGCCGAGTGCGGGTCCTCTGCGATGGGCAGGCTTCTCGCTTCTTGCAAGTGAATGCCGGGGTACCGCAGGGGTCCGTACTGTCACCAACTCTCTTTCTTCTGCATATCAATGATATGCTATCCCTCAGGAACATTCATTGCTATGCAGATGACAGCACATTGCACGGGAGTTACTCGGTTCGTCCGACGGGCGGCGGCGGCGGGGCGATCTGAGATTGAGGAGAGACGAAGACATGTGACTGATCTCGGCAGCATCTCCCAATGGGGTGCCGAGAACGACCTGTGCATTTACAGCGAAAAAATCCCCTTTCCTTCCCCTACCCCCTCTTCAGAATGCAACATTACCAATGAAGAACAATCTAGACATCCTTGGCATAGACGTTCGTCGAGAGCTCAAAAACCAAACTACATTGAAATATTTATTGGGCTAGCTTCGCGGAAACTAGGAATACTGAATAAGGTAAAGCGATTCTTTACACCGCACCAGAGGTGTCTACTGTAGAATACGCAGATTAGACCCTGTGTTGAATACTGTTCTCACCTCTGGGACGGCTCCGCGAAGTATTTACTGGACGCACTCGACGCTATGCAGGGACGCGCTATTCGCATTATAGACTGTCCGGAGGTAACGGGAAGCCTTGAGCCGCTAGCTCAGCGCCGAACAATCGCTTCCTTGGCCGCGTTCTACCGTATTTACCACGGTGAGTGTTCTGAAGAACTCTTCAACCTGATCCCACCCTCTCCCTTCCGATCCCGAACAACGCGTGGCGGGCAGAGATGTCACTCTCATACCGTGGAAACAGTCTTTGCGAGAACCGAGCCTTTTAAACGTTCGTTTCTCTGCCGAACGATGGTGTGGACGTGTTTCCTGTGTACTTTGAGAAACGCCCACAATCGCCAGACGTCGCCACAGCTTACTATCAGGCGGGTGGCGTCAATTTGTCGACCTAAATATATAAAAAAATATAGAATTGAGAAATTTGCAAGGGGAAATATTAATTTGGCAGATCCAGGATGCCATATCTTCCGAATTCTTGGACGACTATTTAATCGCTAAGTCACCATGCGGTTTAGTAGGTATATAGGTATAGTTAAAATCTTATCGTTCATGAAAACGTGATTCACATTCAAAAAACAGTGGACAGGCTGTTCTCTCTGAGACAGTCTTGAGAATGCCTCGTTTAGAGGTGAAACATATATGTCGACGTTTTAATGTCTTCTATTTTTAGCGAAAATAAAGCTATTATTTAAAAAAAAAAATTTGAACATCATACTTACCATTGCTTTGTCATGGACTTTCGCCAGGTAACGCCTGATTATATCCAATACAAAAGTATCTTTTGCATGCAATAAAGTGGATCATTGTGTTTTATATTGAAACTTTGTTTCAGGTTAATTGGAACTGATGCACTTGCACGAGGTATTGACATCCCAGACTGCAACTATGTTGTATCATATGATCCACCAAGAAATATAAAAACTTACATCCATAGAGTAGGACGTACAGGGCGCGCTGGTCGTACAGGCCACGCTGTGGTTATTCTTTTACCTAACCAAGTCAATATGTTTAAGGTAATAAACGACACACAACTACATTATAGCGTCCTAATCTTAATTTTAAGTTTTGAATCGGTAAACTTAATAAGTTACTAACCTAGATTTCATATAAATGATATCACAGATTCAGATCATATCCCACATTATATTACAAAATATTAAAAAATTGCTTTTTTTGTAGGAGATTATGCAACTTGGAGGAAAATCAAACCTACCTCAAATAGAAGTGAAAAAAGATATCCTAAACGGGCTTCTCGATAGCTATCGCCAAGCAATGGGTATTACTAAAAAGCACATCAATGCAGAAGCTGACGCCAAAGTGAAAAAATCTATTGCAATAAAAAGAAGATTGAAACCCAAACGTCGGAAAATAATTACCAATGTATAATAATTGTTATGATGCAAAATCCGAAGTAAAGTAATTGTACCTAAATTCTCAATTTTAATTGTGCGAATAACTGCATAAGTGCATATTATTACTACACACACATCTCTCTACATAGTCACGTCTTTATGCCCGAATTTCAGCTTAAATCCCTCACCCACAGAGGGCAAGCCAATTGTCGTTTCACCGAACCCTTTGGGGCCTTTAAATATATGTTTCAGAGTCCCGCCCGCCTGTCAGCAGCTTCACTGCTTGCAGTTGAGGATAAACCCTAATCATAGCTCTACTAACTATATAATACCAGAATTGGACCCAGTAGCCGCCAGTAGGTGACGTTGCTGTAGCGGTTCGAAGTTCGCTGAAACAGCAGCGCCACCTACCGGGTCCAAATGTAAATCGGTTTAGATTTACATTTGGATCCGGTCCAGTCAGTCGTTTAGGTAAGAGTTCAACTACGTAGGTACACACACACTAAAGAAATAATAATATACAGGGTGTAACATTAAAATGGGTCAGTATGGGAAAGTCTCAAAACTATAAGACATTTATGTTATGAAGAAACTGAAAGAATTTTAAAAGAAACTTGTCATTGAGTTTAGTGAAAATAAAAACAGCATTCACAGATTTTTAATTAAAAAAAAAGTATAACTAGGTGACGATTGTAAACCGAAGGGTCCATGGTGCATGTAACCGTTTGGGTGTTTTCTTGTATATTTAAGTCTCAGATTAGAAAAGAAATCATTATAATATAATGAGATCAGAATATAATCTGAAATTGAAGTATATTAATCACAATTCGAAATTGCGATGCGATGCAGACGTTTACGTGTATAGCGTACAAGACATCATCGCGCTGCTGAAGGTGATCCGCGTCACGTACCGATACCGACGACTATAGACCAACGCGGTCGTCGTATACGCTGTCGCCGTATACGACCCGACGACACATACCGACGTTTGTGACAAGGAACTTACAAAAACGTTCGATTACGTCGATGTTCTGTGCCTCTTGAAGGACATTGTGTCCTTAAAGGTAAGTTTGGCAGAAATGCAAGAAAAATTGGCGAATACCGTAGGTGGATCTACATAGAGAAGTAGTGGCCGTCACTCTCGCCGCCCATACGGGAGCCCCGTACCCGGCCATGCTCCGCACGATCCCCAGGTAAAGTCTCCTGCAGGAAGCGTTGGGTTCCTTTAAGCATCAGTCGCGAAAGCGCGGACCAAACTTCGGAAGTGTGGTCCGAAGTTCCACCGGCTATCAAGTACGAGCCCCAGATACTTTATTGTGGGCTCGATGCCGATGCTAAGGCTCCCTACATTTATGCTGGATCCTGGAGGTGGCCCACACCGAGGTCCGTGAAAACACAGAGCCTCGGACTTTTTCAGTGCCACGTCCATAGTCCCAGCCGCCGTATCCGACCCACGACTTCAGCAACCCCAGTCGTGACTTTGAGTGTTGCCTCCTGGTGCGTTACTCCCCGCGCCGCCCGTGACGAAGTGGCTTTGTTTACACCATCTAGAATCAAATATTGGATGGAAGCAGGCGTTACCTAGCGAAAATCCATGACAAAGTAATGCCTTGATAAGGGCTGTTCTCTTTGAGACAGTCTTGATAATGCCTCGTTTAGAGGCGAAACAATTGTCGACGTTTGTTTGTCCTTTTTTAATCTTGCGAAAAAAATTAATGCTATTATATTTTAAAGTTTTTAACATCTTACTTACCATTACACCATCTAGAATGTTATAGTTTCACGCAAGGCCACTACTTCATTGGGCCATTTTGGACATAACCCATTATATGTGTGCCTGGTGACGACAATAGGCTTGCACCCTATTACTTGGGACTAAAAATACTAGCAAATTGTGGGTGTGTAATGCACCTCTGCCTACCCCTTCGGGATATAGGCGTGATATGTGTGTGTGTACCCCCGCAAGTGTCGCCACCCGCGCCCTCAGCCCCCACTCCGCTGCTACTGCTACTGCAGCTACGGCAAAAATATGGACCCTGGACCGTTTATAGTCACGCATATTGGTTTTGTTATAAATTTATGATCGACAGTACCTATTTACAAAATAAAATAAATACGAGGGTGGATTGAAAAGTAATCGGCCTAACCAAGAAAATAAATACATATATATAATATAATATAATATAAATATAATATATAATATAATATAAATATAATAAATGAAATATATTTTTCAACGTAATAGGTAACCATCAAGTTCAATGCACTTTGCCATCTTCCCTTTCAAGCATTTAGCCCGTTGAAAAAAAAAAATTCTTCCTTAGAGTCAAAATATGCGTCTACTGCTGCTTTGACCTCGTCATTTGTCAAAAATCTTTGACCTCCCAAGTCCTTTTTTAGGTCAGCGAACAGAAAAAAGTCTGACGGTGCCAGAACAGGTGAATAAGGTGGATGCGGTAACCGTTCAAAGCCACAGTTGTGAATTTCTGCCATTGATTGGACACACGTGTGAACACGAGCGTTATCTTGATGAAACAGGACTTTTCTTCTGATCATTCCTAGACGTTTTTCTTTTATTTCTTCTCGTAAACGACGTAGTAAGGTGCAGTAATAATCAGAGTTTATAGTCTGACCCCTTTCAAGATAATCAACCATAATCACACCCTTCGAGTCCCAGAATACTGAAGCCATCAACTTACTTGCCGACAAAATCGACTTAGCCTTTTTGGGGGGTGGTGAACCAGGTCTTTTCCACTGTTTTGATTGTTGTTTTGTTTCCGGTGTACAGTAATAAACCCATATTTCGTCCATAGTAACAAAACGATTCAAAAAATCACATTCATCAGCTTCAAATAACTCCAAACAGTGGCGTGCAATAGGTAGTGAATCGCATCCTTTTTTGCTCAACTGAAAGCAGTCGCGGAACCCACCTCGCAGACACCTTGTGGAAACCCAACACGTAGACTATTATGTTTTGAGTACGTTCATAAGAGATGCCTATAATCTCGGCTATCTCTCTAATTTTCAATCTGCGGTCTCCCATAATTAAGTCGAGTATTTTTTTAACATTTTCGTCAGTAGTGGACGTCGAAGGCCTTCCAGAGCGGGGTTCGTCTTTCACACTCTCTCTACCACGCTTGAATTCTGCTATCAATTTTTTGACGGATGAATATGAAAGAGCGCAATCCCCTAATATACTGACCATATCATCATCATCCATGCTTTTGATGACAGAGAGAGAAAGAGAATACAATACTACGTAAGAGACAGCCCCTTCTTATGGAGGTACGCTGACGGCACGCTGCTCGAATTACTACATTTGCGGAAATGATGTCAGATTGCTTTGTTAATAAATTTATAAAATTAAAACTAATTATCGCACACGTTTCCAACTTCACACAATTAACAGGTCTGAACTGAACTAAATAATGTGGTTAGATTGGATTTTTAGAACTAAATGGATCAGTGTTAGGCCGAATACTTTTCAATCCACCCTCGTATATAGGGGGATCCCATAAAATTAACGTGGTTTTTATAGATAATGGTACGGAACCCGTCGTGCGCGTGTCCGACTCGCACTTGGTCGGTTTTTATAACTATTTTATATCATTAATGGTGACATGTGACATAATAATACAAATATTGACACATTTTTGGCAGCTTCTTCTTTTAAAAACGTGGTTCCATCGATATTGATCGATGATTCGCCAATGTCAAGGTAATACTTGATTAGTTGATAGTCCCGCACAGAAGAACTAGTCATTCCTAACTAGCTCCGTGCAGGACAAGAAACGTTGTTCGGTATGAGATTGTCTGGAAACCCGATTTTTGAGGAGCGCCTGAGGTAACCTAAAAAGCCAACTGCCACCAAACCTGCCACGCGCTCAACAAAAATCGAACTCCCTGGCAGTACGGTTAACAAATGAAGAAATAAAACAACAACAAATATTGACAGACAGCGGTTTTAAAAAAAAAACTATACGAATTTTAAAAACTTCGTTTCGTAACGAACAACACACTCGTCACTCGTCAGTTTTACTGTTTACTTGTATCAATTATTTCGTAAATTTTTATATTGTTTTGTTTTTAGCGAATGCAGCAATTTTAGTACTTGAAGAAAGACGTGAATATCTTGTGCCTAATATGTCGATCACTCTATCCATATCCAAATTAAAAACTGTAGGAAACTTTAGTTCTTTGACAAATAATTGTTCTAGTAAATCTATCGAGGCGGAGTTATTTTATCCCAAATTAACCATTTTCGTAGACAGTAAAACTCTTATAATTATTAACTTAATGAATAACAAACTGCCAGATGAAGATGGACATGAAACACAAACATTTGAAGAGGATATTTCAGACAAAAGATTAATTGAAAATTATCTTTGGTTGGTCTTCAAATCAGGAAACATTATAGTTATAGACGTTTTAAAAAACATTAAAATTACTGTTTTTAACGAAAACAAGACATGTCCGAAATTAATCCAAATTGGAGAATATCAAAAACATATTTGTTTTCTAAGCGAAAGTGGAGATACTTTTGAAATACCTTATGGATCTGAAGAAATAGTTGGAAAATTAGAAGAAAGCCTAGGTGAGCTAGGTCTACCTTTAGAAAAGATTCGGGTATCTCACTCCCATTTCAAAATTAAACAAAACACAATAAATGGAGTGGAAGTGTTTAATAAATCTGGAACTCTGGTTATAAAATGTCAGATTACTGGCTTATTTGAAACAGTGTCCTCTGCAACAAACTTTAATAATGTATCAACATGGAGTGATTTAGCAATTGTAGCTAATGAATCTAGTATGTGGATTTTCAAACCAAAAACTGGTGAAATAATTTACACTTTTGAGAAAATTGAAGCAAACTATTATCCTGTGCGTGCATGTGATGACACATTTTATTACATCCAATGGAATAGTAAAGAGGTAAGTCTATTAATCTTAGTTCAAAACTAGCCACCGGGCGCCACTGGAAATACCTGCGTGTGAACCAGAGACGCTCAGCAATGGACGGTAGCGTGGCTGCAGCCTTGGGCCGTGGAATAAAAAAAAAGAATTTGTAGTAAACCAGTTCCGTCCCGAGTGAGCACAGAGGCTCACATCGCATCTGGACTAGGCGCCCATCTCTTTTTTACGAGTATTAGAAGGTGCAGGTGCTTATTGTGTTATTTATTAGGATACATAATAAACGATGCTCAACGATTTCTCTTTTATTAGGATATTTAGCATTTTCTTGTTTATTACCTGATGGATACATCGCAAGCGCCTCTTTCGACTAGACTAGAGTAGACTGTCCACGTTTGACCGTGATATCATGCGGACGTGATGTAGAGTTACACCCCATCACGTGTTTGTTTAGGGTCTGGTCTCAATACCTCTATGGTTTAGACTAGACCCTAACCTTTATTTATCAGCAGGTTATAATATCTAGTAACCACGTATTGTGATAGTGTTAAGTAAGATAGTGTTAAGACTTGATCCACTGTTACGCAAAGCCTAACCAGACACGTACCCCGAACTGTGCATCATATTAAAGATGAAAAAGAAGTACACATTGAACTTTTATTAGACTCCCTGAGATGTCTCCCATAAATTTACAACTAAATGGCTGTAAATGTTCCAATAAATCAGATGCAATATGCAAATATGGTGATTAATTTTTATAGATACAAAATAATTAAGAATCTTAAATTTACCAGTTATACTTACTTGCTATAAATATAGTATCTTTGATGTTTCAGCTCCAGATTTGCTGCGCTACTTTTGCATTGTCTGCTTCGGTAAAAGGAAGTGTTAAGGGTAAAGAAGTCAACCACACTATAACATCACAAGATGCACTCAAGACTCAACTGATTACCCTAAAAGAATCTATAACAGGTACCACAAATCCCAGTAATGTATTACCACAATTACAAACACTAGTTGAAAAGATTGAAGATTTAGTCTTTCTTATTGAAATACTGCAGAAGATTTGTCAACTCAGTCTTGGGTATAAAGCTATATTGTATCCTCTTCAAAACAGAATATTTGCCACAAATGATACTCATTTAATCAACATGATAAGTGATTTGTCAATTAAAAATGATTTGGTGGAATATATCCAATTTACTGGAAATAACAAGTATGAAAGTTATAATTTGTTTGAACAGAATTATATAGATCTTTGTATAACATTTTTAACAAAACAAGATTTTGATATTGCTTCTATGTGCTGGTTAAAGTATTCACAATTAAAGTTACCTAATTGTCCTGATGATATTGTTACTATTTTAAACTCTATTAGCACCAATACGAAGATTGTTTCCATTATTATCTGGCTAAAGAATTTTGTTCCACCTCTGTTAGAAAACAACCCATTTTACATAGACACTTTTGTTCGCTGGGCGACTGAAAGGGTATTTGTATTAGAAAAATCTGCATTTTGGCCAAAAATAGGAGTGAAATTTGTTGAAGAGGTCATTATGATTCTGGAGTCATCATTTGAATCCATTTCTGTACGACCAATGTCTATAGATGATCTTGATTTGCTAAAGACTAGAATAACTTGTATCATAGAACTAAACGAAAAATATAAAATTAATATGTTATTAAGTGAATTAAGCTCACAGAGCCCAAATGAAGTAGCTCTTATAATGTTAAGACGTTGTTACACAGAGGACTTGGATATATTTTTACAAAGTTATTTGCCATCATATGTAATGCACAACTTATTAGACATGGATGCCATTTTGACTGCATACATTGAGAGTGAAGCTGCCAGTAGTGGTGGTGGTATTAATGGATCCCGTTTAAAAAGTTTACTAGAAGTTTTTCACTTATATAACAATAGGCTTGCATGTTTACTTCATGTGCTAAAAGTATTGGATGTACCATGGAACATATCTGTAATGGATCTTGCAATTTTGACAGTTGCAGACATTGCTAAAAATTTTGGTCCTTTTGAATCAGAAAGGTTATTGTCACTTGATATACAAAAAGAAATCAAATACGCAGATGTTAAAGTGATAATGAAGAAATATAACTTTCCTATGTCGTGCACAGATTACATGTTAGTTATTCATAAAATTGTGAATGCTACAGTAATAGATCTAGATGACTTAAAGGGTATAACAAGTGTGATGCCAATGTACACAAATTATGGGAACATTTTATATACTGAAAGATGTCTTCAAGATTGCGAAACGCGACTTGCTTTAAATTATTTCAATAACATATCTGTAAGTGAAAAGAAATTAATGCTTAAAGCCATGACAGCCAAATTTGATCAGATTATTAACGGATCTTCAAGTAATATGACTGTAGCAAGAAATTATATAGATTTTATAAAAGGAACTAAGTTATTAAATGAAATTGAACTAAACAATCTAAAAATATTATATCATTTCAAAAATTCTTATGGTCTATTACTTAATGTAAATGATTTATATTATGAAAATTTCTGTGAGAACACAGTGCTCACTTGGATTCATCAAGACAAAGCCATCGTAAGCTCTGGACGCGGTGAAAGTGTGTTTCAACTTACCCAAGCCTGCCATTCACAATACTCAGTGATTATGGCACTACTGCGGAGAACCTCTACATGCCATGAAGTGCGAACATTTGTTGAATATCTCATAAGATCATTCTCTTCTAGAAATGTTTCAGCAGATGAGGTTGTAACAATTTTATCACAGTTTCAGCATGAGGAAAAATCTGAACTCTTGTTAAAGTCTTATGATGTTTTGATAGAATTAGCTGCCAGTTGCAGCGAAGAATATCTACATAATTTAATGAATCAGGCATCTTTATTGAGTACCCTTATTCATACTAGTATCATAATTAAAAACTTAGCAATAGCATGGAAATTCCAATACATATTTTTACCAATTTCCTCAAGCACAGCTATGGATGAGGTGATTAATATTTATAGAGTTAAAATGTATCCAGAAAGTTATTTAAATAGTAAACCAAACAATTTTAGTAAATGTGATTTTACATCTTTGAGATTGATTTCTACTATTTCTGCAACGGACGAAAATGTCGCTAAGACATCTTGTCCAGATGATATAATTGATGTAACGAAAAGGCTAATAAGCAAAATAGTTACATGTCAAGAATTTGATGAAGTTTTAATAACTGCTTTGTTACTTGTAATAAGAGCTTATGAGGAAGACAATGATTGCGTTATTGAAGTTTTAAGAGGTCAGAACGAATTTCTATCACATCACATTTTGAGTTATCTCAGCTTGCCACCAATTCGTCGGACTTTAATTATTGATAAGGACTCATTTAGCAGCAACATATGTAACTCCGTATCATACCCTCCTCAGCATATACTTAAGTCAAAATTCAATATAAATTTAGCAGATATAGCTTTACCTGAGAGCAGTGAGGAAACATGGGATGTCAAAGTTATACTATTTTATATTTTATCACAATACCCGGAAACAAGTTTCGAAAGACTAGTTGAACTGTGTCGCGCTTTAAATATTTCAACTAATGATGGTTTATCGCTTCAATTAATTGCATTATTGTCAACATGGGAATTAAGGTATAAAATATATGTTGATAATTTGGGTAACCAGCAAATAGTGATTGAAAAAAATGAAAGCTATTTAAACAACTGTTATCTTATTTGGGATAGCATCGAAAACAAAGACTTGTTAAAAGATATTATGAATGACTTTTGGAAAAATGGCGAAATTACCCTACACGGGAGAACTGTTTCGGTTAATCCGTATTATTATGAAGTATATCTGTGCATATATCGATTGCTTTTTGAGTATAATTCTGAAATGAAGAGTTCAAAAGAATATTTTCTTTTATATTTTCTGAAGGGATACATAAGAAACAGCAAGCCCAAACAATACGAACATGAACTTTTCTCTGTCAAAGGAATTTTTCCTGAAATTGGCAATTTTAGGTTACCTTTCCATCTCTTTATGAGAGAAGATATGTGGGCTAATTTAAAATCAGAGATAACTCTAGAAACATATGAACGTTGGTTACCTTCAGTGGCGTTACTATCATTGGATTCTGATATACAAACTGCAAGAGATATGATTTGCAGTAACGCTGTTAAGCAAACTATGACCACACGTAGACGCAATGATGATAGCCAGACTGATACTAAACAAGAACAGTGGCGGCTAACTAGTCGAGAAGAAACTTTGCTTCGTGCAGCACATAGATGTGTTAGACATATCGCCAACATGGAATGGGCAGGTGCGTGTCTTTTTTATGTTCTGCAAGGCTGCGCACGAGGAGCAGATCAAGTTGCTGCCGCTCACCTATGTTACCAATTTGCCCAACGCTGGGCTGCACTGCAACCTGGAAATCGTGCTGTTCGACAAATGGAACGTCTATATTCTACTCTCTCAACCCGCCATGCTTTACATAAAATTGATTGGGCTTGTGAAGAATTTCTTCGTTTGTCAACAGAGCCAGTTCAACTTATACGTGCGTTGTATCTACATTCCGATTTTGTATCAAAAATTTGTCGCCATGATGTAAATAGAGCTGTAAATGAAATAGCTGATAAGAATAATATTAATATTAGTTCCATTAGAGTTCAAATCTTAGAAAATATAATTGATAAATCTGCTCCTGATGGTAAGGATGTCATTGCTTTAAATATTAAAGAATTAATGACTGCTAAGTATATTCTTCGAGCAACGTGTCCTAAAATGGGAGCTATTTATTTATCTCGCATCGCCTTTGACGATGAGAGTGACAACAACAGATCAAAGAAATTAAGAGCTCTCCAGTGCCTTATGAGTATAGTAGACTCTGACACGGCTATTAAAGTTGCGAGCAAGGACAGAGATGTCCTATGGATTGCTCTACTAGAGTTATTTAGTATAGTTAACTTGGAAAATGTTGATATGCCTTGGATCGCGGCAACATTTACACATGATAAAAATCAAGCTCTAAAACAACTATTATTGGCTATCGAAGGCAATGCAGGCGCATTAAAAATCGCCGGGCAACTAGCATGCAGGTTTGGGTCGAAATCTATTTTACGAAGTTTGATCCCACTTCTGCTGAACGCTAATTTATTTGAAGAGATGATTCCATTATTACTTAAGCTTTGTTCTCATCTTGACAGTATTGTCTGTGCTGCATGGAGAGCTGTCATATTATCACCATTCCAACACGCAGATTATCCTATAACCGAACGTCAGAAAATAAAGTGCTTAAAAGCAATTAATTTACTGCCAATCTGTCCTCTGATTAAAGATGAAGATTTGTTAGAAATATGGAAGAACTGTATAAGATGTAAATGTTATGGTCTGGGTTGTTTAGTTTTACCATATATGACATCTCAGACAAGACAAACTTTAAAAGAGCTCCAAAAAATCGATAGAAGAAATCTTATTGCCAGTTTAAAAAATTTAAATTCAGAAACTTATCTTGTATCTGGTGCCATGCATGTCTTAGAAGGAATGGCACCTAGAGTATATCGGTAAATTCCTCTCAAGTCTCATAATAAGTTATGTCGTATGTAGAATTATTGATCTAAACATAGATAAGCTAACTTTTATTACGTTACATAATTTTTTTTAATTGGCGTCGCCCGCCTCATGGTAAGTTGTGACGACGTCTAGCGTTTGTGGGTGACTCTCATGGCAGATTATAATATTAACATGTCTATTCACAATGGTGCCTTGTTGTATTTGTATAATAAAATAAAATGTACCTTGTGTACAGTACAAAATCTGGATGTTTTATTGAAATGCCACATTGCTCACGGGTCTTGCATAAGGATTACAAGTAAATTCTACAGATTTTATATATGACACAGAAGGATGTAACATTCCAAAGAGAAGGCTATATATACCATGTCTTTGGGCCAACTGCTCTGGAGACTGCCCAGAATTATTAGGTTTGCTGATGAGATCCACAGTATCATCTCTTAGCAGTAAAATCAGCAATGTTGATTTACTATGACTTACTGCAGCTGCCAGATGCAGAGGATTCTGATCTGAAATGTACAAAACACAAATTTTGTTATTATGTACCCTTTGTTTGGTCAACAAGTGCTTTTTTATACTTATAATAAATCTGTAGAAGTGAAAATTCTGTACATAGATAAATCAAAAAAATATCAAAAAAAATAAATGGCAGGGGGTGTTACTAGACCGACACCGAACCCAAAAAAGTAATTAAAAATATTTTGTCTGTCTGTCTGTTTGTTCAGGCATCACGCAAAAACTACCGGTTCGATTACGATGAAACTTGGTATAATTATTCTTTAATATCCTGGGCACAACGCTGGGTACTTTTTATCCCGGAAAAGTATATACAATAAAAAAACAAACTTAATTTAGCGTTTCGATCCCTAGACCCGATTACTGTACCAACCGCAAATAATAAGTTTGTCGTAGGTTACGTCACCCGCAGTGGAGTTCACTAAGGGGCGCTGCACACGGCTAAGATACTATAATATTTTATCTTAGATATAATATCGCTCAACAGATATACATAATAAATCAGTAACTGGTGATCAAGAAAGCAGGCGGAGCTGCGGGCAATAGCTATTATTAAATAAGTTAATAAACAACTAATGATTCAGCATTTTGACCTTATTTTCCCCGAATCAAAAAGCTCATGAGGATAAAAATGGTTTTAATTTTAGAAACTATTTTGCCATGTTTCAGTGTGAAGATCGATTGTGTGACCTCTGAGAATATAATTATTGAGTAAGAAATTTTTTTGGCAAAACTCCTCATCTTCTTGGATCTCTCAAATGTTTCATAGTATGAGGGTGGATTGAAAAGTAATCGGCCTAACCAAGAAAATAAATACATAATAAATGAAACATATTTTTATTTTTTAACGTACACCATCAAGTTCAATGCACTTTTGCCATCTTCCCTTCCAAGCATTTAGCCCGTTGAAAAAAAATTATTCTTCCTTAGAGTCAAAATATGCGTCTACTACTGCTTTGAGCTCGTCATTTGTCAAAAATCTTTGACCTCCCAAGTGATTTTTTAGGTTAGGGAACAGAAAAAAGTCTGACGGTGCCAGATCAGGTGAATAAGGTGGATGCGGTAACAGTTCAAAGCCACAGTTGTGAATTTCTGCCATTGATTGGACACACGTGTGTTATCTTGATGAAACAGGACTTTTCTTCTGATCATTCCTGGACGTTTTTCTTTTATTTCCTCTCGTAAACGACGTAGTAAGGTGCAGTAATAATCAGAGTTTATAGTCTGACCCCTTTCAAGATAATCAACCATAATCACATTGTTGTTTTGTTTCCGGTGTACAGTAATGAACCCATGTTTCGTCCATAGTAACAAAATTATTCAAAAAATCACATTCATCAGCTTCAAATAACTCCAAACAGTCGCGTGCAATAGTCAATCACATACTTTTTTGCTCTACTGAAAGCAGTCGCGGAACCCACCTCGCAGACACCTTGTGGAAACCCAACACGTTGACTGTTATGTTTTGAGTACGTTCATAAGAGATGCCTATAATCTCGGCTATCTCTCTAATTCTCAATCAGCGGTCTCCTATAATTAAGTCGAGTATTTTTTTTACATTTTCGTCCGTAGTGGACATCGAGAGCGGGGTCCGTCTTTCACACTCTCTCTACCACGCTTGAATTCTGCTACCCATTTTTTGACGGATGAATATGAAAGAGCGCAATCCCCTAATGTACTGACCATATCATCATGGATGGCTTTTGATGACAGCCCCTTCTTATGGAGGTGCTTAATGACGGCACGCTGCTCGATTTGCTCAATTTGCGGAAATGATGTCAGATTGCTTTGTTAATAAATTTATAAAATTAAAACTAATTATCGCACACGTTTCAAACTTCACACATTTAACAGGTCTGAACTGAACTAAATAATGTGGTTAGATTTGATTTTTAGAACTAAATGGATCAGTGTTAGGTTAGGTTAGGCTCTTCCCATTGCAGAATCTTTGTTAAAAGCAAACGTTCCTTGTTGTAACGTTATATTTAAATTCAGTAAAGTTAACATAAACACCATCTTAAAAACTTTTAAATCTTTAAATATCAAGAAAACAGCTGACCTCTGGGGGCATCTCTGTGTATTTAGTAAATTCTTTTATTGAAATGGTTGCTCCTGAACTAGTAATAATATTTAATAATTGTGTTGATAGTGGTGTGTTCCCTGATTTAATGAAATCTAGTAAATTAATTCCCCTGTTTAAATCGGGTAGTACTTCAGATCCGTCCAATTTCCGTCCCATTTCTGTACTACCTA
The DNA here is from genome assembly GCA_963556515.1 of Nudaria mundana. Taxonomy (NCBI): domain Eukaryota; kingdom Metazoa; phylum Arthropoda; class Insecta; order Lepidoptera; family Erebidae; genus Nudaria; species Nudaria mundana. The sequence continues at coordinate 17,306,419 of OY748287.1, forward strand.
CATTTAGTAAAATTTTTGAAAAAATTATGCTTAATCAAATGCAAAATCACTTTAACGTTAATAAAGTATTACATACAAAACAATTCGGTTTCACTCGTGGTCGGTCCACCACTGATGCCGGAATTAAATTATTAGAGTGTATATACAGGGCCTGGGATGAGTCATATGATACTTCTTTAAACTTTCGCGTTTTGTACACATCGGGTCCACCCGTGACCACGGCTCTTGTAACAGGGCCGAAACGTCGGGTAATAAAGAGGTATGTATATATCTCAATAATCGCGTAAAAGACCCGTTAGTCTTGAGTCATATGATGCTTATGGTGTATTCTGTGACTTATCTAAGGCCTTCGATTGCGTTCAACACCAGACTTTAATTAAGAAATTTGATCATTACGGAATCCGGGGGACGGCCTTGAATTTCGTCAATTCTTACTTAAGTGATAGGGTCCAGAAAGTAGTGATCAATGGTAAACAGTCACCTGGTTCTCCTGTAGCAATGGGGGTACCGCAGGGTTCAATTTTGGGACCTTTTCTTTTTCTAGTATATATTAATGATCTCCCTCACCTCATAAGAGACGACCACGAGGTAGTTTTGTTTGCTGATGACACTTCTTTAATATTTAAAGTTCAACGTGGACAGCGCGAACTTGACGATGTAAACATTGCCCTCTCTAGGATAGTCCACTGGTTTTGTGCTAATAATTTATTATTAAATGAAAATAAAACTAAATGTGTAAGATTCACCTTACCTAATGTAAGACTTGTTAAAACCAGTGTTAAGGTTAGGGATGATATAATAGAATTGGTCGATGACACTGTCTTTCTGGGCATAACGTTAGACTCCAAATTGCAATGGGGGCCTCATATCGGGAAAATTTCGGCTAGGCTTAGTTCAGCAGCCTATGCTGTCAAAAAGATCCGACAACTTACAGACATTAAAACGGCGCGTCTTGTCTACTTCAGCTACTTCCACAGTATCATGACATATGGCATACTACTGTGGGGTAACGCTGCCGATATTGAATGCATCATTGTGTTGCAGAAGAGGGCTGTCCGGACTATCTATGGACCCATTTCCATTCAACCCAGTCTCGGGAGTCATTAAGAGATAAGTTTAAGCATATTAACATCCTTACAGTGTATTCACAGTATATTTATGAAATTTTATTGTATACCCACAAGAACAAAAGTAAATTTGTGAAAAATAGTGATAATCATAATCTAAACTTAAGAAATCAGGATAAACTGGCTGTTCCTAAATTTAGGCTTCATAAAGTGAGTAATTCTTTTGCGGGGAACTTTATTCGAATGTACAATACATTGACAACCGAAATAGCAAATTTATCTGTTAATAAATTTAAAAAACTAATAAAACGTAAATTGTGCCATAAAGCTTATTATAGTATTAATGATTTCTTAGATGACAAGGCTGCCTGGTTGTAACACGAATTGCTCCTTGCTAAATAACTCTGTATTAGATTTAAGATGAAATATTTTGGAAAAAAGCCGAACTGAGTTTCTTGAGGGCTCTTCTCAGTCTCGTTGCATTTTGGAACCCTCGGTAGAGTCACACCAACTTTTGACTAATCTAAATAATTTTCTAAAAATTTCAAAGATAATAAACGTTATTTTATTTATTTTATTTTATTTTATTTTATTGTGTCAACTTTTGACATGCATTTTAAGTTAATAACTCTTATTACCTACCTTATAAAGACAAATTTTGAACTTACCTCCATCAGAAACAGCCATAGGGTCAGCACCAGCAGCCAATAATCTAGCAGCAGCAGCATAATTATTCCAATTGCAAGCTGAATGCAATGGGGTCCAGCCAAGTTGTGTTTTTGCATGTAGTTTGGCTCCAATACTGACCAAATATGACAAAACCTCAACATGATTACTATATGCTGCTCGATGAAGTGGTGTATATCCATCAGAATCTTGTGCATGAACTAAACCTGGTTGTTTGTTTAACAGTTCTTTTAAAATATTGAGTTTGCCATTTTCTGCAGCCCACAAAACATGGTCGATTGGGTTAGCTAAAAAAAAATTTTAATTACTCAACTGAATCAAAACATTAATTCTAATCATCCCATTAGATTAATTTTTACATTTTGATAAGATTTGCCAGATTTTCTGACATGCGTTAATATTGCACCCTCAGTTCCCACGAGTAGTGTGATGCATTCCTCAATAAATGGGCTATTGAATGCTAAGAGATTCTTTACATCACTTTGGCACGCCTGAGATGAGTGTTCAAAACTTCAATCAAACACAACTCTGTCTCTTTATTATAACAAATAGATAGTTAATCTAGTCTAGTCAATAGTTTAAAAAACATAAAAATAGAGAAATTAAATAAATCTAACTACTTTGCAATAAAGCAATGGTAAGTAAGATGTTAAAAACTTTTAAAATATAATAGTATTATTTTTTAAACGAGGCATTATCAAGACAAGAGTCTTGATAATGCCTCATTTAGAGGCGAAACAATTGTCGACGTTTTATTGTCTTTTAACTCTGCGAAAAAATAATGCTATTATATTTTAAAAGTTTTTAACATCTTACTTACCATTGCTTTGTCATGGATTTTCGCCAGGTAACGCCTGTTTCCATCCAATACTTTGCAATATTCCGCCACATGCAAATTACCCAACTCTCATACTTATTCATGCACATAATGAGCACATTTACGAGTTGTGGCTCATTCGGTCGCCGTGCGGCGAGCCATCGACATCTCCTGATGATGCCCTGGTTGGAGGCGAAACAAGGTTTTTTATTATTTTTTGCACGATAACACAACTGACAACTCTCATATTTATTCTATTTTCAAAATTATTTCTTAATTTTTTCAGCCTAATTTTAAGTGGGTTTGGAGGGTGGGTTATGTGCATGAATAAATACGAGAGTTGGGTAATTTGCATGTGGCAGAATAATGCAAAGTAGTTAGATTTATTTAATTTAACTATGGACTTCCGAAAAGTAACGCCTGATAGTATTAACTTTATAAAAATAGAGATAATGCTCATAAAAATATAAGTTATTACACTTTTACTGCAGATCAAAAATATCATCTTATTAAAAAAAAGTGTTAAGTAGGTAATAACTTCGAAAAATATAAGCTTATAAGCTTTCGAGCTATAAGTGCTATAACTCAGAGAACAATAATTGACAACATGGGTGACTTAAATTAGATAAAGAAACCTTTTGGGTCCTCAACACACTCAACACCTTCATCTGCATCATCCCATCCAGATACAAACATGCCAGATGTTTCTGGATTTTTTTTGTACTGCTTTATTTCTTTTTGTACGTCAGCGAAATTTCGCATGAAATCGCTTTCTTCTTCAGAGTCACACATTTTCAATAATTATTCAAGATTTGTTCAGAGATAAAAAATCCACAAGATTTGTATAACTTTAGTTTGTTTCGAACTCTCTCAAATAATAAATTAGTGGTATGTATTTGTCATGAATTATAAGGTATATATTCAGTGGATCATTACAACCATTAACCATATTATAGATAGATTCTCTTTGTTTATGTTTACAGACCAAAACAAATAGTTTTTGGGATTTTATGGCTCGGGCTCGATTTCAACAAAACAATAAATAGAGACTGGTTTTGACATCTTCTATGGAATCTATGGATTTGTTTATTTTTTATGAATTATTGGCATGGCTTCAAACAGAGGCCTATGGATAAAAAAATATCCATATACTGGCCCAAAAGCCTGTTATTCTGAATGTTGCCAACCCCGATTTTGAAATATAAAAGGAAAAATACACGAATTGAAACGGAGATTTAAAATCATGTAGACAGTTGTTTTAAATTCAGCCGTAGCTAGTTGTAGCCCATCAAAAATCTCTCAATCAAAGAATCAATTTCGTTTATTCAGTTGCACATAAAGGGATAAATAAACAATTGCAAACGCGGTTATAAACGTGGTAATAAAAGGAGCGCTTTGCTGGCTACACGGTTTAAAACCAACAGTAGGCATTAGTAGTCAATATAACATCGTTGGTTTTAAACAGCCGTTTTAAACCGTATACTAGGTCGCCGCAGTCGTGAAACGTACCGTTACGCTGTAGCATATATTTGAGCGAAGCGAGTTTAAATTCAAAATTTGCCTTCGTAACAACCTGGGTAATTCTGTAAGCTTTTGATGAGTGCAAGAAAATCCGAAATCGGCCGAGTATTCGCCGAGAAACAATTTAACATAAATCATAACAAAAATAATTTGAGTCACCCGTTGGGAGCTCCGGTCGCCTTCGGCTCGCTTCGCTCAATTATATATACCTTTTAACGCTGGGTTCAGACATTCGTCTTGCGGTTCGCCTCGAGTCTCGTTGAACGTTTCGACGAATCGTGCTGCGAACTGCACAGGCCATGGAATAGATGCACCATTTGTCATCATAATACAGATGTTGTCGGGAAATGTACGTACTTGGGTTTTAGTTCCAAGATTGCCTGGTAACCAGCATATACAAACATCTGCCATTCATCACAGATTGAAGTACACGACGCGTTGATGATTGAGGACGTACAGCATAAATTCACCATCTGAAATGAAAGTATCTGTTGATCCCAAATGAATGGAATCAACTAAGTCTCTCTTGTACTTGCATGTAAATCGTATGCAGAGAAACAATTTAGATGAGTTACTTTCCATAGCGTAGGTTGTTATTCAGTCACACGCCTATCCGGGCCATATGCTGGTCCTACTATACAGTGGGCATCGCACTGCTTGTTGCTACCCCAGGGAATTATGCCAACATAACTTCTATAATATACCATAGCTATACCATAGAACAACAGAAAGTACCAGCTCTACGTAATATGAGAGCAATAATGCACGCTTCACACAGGCAGAATCAGCCCACCGCTTCACTAGGCGGAATCCGTCCATTTGACACGGGGCTAAGAATACACTATCACACAGACTCAGGCCTTAGAGAATCATGAAAGTTGCTTACACACAAATTATAATAAGCTCAGATTTAGACTAGTATTAATAAAAGTAAGACTCAGCTTTTTCTTCAGGACAGCCGTTGACAACGGCTCGTAACAGCAGCAACTCAGGACAGGAACAGCTCGTACGGCAGCAACTGCTCCGAGGAATCAAGCTTCCTAACACACGCGCAACTATTATACTGATTAGCTTGTGCTAATATTCAACGGTTATACTCTTTTTTTTATATTGGGTTCGCCAAATTGACGCCGCCCTCCTGGTGGTAAGTCGTGACGACGTCTAGCGATTGTGGGCCACTCTCACAGCACACAATACTATAGAGAGTGGCCCTCAACTTGACGACCTACTGATGTGCCTCTTCACGCTCCGCTTAAAGAACCCAGGGTTATATGTGGGAGGAAACACGTGCACAGGCAGGGCGTTCCAGGCCACTATCGCTCGGCAGAGAAACGAACGCTTAAAACGCTCGGTTCTCGCGAACATGCTATCCACCGCTATATACTGCTCTACACTCGTAGCACTAGACACGAACTTTTCGTATTAGAGAATTCTTGAATGCAAGATACGGGGACGGTTGACGGGAGCGACGCGCGCTAGCCGGAGGAGCACGGTGGGCAGGGGTGGCAAGTAAACGTAGTGCTTATATTCTATTTGGTGGCAATTGGTAATGAATCGTTGATCACGCGCAGTATGCGCATAATATTATTACCCTACATTTTACGAAGTTAGAAAATACACCTATTAGAATTTTTGATAATTGGAATTGGAATTAAATATAACGTGGATTGAAAACCGCTCCATTGGGTAGTGCTACTGATATTAAGGAAAGTACTTTTAGGTTTTAGTTTGATTCCGTATCTAAGTAGTACCTACCTACAAGTTTTTTTAAATCTGTGAAAGCAGTTTTTATTTTTATTAACATCGATGACATGGTTCCTAGAACGAAAATACACGTCAAAAATTTACACAATAACCGACGTCAAATTACCGAAATGGGACCAAATAATTGTCGGAATGGGACCAAATTGAAATGGGACCACTTTGGCAATCAAAATCGGTTCACCCAGTCCAAAGATATGAAGTAACAAACATAAAAAACATACAGTTGAATTGAGAACCTCCTCCTTTATTGGAAGTCAGTTGAAGATAGGGAAGTAATTAATTTAGATAAATTTTCTTTTTATCATTGAAATTTCTCTGCTCTCTAACTTAAATAGCCTGTGTTATGCACTCTGCCTAGGGGACCCTGACCCTTGTACACATTAGTTTTTAATTTTAGATAGTTTATGTTTAAGCGTTTCGTTATTGTCTTTTCCTGTTCCTTTTATCATAAAATAAATATTTAACCATTTAACCACATTCATGATAAAAAAATAAAATATTGGACTAATTATTATAATATTCGCATCCCCTTTGATTAACGACATGACAACACTGAACGTCGGCCATGCTAGAATTTAAATAGAAATAATTTCAACATGGCGCCCGGTTGTTCTAAGTGTGTGTGTGAGAAAGTGCAGTGAAATTATGTTGTTATCTAGAATTTTTAGTGATTATTGTAGTGATTAAGTGAAAAGTGTGTGCTTTAATGCAGTGGTTTTGTTATCATGGCTCTGGATTTACGCCTGCATTCTCCTGCAGGCGCGGAACCTGTTGTTTATACATGGCCTCTTACTTCGGGTCATGGCTCGGTAAGGAATTACAAATAATAAAATTATGTGTGTTCTATTACTTCATGGAACAAAAATCGTTCCTTGAGACGATTAATTTATAACCGAGTATCTAATTTCATGGGTGATGTAACCGAAATAGTTAAGCAAAATAGTCTTATTGTATTGTACAACAAGTGATTATCCCAACTTTGTAAACGCTCGTGTCATGTTGAATTGTAGAGCATGAATTGTAGTTGATTAAGCTATCATAAACTTATCAGAAGTAACGCTAAAAAATTAGAATAATAACATGAAATTTATCTAAGATCTAATCATAGGCAGGTCGCTCATCACGTCACATGGGTATTGCAGTAGAGTGTAATGACCTCGTATTTTGTCAAGGTGTCGGCATTTTTTTGATGTGTACACACTGTCGTATATTCCAATTAACGTTATTATTTACATCAATGTTTTTGTCAACAAACTTATTTGTTGATGACTTTACGATATTGGATTGGGGATTGAATATAATTTAAATATTGGATAGAAACAGGCGTTACTTGGCGAAAATCCATGACAAAGCAATGGTAAGTAAAATGTTTTAAGAAAAAACTTTAAAAAAAATTTATAATAGCATTAATTTTTCGCAGAATTAAAAAGACAACAAAACGTCGACAATTGTTTCGCCTCTAAACGAGGCATTATCAAGACTGTCTCAGAGAGAACAGCAAAATTCGTGGTTGGAACGTGTTTGCTTATAAGTAAACGTGTGCAAACTTCAATATCGCGATGTAGGATTCTTTACAATAATTAACGTGGGTAGAAAACTCAGATCATGCTAACTAAGTTCCAAAAATAGGTATTCACCAATACAAGACCTTATCTGTTTGATTTATTTCCTGTCTTTTGATAAGTTGCGTAGAAAAGCCAAATGACACACACAAACCAACAACAATTAATGTGTCTGTCTGTTCGTAAACAGATTAAGTAAGGGAGATGTGTGAAAATCTATTTGTTCGTTGAGTAAGGTGTCCGCGTCTCTTCTAACTATTTCTAGCCTTTCCCAAACACTTAACTTGAACCCTTTCTCACATAAACGTAAAACTTTAAAAGTGTTACTATTGTTCAAGGAATGACCAGTGTCAAGAAGATGCTTCGCGAAGAGGGATTTCTCAGGACAACCATTGCGGGACGCCGCTCTATGTTCCTTATATCTAATCTCGAAGGAGCTGCCAGTCTGTCCCACATACTTCAAACCACATTCATCACAACTCAACAAATAAACACCTGATCTGCGTGAGACCGACACCGAATCCTTGCCATTACATAGCTCCCTCAAGGTGTTCTGAGTTCTAAAAGCAACAAATATCCTACTTTCCCTCATGATCTTAGCTGTACTCAACGAGACGGGACCCACGAACGGCAAACAGGCCGTGTACTTCCTAGGTGGATCTTGAGTCGGATGTAATAAATGAAAACTAGCCTTTCTGCGTTTTTTATTTAATAATGAGTGGACCATTCCTACGTCATAGCCATTACTTTGTGCTATGTAGCAGATGATGGACAACTCCTCACCAAATGCCTGTGGGCTCAACGGTACCGCCAGTAACCTGCTCAGTAAGCTGTGAAAAGCTGCCATTTTATGTTGCCATGGGTGATTGGATGAGTAAGGAATAACTGTGTCTGTATAGGAAACCAACAGTTACAGACACAGTTATTCCTTACTCATCCAATCACCCTTGGCAACATAAAATGGCAGCTTTCCACAGCTTACTGAGCAGGTTACTGGCGGTACCGTTGAGCCCACAGGCCCACAGGCCCACAGGGATTCGGTGTCGGTCTCACGCAGATCAGGTGTTTATTTGTTGAGTTGTGATGAATGTGGTTTGAAGTATGTGGGACAGACTGGCAGGTCCTTCGAGATTAGATATAAGGAACATAGAGCGGCGTCCCGCAATGGTTGTCCTGAGAAATCCCTCTTCGCGAAGCATCTTCTTGACACTGGTCATTCCTTGAACAATAGTAATACTTTTAAAGTTTTACGTTTATGTGAGAAAGGGTTCAAGTTAAGTGTTTGGGAAAGGCTAGAAATAGTTAGAAGAGACGCGGACACCTTACTCAACGAACAAATAGATTTTCACACATCTCCCTTACTTAATCTGTTTACGAACAGACAGACACATTAATTGTTGTTGGTTTGTGTGTGTCATTTGGCTTTTCTACGCAACTTATCAAAAGACAGGAAATAAATCAAACAGATAAGGTCTTGTATTAGTGAATACCTATTTTTGGAACTTAGTTAGCATGATCTGAGTTTTCTACCCACGTTAGTTATTGTAAAGAATCCTACATCGCGATATTGAAGTTTGCACACGTTTACTTATAAGCAAACACGTTCCAACCACGAATTTTGCTGTTCTCTCTGAGACAGTCTTGATAATGCCTCGTTTAGAGACGAAACAATTGTCGACGTTTTGTTGTCTTTTTAATTCTGCGAAAAATTAATGCTATTATAATTTTTTTTTAAAGTTTTTTAAAAAGTTTTTTCTTAAAACATTTTACTTACCATTGCTTTGAATATAATATTAATTTTCACTTAAATGCCGTTATTCTTTTTGTTATCTGAATAGAGATCTATATTTCTAACCAGTACCTACCTCATACTATCTTTTGGTTGCTAAATGGTCCTTGCGAATCCCAATAAGACTACATGCTTCTGATGATTAGTAAATCCAAATATTAGAATAAAGTGTTCTGCTTATTTATTGATATTGTATGTATACATATTAGTTATTTATTGAATTATAGTCATTATTTATATAAGCATTTTGTTTCAGGACAAACACGATGGAGCCTTGGAGATAGTAGAAACTATAAGGTTTGCCAATTTTATTCCTATGGTTAGTTAGTGTCGTTGTCAAAGTATTGATAATAATTACTATAACTAAGAGCTGCGGTCGCTGCGTAGTACTGCGCTGCCGCATGCAATTGAGCGAAGTGACTATTTCTATTAAGGCATTTGTCAATCTATAAGGAGCAGGTTTTCAAATAAAGTTATAAACCAAAAATATGTCAATAACTTTTTTTGAGGGTCCTAAATCAAAATTCGTTCTCGAACAATTTTGGTCAATAACTTTTTTTGAGGGTCCTAAATCAAAATTCGGTCTTGAACAAAACCTGCTCCTGAGAATGCTTGATTTTTGAGTGAAAAAATCATGAAAATCTTTGCGAGCTTTGCTCGCTTCACTCAATAAATAATTTCAATAAGTCTGTGGCACCCTGCTTATGTTATTGGAGATTTCTTGTTGGCATAGGGATCTTGTTGCTCTGCTGCCGCTTAGAAGTCTAAAACCTGTATCAGAGCCTTATTTGTGTTTGTCAAGATGTGCATCAATTTAGATTTGAGATTTCTTGGGTTCTAGCATTTGTGTATGATGATAATGATTTACAAAATACAATTCAATCTGATCCCACCCTCTTCCTTCCGATCCCGAACGACTCGTGCCGGGCAGAGATGCCACCCCCACACAGTGGATAGCATGTTCGCGAGAACCGAACGTTTTAAACGTTCGTTTCTCTGCCGAACGATAGTGGCCTGGAACGCCCTGCCTGTGCACGTGTTTCCTCCCACATATAATCCTGGGTTCTTTAAGCGGAGCGTGAAGAGGCACATCAGTAGGTCGTCAAGTTGAGGGCCACTCTCAATAGTAATGTGTGCTGTGAGAGTGGCCCACAATCGCTAGACGTCGTCACGACTTACCACCAGGCGGGCGGCGTCAATTTGGCGAACCAAATATAAAAAAAAAAAATAAAAAAATACACTTAAAATAACTCTTGATACGGCCCCTGCTAGGAAGTTACAATTAAACACGTAAAACAATTAACATACTTTTATTCGCAGGTACCTAGGGGTTATATGTATAGATAGGTAATACATATATAATTATAGCATTTACGGGTGGAGTAATTTAACCTCACCGTCCTACATGTTTTCTTGTAAATTTTGTGGCAAGAAATTCAGCACCGCCTGATCCTGATATTTAATTTGATAATATATTAATTACTTTATACACGATTGAAACTACAATACAGTGGCTCGATTTATCTCGGAGTCTAAACAACTATAGGTTTACTTTAACTTACTAATAATTTATGAAATAGCTATTTGGTAATATTCTAATTATAGATCGCACGGTTGACATTATAAAAGCTATTCTGTTCACAGCACCTACCTACTCGGGAACACAAACACTGATTTTATTAACTGAACAACTGTTGCAGATATTGTTCTTAATAATTAATGGCAAGGGCAGCTTTTTTAAATTAAATTATTTAATTATAATTATTTAATGGGTAAATTGACAGGTACCAATTATGACGTAAGCTGTGTCTTGACGAGAATTTCAATTATGCGAATGTCTCTGCGCGCTGTCTGCACGGGTTTATCTAACATCGGCCGCGGTAGCGGTGTGGTGCCGTATACCTTCCCGGTCGCTTAGGACGAGACAAACTACACATCGATGTCCGCGCTCGCGCTACCATTGGCTATTCCTTATCTGTTCGATCTCAAACTACTTCACAGAACAATGAGCGAAGGAATTTATGTATTGTTTAAACTCGTTCCTTGGCCTTCTAGTATGTTCCATTTAGTGATGTGAACACACGTAATATTTGATGTCGATGTTTCCACATCGTAACACTCTAATTGAAGCCTATCACAAATATGGGGCCCATAACCCACTAAAACTACTAGTGCAGTTGTAGTTTAGCATACATTATACTAATCGTAGATGTCACTATAAACAAATTTGTATGCTTTGTTTTGATACATATTTAGCACTTTTGATCAACATTGGTCTGTAGTTCAGATTTTTTTTTAAATTTATTACACCCAATATGTGGGCCAGATTTTTTATAACCTTGAATGTTATTTGGATAGCCAATTTTTTTTGATTTGACTTTCACTATCTGTTTTATATGGCCACTAGATGTTTTATGAATTCAATTTTTTTATTGGTTTGATTTTGACCATCTATTTGATATGACTAGATTCTTTTTTTTACTCACATAATTTTTTCCTTTAGTTTTTTTTTTTTTATTTTTTTTTCTGTGGATTCTTTTTTTTTTTAATAGTCTTCGAAGTTACGTTTTTAAACCTGAATTTATTTGACAAACCTTATGACATCTCATTTTACACGGCGCAGAGAGATTTGGTAAAATCATACACACCACTTGTACTTGTACTTGATTCCTGCCTAGATTGACATCCTTTTGAGTGTACAAGACAGTCTGCCGACGAGTAGTGCCAGGGTCGCCGTGTTATTTCTACTGGACGTCCAGGTGGTGGCACCTGCATGCCACACAATGGAAGTGGCCAGTGGGCCACCCACTGACGTACTGTACTGATCCGGGCGACTCATCAGCAGCAGGTCCAGCAGAGCGGGTTTGTGATTGGACTGTCCGGTATCCGCGTGTTCCCACGCACTATTTGGGTCAGACCGTGAGAGAGAGCGAATGCCTGGGCGGCTTCGTCCTGCATGATCAGTTCGGAGGGACCCCAGCCAATCAGTGTGATGGCTATTAAAGTCCCCCAAAAACACTGTTCATCGTTCGGGAACCGCACCTGCACATCATCAGCCGTTTCGCTGAGGTATTGAAAAAGCCTAGTTGTCTCAGCATCCCCTGTGTGGGAACGGTAGATGCACACGTAAATCTGGGTCATAGACTCGTGATCTACGTACAACCAAAGGACGGAGTAGGAAGGGTCCTCCATGCAGCATGATAAGGGGAATTTGGTGCAGCAGTAAGTGACAAAGCGAAGAGGCCAGCTTCTTTTAGAACCGTGTGGTTAGTTTGGAGCCGTCCCGCCCGGACGGAAGGGCTCCCAAACCCCCCTGATGCTAGGCCGCCGCTGCCCCACGTCGGTTACCACCCGGAGCGGCGATCCCACATCAGGATTATGCGCAACATGTAGGGCAGCCTCCTGGGGTGGTTGGTTCCAAGCGTGTCATGACTATGTTGTGGGCGGCCGCCGCAACGCCGTTGCTAAGGGTTTCCCTGATGGCCGGCGAATCGACCCACACCTCTTACGCTAGACTCCTCTTCGAGCCTACTGGTCCCATGCCTGCTGCACCATACATCGTCTCGGGCCCGGCGGTGCAGCTGCTGAACCCCTAAAGGCTGGTTTACATTGGTCAAGCTTTTAGTACAGTGGCGAGTGCAGGTACAGTGGCGAGTAGTTCGAGTCTGGACAGTGACTGTTTACACTACGGCCAGTCAAGTGTCTTTCCTCTGGCAAAATGGACGAGTCTCGTCAAAAAATACGTCTGATGAAATACGAATGATCGCCGCAACATCTATGTCCCTGCATTTTAAATCTGTAATATCTCCCAAAATATTCATTTAAATTACATGCTGTAAACGGCCATATTAATCTATATTAAATGCACAATTTATTTAGGGTACTGTGTGCATTGTGGTGACCTCGGACCATTTTCACGCCATTTCTATAGAAAAAGGAACAAGCTATTAATTAAACAACACGTCTTGAAGCCGCTCACTTATGCACTGTACAAAATTTTACTGTTTACACCACGCCAGTGGCGAGTCAAGTGTCGGGCGGGGGGGATCACTGTCCAAAAAATAGAAAGCCAATCTATTCGGATCCACTTGCAAGCCAGGTTGCAAGCCAAGTTGACTCGCTACTCTCCGATTTGTTTACACCACTATCCTTGTTCACTGTACTTGGCTACTGTACTAAAAACTTCAATGTAAACCAGCCATACAACAGCTACCAAGCCTGGGCTGGGTTACTTGGGGGGCTAAACGGGCGGGGAATAAACGGCCGTCCCTCAGCGTAATGCTGTCTGCGTGCTGGTGCAAGTCAGACAGCGCTGGTTTTCAGGGACGGCCAGATAGTAGTTTACATAAATATATATCGAAATTAAACGTCACCTGAACACAAGTAAACAAAGAGAAAGAAAACAAAAGAAAAAAACAAATTACAATCATAATAAGAACATTTAAAACTTATAAACAATTATGGTACATCCATGTCAACACAACAAATGTGTTACACTACTTATGATGCGGACTGGCAACATTTACTTACGTATATCATCAAAATAACCTTTTGTATTAAAAGGTTATTTTGATACTAAGTGAAGTTTACGGGTAGTGACCCGTAAACTAAACAAAATCTAATTTTCTCAGTCAGTGAAAACGTTAGTACCTCGTATAACTTCCTTCGGCGTTTAATACAATCTGAACCGACCAGGTTTTCACACACGTTTCACCCCTCCCAAACGTTCATAACGTGGCGTCTTAAAGTATCTTTGGTGCGACACTGGTTTCCGTTCCACTCTTGCACCATTTTACCCTATAGATTCTCTACGGGGTTGAGATCGGGACTCTTAGCAGGCATTATTATACGAGTTAGCACATCTCTGTGGTCGTGAATTCATCTCTGTACTAAGCGAGCATTATGCACCGAGCTGTTGTCTTGCATGAAAGTTATGTGCTCATTTGGGTAAAATACGTTGGCAGTTGGCAAAAACAACTCTTCAAGTATATTTTTGTAATCCACCGCATTCATTCGACTGTGATTTCTACCAACTCCCCTGGGCCATCTTTACACATCCAGCCCCAAAATCCAATCGTAATACGCAAACCCCGGCGATTAGGCAATACATTTTGCTCCAAATATCGCGTATAGTCTGGTCTCCATGAAGAAGTTCTGCCATTATCCGATGAACAGAACACCTTTTCGTCCATAAAAATAACATTATTAAAATTGTGATTTAAATACCTAGCTGCAAATTTCAACCTGTCGGCTTTGTGTCTATCTCTTAGTACCGGTTTCCTTGCTGGCACTCTATTATGTAAACCAACCTCTTTCAGACGTCGTCGTATGGTACTGCTCGATACTTGGTATTCATTTGCAAACTGTGTGGTATTTATGAATCTTCCTTCACGAGCTTGATTTATGATATCCGTGTCCTGGCGCGTTGTCGTAGTACGCGGACGTCCACATGATACGTGATTCGACAAGGCTTCTTCTTGCTGCCATCTCTTCAGCCATCGATACACAGTGTTTCTCTGTAATAAATGAATAGTAAATTGTATTATTATCGTAAATAAGCTTTGTATTTAAAATCTGTATGTCGTATTAAATATAGCAAAATTTACTAAGTAAACAATACTTACTGCAACGCCAGCTTCATTAGCTATGTCTGTTATAGGTAGACCATCATTCCGTAATTGTATTATTTTCTTTTTTATTTCAGTATCTACGCGATAGGGAATCATGGTAATAGGAAAAACAGTTATCTAAGACTAAATAGCAATTCTCATCAAAGTCAACATTTGATGAAATGGTACGAGGATAACAACTGCTAGAAGTTGACATAAACGTAGTGGTTCTTTGGTTGACAACGTCAAGAATGTAGAAAACCAGCAAAACAAATATCGAACAAAGTTTGAAGTAGGAACACACTCGTCAAAAGAGTTCGCACGTGAAAGATAATTATCAAGTAGGTTCTAGTAATCGACAATTAAGTGATACACAAATCATCGCATTTCATAGACCAACGCGGTCGTCGTATACGCTGTCGCCGTATACGACGGGACAAGGCATTATGCATTTTCCCGATACATAAAAGTCTAGCATCTTTGGTGCGGGGGGGTCATCGACACGCACACATTCTCAGACGCTCAAACCCAATCGGGTGCCACTACGAAACTCACACATGACAATAAGAATTACACATTAACATTTTCACAAACACATACATATACATTTTATATCATAACATACCGCCCACTATTGATGTAACAGTGTCGATACATTTTATCGATAAATTTGACAAAATCGACTATTAAAATCAGGTTTCAAAAATGATACCAAGGTGGATGTTGTTTATAAAAGTGTGACTTTATTTGCTATTTGTAACTTAGGGTAGGTATTATATCAAACCTATACATCATATAAATCTAAACAACTAAATAAAATCGAAGAGTCTGTATACAGGGTATATCTATAGCTGTATACAGTGGACTATGTATACAGCTTATTTTTAAATCATAATGCTTAATGTCATAATTCAGTTTTCTATTTTTACTACAATCGATTACATGGTTACTAAGACTTTTCCATGCTGCCCATATAAATATTACACTCTGTATGTATAATAAATACCTACCCCATAAAAATAAACATTTGAATGAACTTTCGTCACTTTCGTTAACACTAGTGATATAGTAGCATCAACTCGATGGAGAATAAAATGAGGGAAGACCGGAAGACGGAAGACCTGCGGTGGAAAGAGTCCTACGAATTATGTCGTTTAGAATAGCGTGCCGAGGTATACGACCTGCGCTTCTGCTACAAGAAAGACCATGGTGTCCCAGATTAACGACGGCTACTCCACAGGTGCAATGATGCGGGGATACACAAGGTGTACCCAGCCGAAGGCAAGTGGCAATGCGGAAGGTTGTGTCGTCCAACATTGTACCGATGTTGGGCGATGAGAGCGCCTGGATCCATAACCCTGACTCCCAAACTCCAACAGCTAGTAGGCGTGCATATCTTAAGATGAGATGATATATGTAGGGAATAGGTATCCCGTTAACGTGTTTCCATGGAAATCTAGATCTGAAAAACTATTCCACTCGGATGTTGCCGCGGGCAACAGCTAGTCTACGATAAAATATTAAAAGGAAATTCACATGTAGAGGAGTAGATGATGCACACGGTTTCATAGACGGATCAGAAGTACTAATGACATCGCAAGGTGATTGTTGGTCATCTGATAGAGCGGAGGATAATTGATGGCTCTGAAAAAATAGATTTTACATTGTGATTTTTATAAGCGGAGTAATATACGCGTATTTTAAGAACTAAACATACTAATATACTTTATAACAATTATGTTACCGGTCGTACTAAAATGCAGTTGAATTGAGAACCTCATTATTTTTTGAAGTCAGTTAAAACTTACAACACAAGTACAATGTGGTATTAGAGTTGGTATAGTGCCCTCAAGCAATAGCCTTCTCTTGTTCACCAACACTCGAAAATCAAAGATCTTGCAGTGTTCCGAGCAAATGACACCAGCTCTAGGAGGCATCCAGGTACGTCTGTTGTTACAAAACAATATCCATAATTCCCTTACTCTCGGATCTTTCGGAAACCTGTAATAAATAAATGAACAAAAATATCGTCGAAGTATTTATTAGGTAATGTAATTCTTAAGTATAATAAAAAAAATATACAACAAGACTCAATATTATACCTATTAAATTTATCAAAACCTTTATTAAAATCAAGATCATAATATACAGACCTACGTAATTTAAATAATATTCAAACCAGTAATTTATATTGCACCTCTTTGCATTTTCAAGGTATTTTATCGATACTTAACTTGGTACATCACTCCGATACAGACACTATAACTGTGTATTTGTTGCCATGGCAACACTCATGTCAGTCATTTGACATGTTTGACTGATTTGCGCATTGTATGAAACGACCGACTTCGTGTTGATAGAAAAATCCGAAATAATGAGACTTTGATTATTATAAACAAAGAAATTTGTATTATTATTTGATTAAAAATACTTACCTATGGAAGGTAATACCATCTTTTTGTAAACTAGATGTGCCTGACCTTTTTTTGCAACAAAAAACTGAGCAGGTTGGCATTTTTGGGCATGACAATAGCCGCGCAACTAGATCTAGTCTAGTAAGTTGTCAA
This sequence comes from Nudaria mundana, assembly GCA_963556515.1. Lineage (NCBI taxonomy): Eukaryota > Metazoa > Arthropoda > Insecta > Lepidoptera > Erebidae > Nudaria > Nudaria mundana. Next base: position 17,323,802 of record OY748287.1, read on the forward strand.
GACGCCAATTTGTTTTATTTCTAACTTATAACCTATAGGTCATAATCATGTGAGCGAGGGGAACGCCTGCTAAGGCGGCGGTGTGTCGCATTTGAACTATGTGCCACAGACTTACGGTATATTTTCCATAAATGTTCCGATATTTATGATCAACGTGACTGCTTAGATACCTTTGACTTCTGTTCGTTCCGATATCTTTACCTAATTGTACGAGAGTGGATTGAAAAGTAATCGGCCTAACGAAAGAAATGTATTTTTATTTTTCAACGTAATCATCATCAAGTTCAATGCACTTTTGCCATCTTCCCTTCCAAGCATTTAGCCCGTTGAAATAAAATGATTCTTCCTTAGAGTCAAAATATGCGTCTACTGCTGCTTTCATTTGTCAAAAATCTTTGACCTCCCAAGTGCTTTTTTTGGTTAGGGAACAGAAAAAAGTCTGACGGTGTCAGATCAGGTGAATAAGGTGGATGCGGTAACAGTTCAAAGCCACAGTTGTGAAATTTCTGCCATTGATTAGACAGACGTGTGAACACGAGCGTTTTCTTGATGAAGCAGGACTTTTCTTCTGATCATTCCTGGACGTAAGGGTACTGCAATAAACAGAGTTTATAGTCTGACCCCTTTCAAGATAATCAACCATAATCACACCCTTCGAGTCCCAGAATACTGAAGCCATCACCTTACTTGCCGACAAAAATGACTTAGCCTTTTTGGGGGGTGGTGAACCAGGTCTTTTCCACTGTTTTGATTGTTGTTTTGTTTCCGGTGTACAGTAATAAACCCATATTTCGTCCATAGTAACAAAACGATTCAAAAAATCACATTCATCAGCTTCAAACAACTCCAGTCGCGTGTCAATCGCATCCTTTTTTGCTCAACTGAAAGCAGTCGCGGAACCCACCTCGCAGACACCTCGTGGAAACCCAAAACGTTGACTATTATGTTGTGAGTACGTTCATAAGAGATGCCTATAATCTCGGCTATCTCTCTAATTTTCAATGTGCGGTCTCCCATAATTAAGTCGAGTATTTTTTTAACATTTTCGTCAGTAGTGGACGTCGAAGGCCTTCCAGAGCGGGGTTCGTCTTTCACACTCTCTCTACCACGCTTGAATTCTGCTATCCATTTTTTGACGGATGAATATGAAAGAGCGCAATCCCCTAATGTACTGACCATATCATCATGGATGGCTTTTGATGACAGCCCCTTCTTATGGAGGTACTTAATGACGGCACGCTGCTCGATTTGCTCCACTTGTGGAAATGATGTCAGATTGCTTTGTTAGTAAATTTATAAAATTAAAACTAATTATCGCACACGTTTCAAACTTCACACAATTAACAGGTCTGAACTGAACTAAATAATGTGGGTAGATTTGATTTTTAGAACTAAATGGATCAGTGTTAGGCCGACTACTTTTCAATCCACCCTCGTATATTACGAATTTATTGAAAAGTCGCTGCTCTTAAATTTTGACGAATTATATAGTCCGATATTATAGTCCATATCTAGCGTAACGAATATATTGAAATATAATGTTGCTCCGTACCTTGACCGCTGCCATATATCTGATGGCGACTGTACCACCTAGTACCCAAGTGGAAGCAAAGCCACCACTTGGATACCAATACTTGGATAATCAGCAGGTGCGCCACTAGCAGGTGAGGTCGCTGGGTCCCAAAGATCTTGGAGGGGCCCTTTGCACCCAAGGAGGGGAGCTTTGCACCCAATTACATCTATTTTGGATAAAATTAGGTAACAAGATAGTTTTAAACAATATGCAGAATTGTTTGCTGTGATAATGATAGTCGCAGCCCTATCTTGGTAATACACCCATTCCTGTTTCCCGTTATGCTCTTTTTCCACACCATTGAAATGAAATGATATCAAGGCAAACTTTGTTAAAAAATTAATAGGTAGTATGTCTTTAGCCGGGACTCCTCCATGGGACCTGGAAGCGAGAAACCCGGCAAAGGCAAAGGCCACGCAACACGCAACCCTTCTAGCCTGCTTCTGTAAGGACGGCGGATGGCGATCCCGCCGTCCTCAGGCCCCGATCATGGAGGTCGATAGTCTTGGGCGTAGTCGCCGAGTCTGGGGCGCCCTGGCCGCCGACTACGGAACTCGGCGGGGAGGGTAAGCTCCCTCTCCTTCCCGGCCGCCTCCTTCACGAGCATGACTTGCTCGCAGAAGGACACGGCCGCGTTCCACCTACTCCGGCTGGAGACCATGGCTTGAAGCATGGTCTCCAGCGAGAGGGTATCCACGCCCAGACCCACTACGATACGAGGCCTTGGGCCGCGGAATTAAAAAAAAAAAAGGTAGTATGTCTTATCATGAATAAAGTTTTTATTTAGCTCAGAATTTATTAATGTGTATTTATAAAAACACTTTCTCAAATATTACATCACTTTAGAGAACGTACAGGTACTTGATTACTAAAAATAGTAATGTAGGGAGACACGAAAGATCGACCTTCACCTATCTGGTTACTGGATGGGACACGTTTCAGAACAAACATGCCTTTTTTTAAGTCCTTATAGTCTAGTCCATTGCCGGACGCCCCAGGTACGCACTCGGAAGTATTTCCTGTGGCGCCGGTGGACTTGGGTCACCTACGTGGCCTCTGTCTGAAGTTGGGTCGGGTTTTATCCCGCATTGTTGGGGTTTTATCCCGCGTCGGTGAGTGAGCAGCACGCAACCTTTCTAGCCTGCTTCTGTATGGACGGTGGGTTGCTAGCCCGCCGTCCTCAGGCCACGATCATGGAGTTCGATGATCTTGAGCGTATATGAGTCTGCGATATATGAGGATATCTGAGATATATGAGGCCGCCGACTTCGGAACTCAGCGGGGAGGGTACGCTCCTTTTCCCTCTCGGCCGCCTCCTTCGTGAACATGACCTGGTCGCTGAAGGACACGGCCACATTCCATCTACTCCCGCTGGAGACCATGGCTCGAAGCATGGTCTCCAGTGAGAGAGTATCTCCGCCGAAATCCACGGCGAGGGCCCGGAAGTATCATAGGCACGGTTGTTTATGAATGGTATTTAATAAAAAGTGTTTCTTATCTCGTTGCCAGATGAGTGAAGGTCGCTCTTCCACGGCTCTTAGACGGACAGACATAGACAGGGTAACATTTCTGTTCCAACCATTTTTGCGTAACTTTTACAGTTACCGCAGTGCACGGAATTTAACGTCGAAATGGCGGCTCAAAAAAAACAGCTTTTGCATCATATTTCATTCCTATTGGTCGCAGCGTGATGTTATTTTGATGGGATTGTGTTAAATACGAAGGACCCTTACTGGATGACCACAACTGGGTGCATTCACTTACAATTAGCCAGGTAATTCACTCTTTGCGTCATTGTTTCAATAACACAAGGAGGCGCTGGCGGTATGACCGATCATGGAGGGATGTCTGCAGAGGCGGCACGTAGACCTCACTTATTGAGCGTCACAGATGATAACCGGGCAAGGGTGCTTCGGTGAATATCTGTTTCGCTTTCATCGCGAGGTCACGGCCGAGTATCAATACTGCGAGGCTTCCGGCGAACTTCCGTGCTCAGCGTGGGCGAGTCAGCGCCGGGACCTCATCGGGGGTCTGGGCATAGATATCCAGTGGCACCCATTTAAAGGTGGTCGTATCCTTCTGCGAGCAGGTTATGCACGCAAAAGAGGCGGCCGAAAGGGAGAAGCAGTATAACCCCCCCGCTGAGTTCTGAAGTGTGCAGTGCGGGCGCCGCAGACTTAAAGTCGCGCAGGACCATCGACCTCCATGATCGGGGCCTGAGGACGGCGGGTTAGCAACCCGCCATACGTCGGTAGAGAAGCAGGCCAGTAGGGTTGTGCACAGGGCAATTCCCTAGAGTGCATACCCCAGACGACCTGCAATGGACGATGGAGCAGCGGCCGCGGCATTGTGTAGAATATACTGTTTAATCAACCTTGAACGTGTGGTATTTAGATGACGGTACCATTGGGGAAACACCCTAAGACGTCCAGGACAGAGCTAGGGCTTCAAGTGAACACTTCTAAGTGCGAATTCTTCCCATGTAAAGCATCGGCTCGTAGACATTTTCTTCATTTTTCTTTTACCGGGCCTCAGAGAGCTTTCTCCAGAAACCTTCTCCCTTTCGGATCACAATTTTTTTTTTTCGAAGCTTTACCTGAGGCAATAAACTCCCGTAAGCATCTTCTCTCTGCTCAAAGAAGCTCGCTGTGCCCAAGATATCGTATTTGCTGAGAACACCTACCTGTTATGCAAAACGCAGATTCCAGGTGTATCGTTTGCGCAGAGGGCTTGAGATAAGATATTAACACATGACCACTTTTAGAGAAGTGGCTCGGGGAAGGATTTGGCACGTTTGCGATCTGTGACACAGTCGGAGTCCGTGGCATGGTTGAATGCGCTACCCTGACCGCACCTGGGTACTTTATTGGACGACGACTCTTTGCTTGGTGTGACGTTGGCTTTCCGCCTAGGCTGCAAGGTGTGTGAAACTCATAGATGCACCTGCAGTTCCTTGGTTGATGGCTGATGGCTAATCGTTAGAGTTGTCGTCGCTGCGGCAGTAGGTTCCCGCGTCACCATGCCTTTAATAATTCATTCGCAGAGCTTTGGTGTTGGCGAGGGTTCCGTCCGTCGGATGGCAAGAAGCTGGATGAAGAGACGCTGGTGCTTTGGAAATATGGTAGGTGTCTGGTGTGGGGCGCGACTTGCGTCATTTCTGTCGCTGCCAGTCACCGATGTCGCACAATGTGCGCACCATTTGCGGCAGGTGAAGTCATTAGTTAAGGAGATAGGTAATAGGTTGTATAAGAGAACAGGGGACTCTCGCTCTGGGGCGTACCTGGTGCAAAGATTGGCCATCGCCATTCAATGGGGTAACGCGGCAAGCGTTCTGGGAACCTTTGTGCTAGGTTCGGTCCGGGACGAGTTATTTATTTGATATTTAATAAGGCTGTTTAATTAAATAAATAAATAAATAATAAAAATAAAAAGCTTTATTGACACCAATACAATTATACAAAGGAAAACATTGTAGGTACATATAACAAACCAGATGCACAATCAAATTGTTAGAATAAGACGTGAATGTTGGTGCTAGAGCAGTTGCACACTAACAACATAAACCCTGCCTCCCAAACTAGGTATTCCTGTATCTTGGGAGTCAAGTGTTCTGCCGCTACCATTACACAAACACAAAACTGATCATCTTTGGTTGTGTGTCTTACAGTTTGATCATCATATTATGTAATTAATTTTAGGATGTTATGGTGTAATACAATATAGTGTATGTGTGTGTATGTGTGTGTATGTGTGTGTGTGTGTGTGTGTGTGTGTGTGTGTGTGTGTGTGTGTGTGTGTGTGTGTGTGTGTGTGTGTGTGTGTGTGTAGTCTAGAGTTCGTTTGTTTAAGTGTAGGTAAATAGTGATTGCGTTATCAGTCAATGTGAAAATAAATAAAATAAAAATTAAATAAAATAAAAAGAATTCCTAGCGGAGGTTGTATAATAATTCTTCTGTTCGCGTGTAATCAAGGTCTTGCAGCCAGTCTACAAGCTTGACTTTCACCTTATGCTGATTTAGGTCTGCTAGTGGGATACATTTTGAAATTTTTCTATATAAAATTGGACCTATTACGTAGTGCTGCCGTCTTGCAAATGTGGTTCTGTGTCTGATTGCCATGCATGTGCTCCTGGTTTTTCGCTTCGAGTGATCCGGAGGGGGGATTTTTCTGTGTGTCCTAAGAATGGCCCTAAGCACAAAGAGCTGCCGGACTGTAAGAACATTGGCGTGTGCATATAATTCAGTAGTCGGAAATCTAAATGGTCTCTTTTGCATAACCTTAAGGACAGCCCTTTGTGCCCGCTCCAAATCAAGGAGCTTGGTTTTGGCAGCTCCTCCCCACACCACGAGGCAGTAGGTGATAACGGACTGACAAAGTGCTTTATAAACCATGGTAATAATATTAATGTCAGCGATATCTCTAAGTTTTCTAAAAATAAATATGAGTCTTCTTACCCTAGTGGAGATGTTATCTATTTGATGGTACCACGTCAATCCGTCATCAACCACTACACCCAAGTATTTGGTGTGAGTGACACGGCTGATACCAATGCATGTGCAATTATTCTGATCGCGGCATGTGTGTGCAGTAATTTTGAATTCAGGTGGTGGTCATAAATTTGAAGTTATTGAGAAAGGGATGTAGTTAGTTTTTGCTAAGTTTAATGTCAGAAGATTATGCCGCAACCAATCCGAAACAGTTTTTAGGGACAGCTCCGCATTCAGCATTACTTCATTCCAAGTAGAACCATATACGACAATCGCCGTATCATCGGCATAAGTTATAACTTTCGAGTTTTTCAGGGGAAGCATGCAGAGGTCATTAATATAGATCTGAAAGAGGGTTGGCCCTATCACGCTGCCCTGGGGAACTCCATAAGACGTAGTTTTGTAGTCACTTACGTGGTTATTGATTTTAACGGCTAACTGTCTGTTCTGTAAGTAGGTTTTAAATAGGTCTAATGGTTTACCACGGATGCCTATCGATTCCAGCTTTAATAGAAGAGCAGGAACCGAGACCGTGTCAAAAGCTTTGGCTAAATCCAAGAAGACACATATACACTTCTGACGTTCATCTAGTTTTCGTGATACGAATTCGGCTAGGTCAGCAACGGCGTCTTCGGTAGATATACCCTTCCTAAACCCATACTGATTGTCAGCTATTATGTTGAGTTTGTTAAGGTAGTCTACTAGTCGACGGTTAATTAGACGCTCCATAACCTTTGACATCGCAGAGAGAACCGAAATGGGCCTATAATTGTTCACACAGTCTCTAGTTCCGCTCTTGTGTATTGGGTGAACCAGAGCCCTCTTGAAAGTTTCTGGAAATATTCCGTTTTCAATCGAGATGTTTATAATATGTGCGAGCAGTGGGACCAAAATATGGCGACAGAGTTTTAAAAGGGCTACCGATATCCCATCCCACCCAGTTGCAGAGTCTTGTCTGAGGTTCAAAATGGTGGCCTCCACCTCGGCATTACTCACTTCAAACACTGCAAAAGAATCCGCAGTTAGTATTTTCGGTGATGTGGTGCTAGGCGACAGAAATGACGGAGTTACAGGTATATTAGCGGCTAGCTTACTGCCGATTGTGGCAAAGAATGAACAAACGCTGTTTATTGATTCTTCTTGGTCGGGCTTTATTTTGAGGAGTTCTGTTGGAGATGTACAACGCTTTTTTGTGTTTGTTACTTCCTTTATTTTGTTCCATAGGGTTTTAGGGTGGTTTTTTGCCTTGTTTAGTTCCTCTTTTTCGTGTGTCAGTTTTAATTTTCTGAGGAGGCTATTACAATGGTTTGTAGAATTAGGTTGTTAGGTGACTTTCGTGCATTTATGTGTAATTTATCGCGGTGTCGAATGCACCGCAACAGACCGGGGGTAATCCAGGGCTTTAGGTTTTTGTTCTTTTTAATGAAAGGTGTGTGTGTTGTATGTTCCTTAAGAATAGTCTGGAGAGAACTGATTAGCTTATCGGTGGCTAAGTTAGGATCATGTGTGTTTAGGACTTCGGAGAAATCTAGGTCTTCTATTGTTTTTTTCACAGAAAGTAAGTCAACTTTAGGAACTTTAAAAGCTGCGTCTATCTGTTGTTGTAATTTTTTGTTGTTGAATACTACTAGAATCGGAAGATGGTCGGTGATGTGGGACTCTAGGACAACAACAGTTGTATTTGTGTTTCCTTTTAGGTTCACGTGGTCGTAACATTTTTCTTTTCGCGTAAGAAAGTAGTGTGCGGGTAAGAGGCCATGAGAGGCGTTAAGTGTCAGATAGTTACTAGAGTGAGGGTCCGAGTTGGCCAGTTTGATGTCGATATTAGTGTCACCTACGAGGCATATGTTTTTGCAATTATTAAAGGAGCCCAACACACCGTCAAGGCTATTTAAAAATATATCTACTTCATCGTTTGTGGTGTATGAGGGTGATCGATAAATAGCAACTATTACAAGATTACCAGGAATATTAATTAATTAACCTTTAAACAATATACGAGATGGATTGAAAAGTAGTCGGCCTAACACTGATCCATTTAGTTCTATAAATCAAATCTACCCACATTATTTAGTTCAGTTCAGACCTGTTAATTGTGTGAAGTTTGAAACGTGTGCGATAATTATTTTAAATTTTATAAATTTATTAACAAAGCAATCTGACATCATTTCCGCAAATGGAGCAAATCGAGCAGCGTGCCGTCATTAAGTACATATAAGAAGGGGCTGTCATCAAAAGCCATCCATGATGATATGGTCAGTACATTAGGGGATTGCGCTCTTTCATATTCATACGTCAAAAAATGGATAGCAGAATTCAAGCGTGGTAGAGTGAGAGTGTGAAAGACGAACCCCACTCTGGAAGGCCTTCGACGTCCACTACTGACGAAAATGTTAAAAAAATACTCGACTGAATTAAGGGAGACCGCAGGTTGAAAATTAGAGAGATAGCCGAGATTATAGGCATCTCTTATGAACGTACTCAAAACATAATTGTCAACGTGTTGGGTTTCCACAAGGTGTCTGCGAGGTGGGTTCCGCGACTGCTTTCAGTTGAGCAAAAAAGGATGCGATTGACTATTGCACGCGACTGTTTGGAGTTATTTGAAGCTGATGAATGTGATTTTTTGAATCGTTTTGTTACTATGGACGAAACATGGGTTCATTACTGTACACCGGAAACAAAACAACAATCAAAACAGTGGAAAAGACCTGGTTCACCACCCCCCAAAAAGGCTAAGTCGGTTTTGTCGGCAAGTAAGGTGGCTTCAGTATTCTGGGACTCGAAGGGTGCGATTATGGTTGATTATCTTGAAAGGGGTCAGACTATAAACTCTGATTATTACTGCACCTTACCACGTCGTTTACGAGAGGAAATAAAAGAAAAGCGTCCAGGAATGATCAGAAGAAAAGTCCTGTTTCATCAAGATAACGCTCGTGTTCACACGTCTGTCCAATCAATGGCAGAAATTCACAACTGTGGCTTTGAACTATTACCGCATCCACCTTATTCACCTGATCTGGCACCGTCAGACTTTTTTCTGTTCCCTAACCTAAAAAAGCACTTGGGAGGTCAAAGATTTTTGACAAATGACGAGGTCAAAGCAGCAGTAGACGCATATTTTGACTCTAAGGAAGAATAATTGTTTTTCAACGGGCTAAATGCTTGGAAGGGAAGATGGCAAAAGTGCATTGAACTTGATGATGATTACGTTGAAAAATAAAAATATATTTCATTTATTATGTATTTATTTTCTTGGTTAGGCCGATTACTTTTCAATCCACCCTCGTACCTACATGTCAAGTGTGAAGTTGATCAGACTAAGGAAACACGTTGTTGCATACAAACATAACAACCCCGTTTCACTCCTTTAAGGGTTGAATTAGGCATAATTATTAAAATTTTAAGTTTTGGTTCTCCATTTTTCGAACATAGCCACTTCTAAGTTGTATTGTGCGGATATCCTGGTGTGCGGACATTCACTAAATTGTGTCTAGTTTAGGCACCAGTCCCAAGAAATCAAATTAGAAAAACATTTAAACAATCGTCTCCTTGCATACCTGGAAGACAGCAACCTCCTCAGTGACCGTCAATTCGGGTTTCGTCGAGGCCGGTCTACTGGGGATCTTCTTGTGTATGCTACTCACTTCTGGAGCGAAGCCATTAAGAGACATGGTGAGACTCTTGCCGTGTCTCTTGATATCTCTAAGGCTTTCGACAAGGTCTGGCACGCAAGTCTCATTGGCAAGCTTCCGGCATACGGTATTGCTCCTGGGCTTTGCACCTGGATCGAAGATTTCCTGAGGCACAGATCGATTCGAGTTGTCGTTAACGGCTCCTCGTCCGATCTCCTTTGTATTAATGCCGGTGTCCCTCAGGGATCTGTGCTCTCCGCGACTCTCTTTTGCTGCACATCAACGACCTGCTGGTAACACCCGGTATCTTTGGGTATGCAGCCATACCAACCTAACTGCGTACCGTTCAAGGATGCTTCCTTTGTTTCAGGCTCTTGAACCAACAATTACCGTTGCCGTCCAACGACTATCGGATCAAGTGCGGGCTATCCAACGATGTAAGTTGTTGGATCAATCTGTGCTTGATCGACTACGCCTGGAAGTATTATCTACTCGTACAGCTCCAGTGTCAACGAGAGCACCGTCACCTGTGACACACGGTTGCTACAAGTGCGACGTTAGCGGAACCCGCACTCGACGCAGGAAATGATACGAGTGATATATCTATCCAGGTAAGCGAGCAATTGAGGAGTACTTTGGAATATGTGATCTCGCAGTATAGGTTTATACCTAATTCTAGACCGCGGCTACCACGGTTGCCAATGCATAAGCGAAATATGGCGTTGATGGGAGCCCTAAATGCATTGCTAGAACCGTACTTACGGACTAGCAGTGATTTGCTTGATACTCACTCGATTCTTAACTGTGGAGCGATTGCCGCTTGTCGTGTTGCACGCGTTAAATTCCCTGAAGTTAACCGTGCACCACGACCGGATGGTGTTCCCGTATGGCAGGCAAGAATCGAGCGACGTATCGGCACATTTAGGACTCTCATTGCAAAGCTTATCTCTTTCAGCCGGGGAAATAGTCGTCCCCGGGTCATGCGTTTCGTGACTCAGGCATTTGCTGGGACCGGTATTCGTCACCAGCAATACTTAGCCAATGTCACGGAACGTATTGACTTTCTGAAACAGAAAGTGTATGCATGGGCAAGCCGTATCCGTCGTTATAGAGAGCGTGTAAATAGATACTGGCTGAATCGCATCTTCCAAAGTGACCAAAGGAAGGTGTACCGAGAGTGGGAGGGAACTGGACAACGTTTGAGCGACGGACACCATGAATCAATTTTGGCGTGACATATGGTCGGTGTCCGTCGAACATTCGGAGGGCGACTGGATCCGTGTCGTCGAGCGTGAATGCAGTATCATCGAACCCATGGAGTCTATTACCATAGACTCCGAAGACGTTAGTTGTGCAATTCGTACGGCCCCGAACTAGAAAAGTCCTGGGATTGCATAACTTTTGGATAAAGTGGGTTCAGAGTTCGCATGAACGCTTGGCAACACAGTATCAAGAAGCCCTTGAGTCAGGTTCCTTACCCGCTTTCATGACCACTGGCATCACCTTCCTGCTCCACAAATCAGGTAGTACCACGGAACCTAAAAACTATAGACCCATCACTTGCTTACCTACCATCTACAAGCTCCTTACTTCTATTCTGAGAAGTAAAATAAACTCGCAAATAGTATCTAATAATATCTTAGATAACGCTCAGAATGGATGTAGGGCTGGGTCTCGTGGTACTAAGGAGCTACTCCTCATTGATATGGCCATTAGCCAACAAGTCAAGCGGAGTAGGGGCGCCCTCTCTACTGCCTGGATTGACTACAAGAAGGCCTATGATTCGGTGCCTCATTCATGGCTGAGGAGGATTTTAGAGTTGTATAAAATTAATCCGACTCTTAAATCCTTCTTAGTCTCGTGTATGGGGCAGTGGACCACAGTCCTTCGTCAACCAGGTAGTGGTGGGCACGCCTCTGACCCGCAAGGCTTGATAAGGATCGAGCGTGGTATATTCCAGGGCGACAGTTTGAGTCCATTGTGGTTTTGTTTAGCACTGAATCCACTTAGCACATTGGTGAAGGATTCAGGGCTAGGCTATCGGTTTCGTAGGTTATATCTCACCTGATGTACATGGATGACCTCAAACTGTTCACATTGAAGCACCAAGATTTAGTGACATTATTAAAAACTACGGAAGTTTTTAGTAATGCCATTAAGATGGAGTTCGGTGTTGTTAAGTGTGCGGTTATGCATGTACAACGGGGGAAGGTTGTAAATTCACCGAATTTACAACTTTCTGAGATAATAACTCTCAGATCTCTCTCCGAGACCGAAACATACAAATACCTAGGTATGTCAGAGTCATTGGGTATAGCGGTAGAGGATATTAAGAAATCGGTGAAAGAACGTTTTTTGGCCGCCTGACAAAAGTTCTTAACAGTTCTTTGTCCGGTGGTAACAAAATGCGGGCTTTCAACGGTTGGGTGATACCTTTATTGTTATACTCCTTTGGCATACTTAGGTGGACTCAAACGGAACTAGACGCCCTGGATAGGCGAGTCCGTCAACAACTGACATTGCATCGAATGTTACACCCACGATCTTCTGTCATGAGACTGTACATTCCGCGGAAGTGGGGGAGTCGAGGCTTTTTGAATGCCAAGAACCTCCACAACCGTGAAGTGTGCAGTCTGAGAGATTACTTTCTACAGAACGGGTGTGATATTCATTGCGATGTCGTGATGGTTGACAAGGGCCTAACACCTCTTTCCTTGGCTAACAAGAACTGGCGTAAACCAAAGGTGCTAGGTACTGAAGACCGTAAGGACGTATGGAAGAGTAAGGAGCTACACGGGCGGTTCTACCGGGTCTTAACAGGACCCGACGTAGACCTGCTCGCTTCGGTGAACTGGCTACGTTTTGGGGACCTCTTTGGGGAAACTGAAGGTTTTGCCTGTGCAATTGCAGATGAGGTTATCAAGACGAACAACTATCGGAAATACATCATGAAGGACGGTACGGTCGACATTTGTCGAGCATGCCACCGTCCTGGTGAATCACTTCGCCATATTATTTCCGGTTGTTCGTATCTTGCTAACACCGAGTACTTGCATAGGCACAATCAAGTAGCCAGGATCATCCATCAGCAACTTGCTCTTCAATATGGCCTTATTGAGTTTGAAGTACCGTACTATAAGTACACACCAGTGCCAGTTCTTGAGAATGGTCGTGCATTGCTCTACTGGGACCGATCAATCATCACGGACAGGACTATTGTTGCCAATAGGCCCGATATCGTGTTGGTTGATCGGACCCAGCGTCGGGCAGTGCTCGTCGATATCGCCGTCCCGCATGACGAGAATCTCGTGAAGCAGAGAAGGACAAACTTAGTAAGTACCTCGGTCTGTCCTTCGAGATAACCGCCATGTGGGACGTAGACTCGACGATCATTGTTCCGGTGGTCGTTTCGGCAAACGGATTAATAGCGAAGTCTCGATCAACATCTCAAGAGACTCTCGTTAGATTGTTGGATCAAGAGTCAGATTCAGAAGGTTGTTATCCTCGACACGTGCCGTATTGTTAGGAGGTTTCTTAGTCTGTAGCCTCCACCGCCGGTAGTTTGGGTCCTACTCCGCTACTGGTGGGTCACTATTTTTTTAAATTTTTAATTGTATTTGTGTTTTTTATAAATGTATTTAAAAATTTATAAAATAAGAATAGAAATGAATAAACGATATAATAATAATAATAATAAATATACTTTATTGTACACCAAAGCGAATTACACTAAAATACAATGTATCAAATATAAAAATGTACAAAGGGCGGTCTTATCGCTTAAAGCGATTTCTTACAGACAACCTTTGGATGGATAGGAATAAAGAAAACTGGATAACTGGGTAGTGTACAATACCTGTAACAATTCAATCCCATATAGTAACGGGTCAATAGCAAAAATATATCACAATAATATAAAATGCAGTGATGATATTTATAAATCAGCTAAGTAATGATCCTTTAGCAGTTTCTTAAAAGAGGTCAGCGACTGTGCTCGTCTAATAGACCGGTAGGGCATTCCACAAGCGCGTGGCTTCGACAGTGAAAGGATTTTCCATAGAAATTAGTGGAATGCGCTGGTAATACCAATCCTAAATTCTCTGACGACCTCAGAGACAACGAATGCGTATCATGTAGGAACTTGAAACGTTCTTTCAAAGAATCAAAGAATCAATTTCATTTATTCAGTTTAGGCACATAAAGAGCACATATGAATGTCAAAATTTTACAATTTTGTCAAGTAATATTATAAAAATACTAAATTAAGTAAGTAGGTACATAAATAACCATTAGAAAATGATTCTTTCGCTGGTTCGGTAATTTGGTTCTCCTGAGAAGAGACCAGCAAGAAACGGTAGATTATCCATTTTCTTTTTTAATATTGTTTTGTTTACATTGTTACAATTAGTTTCTATTGTATTATACGAGTGGCCAACAACAGAAGATTAGGGTGACCATGCATTTTTATCATTAAGATATTCGTCTACATTATAGTAGCCTTTCATCATCAAATATTTTTTAACTACTATTTTAAACTTATTAAGAGGCATGTCAACCAAATCCTGAGGAATTTTATTATAAATTTTTATACATTTGCCAACAAACGAATTACCAACTTTATGAAGTCTAATTTTTGTCATTGCCAGTTTATTTTTATTTCTTGTATTAAAATTATGGTTATCGGAATTTTTTTTGAAGAGATCTATGTTCTTCCGTACATATAAGATGTTGTCGTAAACATATTGAGAAGCAACTGTTAAAATATTAATTTCTTTAAATAATTCTTTCATCGAGTCACGGGGTCCGAGTCTATAGATTGCTCGTATAGCTCGTTTCTGTAATATGAATATTGTCTCAATATCGGCAGCTGAGCCCCACAGCAGCAGACCATATGACATAACGCTATGAAAGTAGCTAAAATAAACTAATCGTGCCGTTTTTTCGTCAGTCAGAGACCTTATCTTTCTAACCGCATAGGCAGCTGAGCTAAGTCTTCCTGCCAAGGCTGTGATATGAGGACCCCATTGTAGTTTACTATATAGAGTTATCCCAAGAAAAACTGTGGTATTGACTATTTGAACTAATTCATTATTCATAGTAATATGAGTATCCACCTGTCTAACATTGGGCATAGTAAATTTTACACATTTTGTTTTCTTCGCATTGAGCAGCAAGTTGTTACTTGTGAACCAATGCAATATTTCCGAAAGGGTATTATTTACATCGTCAAGTGCTACTTTCTGTCTATCACTTTTAAAAATTAATGATGTGTCATCAGCAAATAATACTATCTCACAAAGATTTTTAGTGAAATAAGGAAGATCGTTTACGTATATTAAGAATAAAAGGGGTCCTAATATCGAGCCCTGGGGTACTCCCATGACTAATGAGGCGCCAGAAGAGTCGGTGTCATTAATGTTTACTTTTTGTACTCTACCAGTGAGGTAAGACTCGAGTAAGCCAAGTGAGCTGTTCGAAACACCATAATAACCTAATTTTAGTAGCAAAGTCCCATGATCAACACAATCACAAGCTTTTGATAGATCAGAAAATATACCAATGGCATCCTGCTTTTCCTCCCAAGCATCAAATATATGTTTCACAAGTGCAACTCCTGCATCCGTTGTGTTCCTGCCTTTAGTGAAACCAAACTGCTTGTTATGAAGTAACTTATTGTCTGTAAAATGTGAAAGCAATTGATTAAATATTATTTTTTCAAAAATTTTACTGAGGGATGGGAGTATGGAAATAGGTCGAAAATTTGAAGGATCACTTTTGTCTCCTGCTTTAAATAAAGGATTGATTTTACTGTACTTCATAAGATGAGGAAACTGATTTTCATCTATACATTTATTGAATATGAATGCAAGGTGAGGTGCTATAGCGGGCACTATTGATTTTATTATATTAGTTGAAATGCCCCAAAGATCCTCGGTATTTTTTATATTTAGTTGTTTAAAAGTTTTAAGTATAGTGACAGAGTCAATATACTGAAAATCAAAGTTAATTCTACATTTATCAACACTAGATTTAAGAAGAGAATTGGCTACGTTTTTTGACGAATTTAACTTATTTGTAGTGGTGATTGGAACATTTGTGAAGAAAGATTCAAATGCATTGGTCACTTCAGAATCAGTTTTTATATGTTTATCATCTATTTTTAACTCGAAGAATCGATCACGTGACTTTGCTTTACAAGTTTCTTTGTTAATAACATTCCATATTGCCTTCGTTTTATTATCAGATTTTTCAATTTTAGCCCGTATATAATTAGATTTAGCTGTTGAACATACTTTTTTGAATAGTTTGGAGTACTTTTTAATCTGTTCAATTACTTGTGGCTCATTAGTAGATGCCTTTGTCTCGTATAATTCATATAATTTCCTTCTACTTTTATAGATTCCAGGCGTAGCCCAATCACTAAATTTTATTTTAAATTGATTTACATTTATTGTTTTTTTAGTGAAAATGTTATCACATTCGTATTTGATTACTCCGAACAAATCTCCGTAATGATCATTCGGGTGTTTATCATTATTCAACTCCAAAAGAGGTACTTTATTCTTAATGTTTTCTTTAAATTTTTCTAATCTATAAGTTGTGATTGGTCTACAAACAATATTTTTTGATAATGGAACATGTTGGAACTTAAATCTAGCTAACTGACCTGCATGATCTGAATTTACAAAATGTATTATAGATTTCTCATCTACATCGCTGTTAGAAAAAATATTATCTAAGCAGGTAGCTGATGTGGCTGTGGTGCGTGTTGGTTCACAAAAAAGATTTTGTAAGTTAAAAGATTTAAAAAGGTAAAATATTAATATTAAAATCGCCACATACAACTATAGTCTTCTTACATTTACATACCTTTTTTAAGGCTTCCTCCATAATGGACTCAAACAGGTAGTAATCTCCAGAAGGAGGTCTATAGACGCTAATAATAATATATTGTTCTAGCTCTGCACATGATAGTTCAATATTTCGCTCACTTGTGAGTGCTACTACGTCTTTTCGGTCTTTTGATTTTAATTTGTCATTAATTAAAATGAGAGACCCACCTCTTATAGCGGAATCTCTAGTAAAAGCACTAATGATTTTATAATTATCAATATTAACTAAGAGTTCATGTTTTTTTTAACCAGTGTTCAGTTAAACAAAGTACATGGATACGTTTTTCATTTAAAAATAATTCTAGTTCTAACTCTTTGCCAGAAAAGCCTTCAATATTTTGATGAATTATATTCATGAACATAGACTTTTCCTTTGTCCTTAAATTTAATTTGCTAGGGATTTCCTCTATTGTCCTACAACTAAGTTTAAATTATTGTCACCCTTTTCTGGAACAGATTCCAAGGTCACAAGACAAACATTGTCACTTTACTGCTCAATAAAAGCAGATTGTTTAGCCAAGTTTTTGGCTGAATAACTAATAAAATATGATAGCGAAGATGCTATCTGTCTCCTAAAATATCTATTCAAATAGAATTTATCTTCCGTCAATAACAATTTATTTTCTAAATACATGTTAATGTCAATCAGATGGAATTTATTTGGATTATGAAATGTCAATGTATGTATTGTTTGATTTAGCTTATATCTAAGATTGTTTTCGGCCTGTGACAAGCCACAGCTATAAGGAAGTGTGAATAAAATAATGTTTTTAACATCTAATAAGCTCAGTAATTCTAAACAGTTTACAATTGCATTTCTGTCTGCATTTCCCCTATCTCCCACCAAAATTAAAAGTGTACAGTTACTGTTTAAATTACAATTTTTAATTTTTTTTATAATGTTACAGTAAGTTAATCCAATAGTTAGTAACATTTTGTTCTAAATATGAACTAAGTAACTGGCCCATTGATTTCCCTAATTCATCACAAAACATCACTATTTCAGATTTAATCATATTTTGTTTGGTGAAGGAACTACTGGGTTTCTTGTTTGACTCAAGTGAAGGGCTTATGTTTGAAGTCAGCGAGGACTTACAGACCGGCTCAGGACTAATTAAATGGTTGTTTGATGTCAATGTGGAATTTGGACTCATAAGATCCTTCATGGCCAGAATGTATTCCTGATACTCACTTTTAACATTACAATACCTGTCAGTCATTATGTCTAGTGAATTTTTTAAATTATTAATTTCGGATTCTAACTTTAAAATATTGTTATTATGATCAGAGATATTATTTTCAATTAATAATGAATACATGTCAAGTTCATCGCCTAGTTGCCTTCTCTCATTAATATACTTGACTTTTTTGTACATACTTTTTTGTCTTTTAATAAGTTTTTGTGTTTTTCTTATGTATTTATTAATTTTCACATATTTCTTAATTTTGTTTCTACTGCACTCAACTATGCCCATCTTGTGATTGGAACAATGAGCTGTTAAGGTATCATCCTTTGTTAAATCTATAGTAATAGTGGGTTCTAAGCTGGGTTCAGTAGCAACAAGGCTGGGCACACTACCAACTAACTCTTCAAACAAGTTATGGGTATGGGATACTATGGTGTCACATTTCTCAGCCTCAAGGTGGGAAATGAGGTGGTGGGCTTCGTGCAGTTCCTGTTCCAAGACTGACATGCGCTTGAGACCCTGTTCATACTCGTCACTACACTCTCTGAACCCAGTCACAATATTTTGTAATCTGTCCCGCTCATCTAACACTAACCTATTCTCTGTGTGCATCTCAGCCATCTGCTTTTTTATGAAGTCGTATTTATTTAGGCTATCTAATAGTTCCTTTTCATTTTCATCTCTTTCCCTATGCAACTGTTTAATCAACGTTTTGGATACCTCTAATTCCTTCAATGTCAGGTCAAGTTTTCTCAAGATATCTTCTTGTTTAGCCTCATCACGGCGAGCAGAATACATGTTACGTGTGACTGGCATTACGATATTATAAATTTATACTGACTTAGATACTAAAAAGCTACCTGATAATACACTAAGTACACAAATAAATACGTAAGTAATGTCAAAAAGAATCTGATTGAATACACTACAACTTCAAAAACTAACAGGTACGATAATAAGTAGTTATTTATTAGTACGATTACCTGTATAAAAATCACTCAAATCACATTAAATCCGAGTTGATAAAGTTTCACTTTTAAAATTTTCAAACAGTCATTGACTTTTAGCCGGTAAAACAAAATACGCAAATATTACTAATTTCTTATTTATTTTACACTGGGTTTTACCTAGATACACTTTGATAATGGTAAGATTGTGTTTTGTGATGAATTTTAGCCCTAATTATCGAAAATATTAATAATAAATTAAAATAAATACAAGACGAAATGCGAACATATGTTAGCCGTAGTGTTGCCACCCTTTAAGATAAGAGGGCGTGCTAGGATTAAACAAAATGCTGTATAGAAGAGATAGTATGTGAGTGTTCCGGCGAAGACGAATTGGGAGCCACTCAGGTGGCTCCCAATTCGTCTTTTCGTTTCGTTTGACGAAACTCGGATACGTGGTCATATTTGCGTAGCCCAAATATGAATCAAGGGTCCAATGTTTCAGGGGGTCGATGATCGAGGGAGTGAACTCGACTTTGGAGGCTGTCTCTCAATGGGGTGATGCTAATTTGGTCGAGTTCAACCCCTCAAAAACACAGGCTTGTCTTATTTCGGCGATACGGAGTCCATTCCCACTGACTCCGACTTTCCGGAATGTCCCCGTTCCGATTAACGACCGTCTTGGGCTCTTAGGGCTGGATCTCTCTTCCAGTCTAAATTTCAGTCGCTACATCGAGTCCATAGCAAACACTGCTGCCAAAAAACTTGGTATCCTCTCTAGGGTGAGACGGTACTTCACTTCGGAGCAGCTCTTTAATCTATACAGAGCTCAAGTTCGCTCTTGCATGGAATACTGTTCCCATCTCTGGGATGGGTCTGCTAGATATCATCTGGATACTTTGGACTCGTTAGAGCGGCGAGCGAAGAGGATCATAGGCAGTGACTCACTTTTGGGGGCAAATCTTCAGAGCCTAGAACACCGTAGAGGAGTGGCCTGCCTTTCGGTTTTTTATCGGTTACATTTCGGTGAGTGTGCGGAGGTTTTACATGACCTGATACCCCCTTCCCCTTTCCGTCACCGAAAGCAGTTCCATCCTTATATTGTAAACGTTCCTCCATTACGCACGAAGCGATTTGCCTCTTCTTTCATTATGCGTACGGCTAAGGAGTGGAATTCTCTGCCGAGGTCAGTTTTTCCTGTTTTTAATCTGTACATCTTTAAGGACAAAGTGAACAGACACCTTCTAGGCAAACGTGTACCATCGTAGGCCTCATCATCGCCTTCCATCAAGCGAGATTGAGGCCAAACGTAAGCCTATTTTTCATAAAAAAAGAAAGAAAAGGTTTTATTAATATTATCATGTTGGTAGTCACTTAAGTTCCTATAATTTGTAGTTAAGTAACTGTATTGTGTTTTTGGGTAATAAAGAATTTATTAATTTATTTAATTTAGAAAAATCCTTAGTTAGGGAAATATTTTTGCAAAATTTTATGGTTCTGGACGTAGTGGTTTTAGCTCTGTCTTAGTCGATGTCTTATAGATAGACTATGACGATAACTTATTCCTGTCGTCCAATTTTCAAGAAACAATACCTTTTCAAGAATTAATACTTGCCTTGAGATCTTATTCTATTTGTGAAAACCGCAAGAAAATCTGTTCAGTATTTTTTGAAGTTAGAAAAAAATCCCAGACAGGCAGATATACATGTTTGAAAAAAAAAACAACGTGATTACGTTGTGTGTGTGTCTTTTTAAAAAATGTACAGACACACCTTTTCTACTCTTTTATTGACTGAGGGAGCGAAGCGATCGAAGGTTCCGTTTCAACTTGCAGACTGGGGAGAATTTCTTTCGTCTGTACCCATCTACGGGTTCTGTCAGATCATGTTTGAGGCCGTATTTATCAACCGAATTGCATGAAACTTTACACACACACTCCTTGCTTACAAGGAATAACATTTGAATGATATTTTTTGGATTGGATGACAAATGAAAGAGTAATAAAGAAAATGGAAGTAGAAATTTTCTAAACAAAGCCGCTCCCGAAGTCTACGGTTCACAGAACCACTAGTTATAGTATAGATAAACTATTTTTATCTTATAAGAAGGCAATAAAATTCAAATGAACGCTGGTAAGTTCATCGATTAAGTATCAAACTGTCGGGAGTGGAGCAAAAGAACCTTCACTCTGACCTCTTTTTGTCCGGACGCGCGCTCATTCACCTGAAACGTAACCTTGAAACTGAACCCTATCATTAACGCCCGAGATCGGATCACCACAGTTTACACAACACCAAAATTATTTTTACTAAAGAATGTATCTAGGACTCTTTTCTAAACGACTTTAAAAAGAAAGAAGTTCTGAATTCGTTAGAATATTCTTTTTATGCGTACCAATCCATAATAAATTATTTGCATATTGTCACATTTTGACCAGTACTTAAAACGATACATACGTAAAATGACCCAGCAGTATAACTACTGTGTCATTTACGTGTCACACGGACGATCAGCTCGGATCACGTACGCGCGGAGCGAACCGTACTGACGGTCCGTGTGACACTAAAACCAGCCTTACATGCGTAGTTTCGCCCGGGGCACCCGGCAATAGGCGATGGGGCGACCGCGACCTTAGGCCGCAGAATACAAAAAGCGAATTATAAAATATTAGGTCCTTACATTATGAAATTAGCGTTTTTGTCGTACTGACCACTTTGATCTGAAATATGGGTTATTCGGTTTAAGTCAGATTCTGTTTAAGACAAATTCTGCTTACGACTGATTCTGTTGACGACAGATACGCTTTAAGACAGAAATACAGGTAAGTACAAAATATTATAATTATTTATTTAAAGAATAAAAAAAAATGGATACAACGTGCATAAATAATATATGAAATTGATAATCAAATTAATTGAGTTTGCACAACAGTTCTAAACATTCAAAAACACTTATTTTATTTATTATTGCACGTTGGTAAAAAAAATCCCGTGGTACTACTTCAATCAATACAATACAATTCAATCAAACAAAACATTGAAGTGGGAACACCAAAATACTCCGAAAAACTTTATTCCGAGTTTCGTTGTTCCGATTTTCAAAAGTCCGAATTTCATAATACCTAATAATTGTAATGTCTATTATTAAAAATCACGAAACTTATCTTACCGAAAGTCATTAATGCGATTTGTTAGTTTTCCGATTTTCATACGCTCGAAGAGTCAAATGCTCGAAGGGTTCTCGTTCCGAAACACGACATTCCGATTTTCAATACTTCGAAGAAACTAAATGTCAACGAGTTTGTTCTACAGAATTTAGTGACAGAAAGAAATCGCAGAACCAACTTCACGCAGTCTGGTCTGGGTATCTGGAATGGGTACAGTTCTAACCTACCCTAGCCCACTTGGTTAGGGTAGGTTAGAACTGTGACCACAACAGAGCGCGAGCCGAGCGAGCGAAGCGAGCGTGCCGCGGCAGCGGCCGGCGAAGCGCCGGAATGGATCTGTATTATATAAAAAAATTGGGAAATCGTATTGAAATCGAAAGCGAAATCAGAATTCGTATTGTTGATGTTACGAAATATTATTAAGTCGGACTTTTTGTTATTCGATCTATTGAAGTGCGTTATTTTGAGAGTAGTAATTATAAACGTTAGGAATATTGAAATTTAGGAATTATAAAAATAGGAATAATGATCAATAGGAGTTGTTGTATTCGGAATTATAAAAATAGGAATAATGATCAATAGGAGTTGTTGTATTCGGAATTTTCAACCAGTCGGAATTATGAAAATCGGTATTTTTAAATTCGTACTTGTGACTGACGGAATAAAGTTATTCGAATTTATGTAGTGTACCCCATTGAAGTAGTACCAAGGGAAACATTTCTTCCCATAGTACTACTAGACTGAAGAAAAAAATTCCCGTGGTACAACCTGTGGTACTACCAGTAGTACCACGGGCAACAAAGGGTCTTATTAGATATACCAAAAGAGGTTCCTTTAAGCGATCTGATTAAAATTACTGTAATGGCACGTTTTTTGTAAATTGATAAGAAAATTATAATAATTATAAGTTTTATGGTACGAGTATACCTCTGTTTGCCCGAATTTTATTTGCCCTAATTTCATTTGACATAATAGTCAACAGACATATTATATGACATAATATTCATTTGCCCTACTCTTTGTTGCTATATTAGTCACGTGCTAGAAGCTTTGTTTCCCATAAAGTCATAATCATTGTAAGCCCTAATTATCACATGCCCTAATTATCACATGCCCTAATTATCACATGCCCTAATTATCACATGCCCTAATTATCATATGCCCTAATTACCACATGTCCTAATTATCACAAACCCTAATTATCACAAACCCTAATTATCACATGCCCTAATTATCACATGCCCTAATTATCACATGCCATAATTATCACATGCCATAATTATCACATGTCAAAACATCAGTGAGGTTTAGGTTATGTTAGAACATGAAAGACAACGCCACAATCATTTGTCATAATCATAGCCCTTTTTTTTGTAAGTTGCCGTGCCTTGACGTGGCCATATTGCGTCCACTACCGGATGCCTCTGGTAGGTACGGTGGTATTTACCCAGTGGCGCCAGGCCGATAATCATAGCCCTAATTATCAGATGCCATAACATTTGCCATCGACATTGAGGTTTAGGTTAGGTTAGAACATGAAAGACAACGCACGAGCCGAGCGAGCGAAGCGAGCGTGCCGCGTCAGCGGCCGGCGAAGTGCCAGTAAGCTAATAAGTAGGTATGTATTAGAATTAAATCGCCCAGGTACAAATGTTTTGTCTACCCACCAATGTATTTATAACGGGTTTGTAAATCATTTTAGAGCGCTTCTAGAAATATCATGAGCAAATGCATAGCTTGGAAGGAGATTCGAAAACAATTTATTATTGTTCTTAAATCATGTGTAATGATTATTATGGCGTTTAAATATTATATATCTAATAATTATTATGGCAATTAAAAATATGAAAAACAATACGTATGGCACTCGTATCTTATGGGATCTAAGTTTCGGGCAATTAAAAGTATGTCATATGTCTTCAAACAAAACATTCGGGCAAAAGAAATTCGGGAATATGATGATTTTGGTATATAATCTTCGGGCAAACAATAGACAACCGTTTAATATAATTGATACAGATAATAATTTCCTACTCGAAGGTACAAACAGAATCAGTCGTAAGCAGAATCTGTCTTAAACAGAATCTGACTTAACCCGAATAAAGGTGAAATATCTCCTCTTATAGCTCATTTTTTGGTAAAACAGAACGTCCCTAAAATCTAATCGGTTGGCTCGAAATAAAGAAACAATTTGTGATGTTAGTCCATTTC
The DNA here is from genome assembly GCA_963556515.1 of Nudaria mundana. NCBI lineage: Eukaryota > Metazoa > Arthropoda > Insecta > Lepidoptera > Erebidae > Nudaria > Nudaria mundana. Next base: position 17,347,901 of record OY748287.1, read on the forward strand.
ATGATCTTTCAAGGAAAACTATAAGGCTGCAAACTGGATATACAGCGGCGGGCGGCGCGGACCGTCAAGCGGCAAGCTATGCCCGACCTGTGACATATAAGTGGCGGACATATCTCGGAATCTAAGCACCCCACGTCAATAATGACCTCATTTTCGCCCATAGAATCCCGCACGCATTTTCTTCCCACAAAATATTTCTACTCAATTCCCATTCCACTTCCCAAAAACTTGCATGCCCTATAGGGCATATAGGGGTTGACGAGATATATCTCGTCAACCTAGCTTCCCAGCTCAATTCTGAGAAGTTTTTTTGTACCCCTCCCTTGACTAGTTCTATTCCCCTCCAAATTAAAATCCCGGGAATTCCCAGCCCGCAAAAATACCCAAGATTCCCAGTACCCCATATCTCGGAAATTAAAGATCCCAGGTCAATATTGACCTCATTTATGACCCCCCCTCTCCTCTTAAACCCCATCTTCCCACAAAAGGTTTCTTCCCAATTCCCATCCTACTTCCCAAAACTTGAAATTGATATTACTCGTGAACGGTTGGACGTGTTTGGGTTCTGTGAGAAGGTCTCGCAGAGGGCTATCTCTTGGTGGTACAAATCCCCCCTCCCCCCTTTATTTCTTCCCACAACTGGCGTATATTCTTTTATTTTTGAACTTTTGAACAATTTGGCTGTTCCACATCGGCGATCTATCAAATATTGAACTAATTATTTCCTCCACTTACATGCTGCGATGTAAATTTTCGATAAAAAGTAGGTTGCTAATTTCAAAGAGGAACGGCACTACGGTCGACCAATCACAGGGATATCGTCGCCACCGCTCACTGCCGCTTGCCGCTCGTTACGCGCTCAACGCGCCGCTCCAGTTCACTTCAATAAGAATCCATGTGTTACATTACAACGCGCCGCGCCGCTTGCCGAATTTTCGCGATCTAGTCAATTTGCGACCAAGGCTTATAACGGCCTCGACATTTTACAAATCGATCTGTGGGTATTGTGCGATGTCGTCTTTTATCATAAGTGGACATTTTGCCACTCGCCGCCCCGCGCTTAGCTGCCGCTCATAGCGGCAAGGTCGTGAACGGGCCGTAACGGATCCCCGATAATTCTGTTAGTTCAGGAGTTATAGATGTTATTATGTGTGACTACGGAACCCTACGGAACGGAAGCAAGGTGTTTGAGCTCCTCATCAACAAGCAGCTCATGCGATACCTCGAAGATCACTCGCTACTAAATGATCGGCAATACGGCTTCAGGCCAAAACGATCAACGGGTGATCTTTTGGCATTCGTAACGCATGTCTGGGGTGAGGCTATGGAAAGGCACGGCGAGCCCTTGGCGATTAGCCTGGACATCGCCAAAGCCTTCGATAGAGTCTGGCATGCTTCGCTCCTTTCCAAGCTTCCGGCATATGGTCTACCTCCTCAACTGTGCAGCTGGATGGTCAGCTTTCTGAACGAACGCCGAATGCGGGTCCTCTGCGATTGTCCGGTGGTAACGGGAAGCCTTGAGCCACTAGCTCAGCGCCGAACAATAGCTTCCTTGGCCGCATTCTACCGTATTTACCACGGCGAGTGTTCTGAAGAGCTCTTCAATCAGATCCCACCCTCTTCCTTCCGATCCCGAACAACGCGTGCCGGGCAGAGATGCCACTTCCACACAGTGGATAGCATGTTCGCGAGAACCGAGCGTTTTAAACGTTCGTTTTTCTGCCGAACGATAGTGGCCTGGAACGCCCTGCCTGTGCACGTGTTTCCTCCCACATATAATCCTGGGTTCTTTAAGCGGAGCGTGAAGAGGCACATCAGTAGGTCGTCAAGTTGAGGGCCACTCTCTATAGTATTGTGTGCTGTGAGAGTGGCCCACAATCGCTAGACGTCGTCACGACTTACCACCAGGCGGGCAGCGTCAATTTGGCGAACCCAATATAAAAAAAAAACCTATTCTATGCGTGGCTTAACACGCACTTGGCTGGTTTTAGTATTTGTTGTTAACGGCAACTAAAATACAACTAAATTCGGTAAATTTATTTTTAAATGTTTATTTGTAAAAGCAATACAAATAAAAACATAATAGATCCAATTGAATATGGTATGTACTTAAATGTTTTTTTTTTCTTTTACAGATGGGTTTGCGACGAGGTCCCAGATATGAAGGCGGCTCTCGAAAACAATATCCTGAGCGACTACGACACACACTCTTACGACAGCATGAGGGCCCTATGCGACCGTTTCAACCGCGCCATCGACTCCGTCGTCGCTCTGGTAAGATACTGTTATATATTAGAGACATTGACATACCTTTCGACATACTGGCAATACTGGTGACTACTAAATATTCTCACAGCTGATCATAAGTACAAAGAGTATAAGAAATAAACAAAAACTTACAACTATTTACGAACTTTAATTTAACTTGTATGTAATATGTTTATTCGGGTGGAACCTTGCAACTCCATTTTGAAGCAGGTTTTGGACACCTGTGTGGCCGCTGCGTGGTGGTCGGGTGTTACCTCGCATCTTTGGGGTCGGGTTTTATCCCGCGTCGGTGAGTAAAAGCGTGCGTGGAGTTAAGTCCCACAGCACGCAGCCATTGTAGCCTGCTTCTGTAAGGACCATAGATATAGTATGTAGAAAGATACACAAAGTCATTTCAGAGGCGATCCCAAAAACAAAATGCAAATGTGTGGGTGTAATAGTGTTGTGTACACCATGGAATACGCAAAATATCGATAAAAATTGAGTGTTATTTCTAAGTAATACAATAGAATCTCACTAATCCGTTATACTTTTCACTTACCTCGCACTGGCATTAGTTAAAAAAAAACCGACCAAGTGCGAGGGTCACGCAAAGAATAGGGTTCCGTAGTCATGTTATTAGCCTATAACTCCTGAACCAACAAAGTTATCTGATCTGTTATAGTTTTTCTTGAAAGTTTAATTACATGAGCCAGCTTAGCTTAGCAGTTTAGCTTTTAGATTAAACTTTGCTTAAGGAAGCTTTATTTTAACGAAAATATGGGCTTTTAAAGTTGAATGTCTCGAAAACGGATTCTTAAACCAAAAATTTGTCTTTGCAACTTCTAAATATTTTTAAAAGACTTATTTATTTATACACGAAGGGGTTGACGGTAGAAAAAAATCATTTTCATTTGTGTAGGGGAGGCAACTCGAGAAAAAATTTTCATTATTTTATTGTAGCCCTTGGTCACCGTTATAAATATACATATTTATGCAAAGTTTAATTTTTCTAGCTTTAACCGTTTAGGAGGAAAGCCAAGAATGAAACAGACGGACGAACGGTCATGAAAAACTATGTTTCTTTAAGTTAGTTCAGCATTTAGGATATTATATTATATGACATTCATAATCATGAAACAGTTCAGATTATATAGCAGATTTCCACGGCACCAACCGTTTTTTCTTCCCAATTCCCACTGAAAGTGTCCCAGTTCCATTTTTGATTGACTCATGGATAATGTAGCTACACATAGAGAAAGAATGACAACATGATTTAATGCTAAAATAATAAGTCGTCTTCTTCTTCTCGTGTCGATGGGCAACACTAGGTCGTTAAACATTAAGTCGTTAAACATTAATAATAAGTCGTTAAACATTAAGACTATTTTATTTAAATATTGGATAGAAACAGGCGTTACCTGGCGAATATCCATTACAAAGTAATGGTAAGTAAGATGTTAAAAACTTATTAAAATTATAATAGCATTATTTTTCGCAGAGTTAAAAAAGACAACAAAACGTCGACAATTGTTTCGTGTTAAAAACTTATTAAAATCATAATAGCATTATTTTTCGCAGAGTTAAAAAAGACAACAAAACGTCGACAATTGTTTCGTTTCAAGTCTGTCTCAAAGAGAACAGCCAAAAACAAAAGCTGTTCTCTTTGAGACAGTCTTGATAATGCCTCGTTGAGAGGCGAAACAATTGTCGACGTTTTGTTGTCTTTTTTAACTCTGCGAAAAATAATGCTATTATAATTTTAATAAGTTTTTAACATCTTACTTAACATTATTTTTATTTAAAATAAAATAATATTATATTCTCTACATAATGCAACAGAAAAAAATAAGTATAACATTGTACTTCATTTTGCCATGGTTTATCGATACATCGATAATCGTGACGTCATCAGGTGGTCAAGCCCTATCGTAAAAAGACTCTCTTCTATTTTACGTTATTTAGATTAATTATTAATTATGAATAGGAAATATTACTGCACAATGCAAGGGTAGTCAGTGTACTATGAATAGAACATTAAATTTTACTTATTTCATTAACACAAGACATAAACAAATATCTGTTATTTAAGAATTGCCGGAAAATTTTGTATTTACCTGTGAAACGTGTAATTATTTAGATAGTCGGCTTTAGTCACATTACAATTACTTAAACAACAAGACACCATGGCTCTTAAATACAGTTTTATTGTAAATAACACAAGGATTCACTTATATTTTAGAAATCTAATATTCGCCAGTTTACAAGATAAATGATCTTTTTGTTATTTGAAAAACTATGGAATTTTTTTGGCACTGACACTGACACACATAGATAAAGGTACGTCATCGTCTATCTTTATTACTCATAGGCAATGTTCGAATACTGATGACTTCTCCGGACTTCTCTTTCCCACGCTCTGTTGATCTATTAAAGGAGCGAAGCGAGCGCCATCCCAAATCTCTGGTAAGGACGGTGGGTTGCTTGCTGCTAATCCATCGTCCTCAGGCCCCGATCATGGAGGTCGATGGTCCTGGACGGAGTCACGACTGCGGCGCCCTCGCTGCACACTTCCGTCTGGGGAGCTACGCTTCCTCACCCTACCGGCCGCCTGTTTCACGAGCATAACCTGCTCGCAGAAGGAAACGGCCGCGTTCCACTAACTTCCGCTAGAGACCATGGCTCGGAGCATGATCTCCAGCGAGAGGGTATAACGAGGTCCCGGCGCTGACTCGCCCACGCTGAACATTCCACCAACGTGTGGAATGTAGTCTTCGCCGGAAGCCTCGCAGTGTTGACACGCGGGTGTGACCTCACCATGCATGCGAAACAGATACTGACCGAAGTTCCCGTGTCCGGTGATGATCTGTGTCGCACGATACGTGTGGTCACCTTGCTGCCTCTGCAGCCACTCCTCCATGATCGGTCTATCCGCCGCAATGGTGATGGTTCCCCACTTTGGTTGCTCAAGTCGCACCTTCCATGTCTTCGTGAGATCGTGGCGAAGTTGGGACCGCTGAGTCTCAATTTCTCGAGACGCAAGCCTGTGGTCCCGCTCCAGCGCCTCCTTGTGCCAGTGGAACAATGACGCAAGGGCTCTCGCTTCCAGGTCCCATGGAGGGGTCGCGGCTAGAAAACATGCAGCCTCTAGGGAGATCATGCGGTTCTTCTTGTCCTGACGGCCAAGGTCCTCAACGGCCTGTGTAGTATATAAGCGTTATTGGTCGTCAGTCTCGCCGAAAGGAAAGGGCTTGCTTAGAGCTAGCTCGAAAAAAGTAAAAAATTATCAAAAGAAAAAAATATTTTTAACAACAAGTTTTTTAAAATGCTCTAAAAAGGAAAAATAAACTTTAACAACCAACTTATAACGTCATTACACAATGTATTTATTATAAAAGCTTGTCGTGAGACTAAGTACTCGTATTTGCTAATCTGAACAGTGACAAGCTTTTATAATAGTACGCAGGCCGTAGAACATCGAAACTTATTGATTAACAGCAGGCAAATTTTTCGTAAGTAGCTTTATTTTGCCGAGTCTCCCACATATATCGATACGAGAAGTTTTAATTCGGGTAGCTAAAGGAGATAATAGGGGTTAATTATGTTGACTTGACGATCCCAAAAAAAATATTACCAACAGTGAGATTTTTATTATATGTGAAGAGAATCATTACTTAACATTATTGAAATGTTTATTTGTCCGACCAAATATGTGGTATGGTACAAGAGTCCCCCACTCCGAACATGTATGGATTACGAGGTCATAAAATATGATTACCAACAAGCTGATTTTTTTACTGTTGGTTATTTAATATTTATATAATATAACAGTCACTTTGTCTTCCAATTTGTCTGGTAGGTTATCTGAGTCCGACGCTCAAAAGTTGTTAACGCGACAAGACTATTTTTTTATTACCAAATGTAGGACATTAATATTATGTTATAGGTTTTTGTGTTCTCTGTCCAAATAAAACAATGTCCTACAAGAAAACAGGTATAATATCACTTGTCCGATAAGAATTAGAAGGCCTTATTCGTATTATAACCTAAAGTGAAAACATCTTTTTCGAAATGTTATTAGAACAACTTACTTTTAATTATAATATAATTCAGTGGCTATAATTTCGCAAAGTAGTAGGACGAAATAGATACATAAGGTGAGTGTGAAAGGAAAGGCCGGTAAGGGTCGACCTAGGCCCTAGGCGAACGTACTTCAACCAAATCAGAGATATTTTGTCGAAGGCCAGGTTAAGAGTACCCGTAACCGAAGAAGCATGAAAATAGTAATAAAAGTGGAAAAAGCGAAAGAAGTGCCATAATCGTACCAAGTGCACTTCCATAGTTTCTACCTACTACCCCAACAGGAAAGAGGCGTGATTTTATGTATATACCTACTTGAACATGACGCCTTTATCCCCGAAGGAGTAGGCAGAGGTGTTCATTACCCCATATATCGGCAGTCACAGTTGGTTCCACATAATTGGGAGCGACTCTATTGCATTTTCAATATTCTTGCTGGAGCTTTGTTCGTGTGTCAGCAGGTACACCGCGTGCAGCACCGAATACACGATTTAAAAATGACAGTGACAGCATCTGTCTACTCCTTCGGGAATAAAGTTGTGGATTTGTGTGACACGAAAAGTGACTAGGTACAACTGCGTCGCAAGAAATACATACACTTGACCAACTGCGGCGTGAGTGCATAGGGTGACCATACTTTTACGGAGAAAACAGTACATTTGTATGGCTAAGGCTTATAACTTTGTCAATTTTCATTAATTTTCTTTTATATCATATTTTGAAGTGAAGTTCTTGTTGAGGTGTCTGGGCTTAACCATAAAAAAATATTATTAACTACAAAAACTTAACTATAAAAAAATAATCTTCGTCAAATTCATCCGAAATATCTTCATCTTCACTACTAACATCAGTCACATCTTCTTTTCCTTCATTTTCCGTATCTGTATCTGTAATCGATCTCCACGAAACTTGGCCATTTAGTCCTTTACTAGAGACCATATTTTTAGTGACTTTTTTTATTAGCGGGGAGGAGATGAGGGAATATTGTAAAAAAAATATTCGCGAGGTCTACTGTTCGACCATAGGGGGCGACCACTCGTTAATTTATATTTACAATGACATAAATGCGTTATTTATTGCAATTTTGTACAAAACCTTACTTCGATCAAGAGTTGACAAAATGGGATATTATTATGTATGTAAGTTTGATTTGAGATTAGGACGTTTTTCGATGTGGAGCAAGTAGAATCATTGAGAAAAGGAAGAAATGCAACGAAGCGGTGAACAATAAATATTTTTCGACGCTTGAGTGGCAACAAAATAACCTATAAGTTTATTTTAGAATTGAAAAAATCTACGTAATAATCTACCCCTCATAACAATAAGGCCTAAAATCTGGTTGTTTTCAGCAGGAGCAATTCATAAACGTTTAGCTTGATATGAACACATTTTACATTACCAAAGTACTACAACTTTTGAGCGTCGGACTCGGATAACCTACCAGTCAAATGAGAGTCAAATAGAAAGGGAACGTAGGGCGTTGTCTGTGCGTTGCAACATGGTAGCTCGTAGATTCGCGCGCTGCACTAAGGAAGTGAAGGTCACCCTATTTCGGGCATTCTGCCAGACCTTCTACACGTGCAGTTTATGGGCCCAATATACGCGGAGAACATACGGCGCCCTACGTGTCCAATATAATAACGCGTTCAGGATGTTGATGGGGCTGCCGCGGCGCTGCAGCGCAAGTGGCATGTTCGCGGAGGCGCACGATGACGGATTTCATGCGATTATTCGTAAACGCTGTGCCTCAATGATGACGCGGGTGCGTGGCAGCTCCACCACCATCTTGGCCACGTGCGCGGGCCGGTGGGACTTAGTACTGATGGCGCACTGGACAGGTCTCCACGCAAGAGCAGGCGCCTCATGGCCATTACTGGGTACCTACTTAATGTTTATTTTGATTTTACTAACACTAGGCTAAGAACATTGTTACTAACAAAATGGACTATGGCTGAAATAAATGGTTATTTATTTATATTTATTTACTTATATTATATAAATATTAAGTAGTCAGCAGTAAAAAAATCAGCTTGCTGGTAATCATACCACATATTTGGTCGGACAAATAAATATAAGTGTAAATAAATAAATAAATATATGTGGGAGACTCGGCAAAATAAAGCTAGTTACGAAAAATGAGCCTGCTGTTAATCAGTAAGTTTCAATGTTCTACGGCCTGAGTACTATAACACATACAATGCTGTCTAATGAGTGTAATGATGTTATAGTGGACAGTTGAAGGTTATTTTTCTTTTTATAGCATGTTAATAAAAGCTTGTTTTTAATTTATTTTTCTTTGAATTATTTCCATTTTTATTCCAACGCGACGTACCTATTACTATTTATAAAATGCTCGACACATACAATGCTGTCTAATGAGTGTAATGATGTTATAGTGGACAGTTGAAGGTTATTTTTCTTTTTATAGCATGTTAATAAAAGCTTGTTTTTAATTTATTTTTCTTTGAATTATTTCCATTTTTATTCCAACGCGACGTACCTATTACTATTTATAAAATGCTCGTGTGTTGCTGATGATGGAACGGGATTATGACGTATAACAGCGAGCCAAATACACAGATGCACCTGTTGACCGCCTGTCGAGGCTTTAAAATTATGTGAAACAAGTGTCCGGATTTTCTATTGATAAAATGTATATATAATATTGTGTATCTACTTATTCTTAGAATAGGAAGTATGCTAATAATATAATTGCCCATGCATTTTGTTGTATTTAATGTATAAAGAAGAAGAAGAAGAAGAAGAAGATAGAAGTTGGTTGACCGTGATAAACGCATCGATGAAATCTTAATCTGATCCTGATACGTTTTCACGACGCATAAAACATTATTTAAAGCTAGGTATTTTGAGCTATTCGCATTGGAATTGAGCTGACTAAGTTATTTAGCACCCAAATGTTTCAAATGTATATGTTGCTTTCGGGAACACCCAAATACTCCGAAAAACTTTATTCCGAATTTCATAATACCTAAGAATTGTAGTCTATTATTAAAAATCACGAAACTTATTTTACCGAAAGTCATTAATGCGATTTGTTAGTTTTCCGATTTTCATACGTTCGAAGAGTCAAAAGCTCGTGGGCTAGTGGTAACCGCCAATGTTAACACATTGCAAAGGTTAAGGAACATCGAGTCAGGCCGGTCTTAGGATGGGTGACCATTGCTTAAGACACTGAGACCCCTCCGTGCCTCGGAGAGCACGTTAAGCCGTCGGTCCCGGTTGTCTACGAACATCTATGGCAGTCGTTGGGGGTAGTTGGAGCCCTAAAATCAAAAGTCCGACCGGTCTAACTACAGAACTTCGTTATCGCCCATGGGTTGTGGAGGTCAGATGGCAGTCGCTTCACGGAAAATATCGAAGTTCAGCCGAATCGCAGTTAGACTGGAAAGCCGACCCCAACTGAGTTGGGAAAAGGCTCAGTGAATGATGAAGAGTCGAAGTAGAGATTTTCAATACTTCGAATAAACTAAAAGTCAACATGTTTGTTCTACAGAATTTATGACAGAAAGAAATTGCTGCAGAACCAACTTCACGCAGTCTGGTCGGGGTATCTGGAATGGGTAGAAGTGGGTTAGGTTAGGTTAGAACTGTGACCACAACAGAGCGCGAGCGAAGCGAGCGTGCCGCGGCTGCGGCCGGCGAAGCGCCGGAATTGATCTGTATTATATAAAAAAAATGGGAAACATACTTTGGCATGTGACCAGGGAAACAAAATATTTTTATTCAAAAGTAAACAATCATAGTTTTAAATGAGAACCAATACACTGTAAAAAATGTACTTCATCATATAGTTTTTTTTCTTTAAAATTATTTTATTTATATTTTCTTCTTTAGCTATATACTTTCTTCGTTTCGGCTTTGCGAAACAACCTATGTAATTTATGAGTAGGACAACGCATCTGTCATTAGTTTTTTAATTCTACCTCCTCATACTAAATACTAGGTATGCAATGCATGCTGCTAATTGCAAATGTTGAGCGGAGCAAATGTTTTTAATACATATCAGAATCAGAATCGAACACTTAAATTTATTAATCGAATGAAAAAAAAACATATTTTCATTGTTGACGCACGTGTTTCCATGGCATCCATTTAATCATCTGGTTTTTCGGTGATATTCCTCGATGGTGCATCCGATTTCGAAAATCGTTTTTCCGAACCCACCAGCTGCACGTGCGTGCCATTTTGGAATTTCTAGCTAAATGTTAAAGAACTTTTTCGTCGATGTCCAGGACATTTTCGGTGATTATTCCTCCGTGGTCAGCTCTATTTTCATGATTTCAGATATATGCACTCCCGGGTATGATGTCGACCAACATGCCAAATTTGGTCAAAATCGGTTGAGCCGTTTCGGAGAAGTAGGCACACAAACGATTTACACTTGTCGCCTAGGATTGTGCTCCGCTTCGCTCCGCTCAATAATATTATACCTACTTCTCTCTGATGAGCAATTATGTGTTTATGTGTCTTGCTATTTAGGTATTTTAATAATCAGAATTCGTATTGTTGATGTTTCGAAATATCATTAAGTCGAACTTTTTGTTATTCGATCTATTGAAGGTCGGGATTTTGAGAGTAGTAATTATAAACGTTAGGAATATTGAAATTTAGGAATTATAAAAATAGAAATAATGATCAATCGGAGTTGTTATATTCGGAATTTTGAACCAGTCGGAATTATGAAAATCGGTATTTTGAAATTCGTATTTGTTACTGACGGAATAAAGTTATTCGTATTTATGTAGTGTACCCATTGCTTTCACATACATAGGGTGTGATTATGGTCTCATGTACTTGTAGAACATCGATCTATGCAGTTGCAATTGCATGTCAATTAAATTAATCTGGTACCTACTTGAACTTGATAGTGAAGCTGAGAAAATATTTATTGGAGAATCCAGTAGAATATTATTTTCTTCAAAATTCACGAACGACACCGGCGATCACATTTTTGTCATGACACTACGCGAATTACCTAATTATTTACAAATTAAACAAAATAGGCAGTTCTTTGTTCATAAGCCAGCAGTATACAGGTTAATTCACCTGTATACTGAAGCTAGTTCTCTATTTTTTTTATTTATACCTAAGAATTATTATCTAATACAACGTAAACAGAGACCGGTTATTTTACCTTCATACTACAATAAATTAATGAAACAAAATGCGGTTTATGTCAAATCCAGTTCCGGTTTTGTATTGTAAATCTACCGTGAATACGTCTAGTTTTAAGGTATGTTTACACTGTACTGCAGTGATGACATAATAATGCCGCAGGAAATATTGCGGACGACGACGGGCCTGGCCGGTGCCATTTCGGTGAAAACGGCCTCTACGTTACGATACAAATCAACCAGAGACGCCCGGCAGCGGACGTTAGAGCGGCCGCGCCCACGGGCGCGGAATTTAAAAAAAAACGATACGAATCAAGGCAATATGCACGACACGAAAATTCATTGTTGTGAATAAGCAAAATCATTCAGATGAAACAAGTTACTAGCAGAGATAAAAATAAACACAATCTGCGCCGATGAATGCACCCCTGACATTGAACTTGCAGATTGACGAAATATTTATGTTTACTCTGATGTATTCTTATTCTAGACTTATTAGTACGTCTAGCTACTACTTGTAACCGAAACGTACTACAGCATTTAATGAAAACTATCGTGAACCCCTTGGCAAAATCGAAACATTTATTAGGTATTTGCTCATTATCGTGCGATCGCGATCACACTGTAGCTCGGCAGAAAGGCCGGTGTCGTAACATTTGATTACTAGTGGTTGCCCATATGGTCGAACAGTAGACCTCGCAAACAAAAACCCTTAAGGGATAAATACACGATTGCAAACGCGGTTTTAAACGTGGTATTAAAAGGAGCGCTTTGCAGGCTACTCGATTTAAAACCAACAGTGTTCAATAGAACATCGTTGGTTTTAAACCGTGTATACCCTTTATTAAGGCTCTCCCCCTTCCACCCCAGACCCCTCCCCCCATTAATAAAACCTCAGGATATAATAATTGTTTTAAATCAAGAAACAAGTTTCATGGAGATAAAACCTGGATAAAACATGTGGCCGTTAGCCCGGAACACATAGAGACAGTCGAAAGCAAAATTGTCCAGACTCAAAATGAAAATTCAGTTAAGATTTTCTTGCAATTTCGGCTGAATATTAATTAAAGTCACACAGTGTGGTTATTTATTACACACACATTGCACCAAATATTTTGTTGGTTCCACTAACGTAAGGAAGTGAGTCTACTGCCTGACTGCCTCTAACCGGAACGTTTACTACTATTCTTAGAGTCACGTCTGTTGGCGACTGGTGCACTTTACTGGTTTGACCCTCCTAAGATATTGGCGGGATCTCAAACAATTTAAAAGTTATAATATCAATAGATAACTAGGTAGCTTCATCTATATGAGAGGAAATGCCTTGATTTATTTCGGAATTCTAAATGAGAACACGGAAAACAGTTTTATCTCCTTGAAGATGTTTATTTTTGTAGAGCTACAAACTCTAAACCAAATGTTGAGTCAGCTAGCTAGAAACAGCAGATATGCCGTGTAGTAGAGTACTGGTACCACGAGCATGTGCGAAACGTTGCGGTGAATGTGGGGCATTGAGGGGCATTACAAGAGAGTGGGGTGCGGGCTGCAAGGAGGGAGACACGAGGGCCAAGATGGCGGCGAGGACGCAACGATCGATGTCCGCAGACGCCGCGCGATACTAACTCTATTTATACACAGTGCATGCCGTTTTATTATGACACGGAGAAATTCCGTCTTCATTGGCTTATTAGGTAACACAAATATGGGCAAAAAAATAAAGGTTTTTAATTTATAATATCACTGTGATAATTCCCAACACTGGATAATTAATAAGTATTGAGACATTAGAATCGTCTAGGCCCTAGGACCCTAGGCAATAAAAGTAACATTTTTAGTGGAGTGAAGTTAGCTTTCATCGGAATTCAGGGTCGGTCCATGAATTGTTGTGTAAACTTTTGAAATATGTTATTTTTACAATACACAATGTTTCAGTAAATGTTTTTTTTCTGTAAATATCTCCCAACTCATTCTATAATAAAATCATTAAGGACAAAACTAAAGACAGTTTCCTACAATTTATCCCTGAAAAACATTTTCATAAAATTAATAGTGAGCGCCGCAAAGTCAATTTAGGACGCGTTTTCGCTGACTCGTTTCCACAGAATTTTGTTTCATAGATAAAAAAAAATAATGTCCTATTTGCTCTAAAATCTAAATAGTCTCCGAAGGGGAGACTATTATTTCTTGCTGTCCGCATACCTTGATAACGTCACATGCGATTTATATTTTTTTTTTGCATATATTGTCCTGCTATATTATAATAGGTGAAAGGGCAACTTATTGTGACCTGAATTGGGTCTATATCACATTGGACTCACTACGGCACATGATTTGTTAAGATGTAAAAACGATTTTTCATTATAGATACAGAACTTGATGTTGTACAAAATAAGGGGGGGGGGACTGTTTTAAAAATAAAAATATCTTTAAAGTTGAATATCTCATAAACAGATATTTAAATCAAAAAAGTGTGTTAGCAACCTCTCATTTTTAGGGTTCCGTACCCAAAGGTAAAACGGGAACCCTATTACTGAGACTTTGCTGTCCATCCGTCCGTCTGTCTGTCTGTCTTGACCTGTATTTCACCATCACATTCATCACATTTAACCGTGATAGTTAGAAAGTTGAAATTTTCACAGATGATGTATTTCTGTTGCCTCTATAACAACAAATACTAAAAAACAATATAATAAATATTTATGGAAGCTCCCGTAGAACAAACGTGATATTTTTCTTTTTGGTACAGAACCCTTTGTGCGCGAGGCCGACTCGCACTTGTTTAAATACCTTACCTATCTAATGATACCCCACACTACGGGGCAGATGCAAGAAAAAAGCCATCCTCAGGTTACGTGTAGGGGAGGTGCTCGGAAAAAATAATAAATTCATAATTGTTCTTTTAGCACTTTTGTCAACGTACTAAATTTACCACCGCCGGGCGCCACTGGAAATACGTTCTGCTTGTAACCAGAGACGCCCGGCAACGGACGTTAGAGCAGCCGCGGCCTAGGGCCGCGGAATTAAAAAAAAAACCATGATGTAACCATAAAGGTTCCGAAATTTGAGCTGGAACATTGTTATAAATCGCATACTATATTGTATTTGGGGTGCTTTGGTCAGTTCCTCCACGTGGTGCACCCCGGGCAACGGCAGTGGCTGCAACTCTGCGGCAACGTACCGCAGAGTTGTAGCTACTACGGCTAATTCTGGCCAAGGTGGGGGTCTTGCCGCCTCGCATGAGGAACGCAGACCCACCACGACGGGGGCCTAGTGCGGCCCAGGTCTCTCCGCCGACACTCTGCAGAGCAGAGTGCTGCTGTGCGGAGAAACCACCAGGGCGACGGGTCCGACATCACTGAGCTCATCAGCGGTGTCGGACACGGTCTCGCAGAGACCACCGTTCGGCCGAACCCCGCCTGACCTCAGGCGGGAAGTCGGTTCTTCGGAACCGTGAGGAAGAAAACCTCGTTAAAAAATCACCAACGGGGCGGGCGGAACGGTCTTGTAAAGACCCCTGCCCGGCCCAGCCGTAATCCTGAATTGACAGGACCGGTGGCCCCTCGGGGCCGCGAGGATGAACACCTCTATAAAAAATTAACCCAATCCCAAGCTCTGACACCCGGTGAGGGGATGAATCGTGCAGGGGAGCTGTCACGCCTAGGGTGTCGCCCGTCGAAGGACGTTAAACTAATAAAAAATGGCTTTGCAAAGTGCGAATAATAAGATTACCCAACGGGGAACTGGAGGTGAGGAATCCCTCCACGAACACCCGGCTGTGACTGATGCGGGGCTCAGGCCCGGCACCAGTCACAGCGACCCCCATCAGGTATTTGGGAGGGGTCAACAAAGCCCGACAGGCCAGGGGGTGTGCCTCAAAACCACCCCCCAAACCGACGCGGAGGTCGCGTCGACCGCTGCTGGGACAGACATCGTTCCCAGCAGCATGGAGACGGAGGGTTCTTCTTTGTGGAAGACCCCAGTCAAAAGGACTCGGGAGAAGGTGGTCCCGAAGGCGGGGTCGTCGCGTGACCGGAGCACCAGTTGCTCTGGGGGGACCGCATCCAGCGAGACCGAGGAGGGGGTTCCGACGAAGTACCTGGCGATTACGACGTCCGGTAAATACCGAAAGTCGCCGGTATTTAAAGCCCCCGCCCCTACAGTGCCGTTCCTGCCCAGTGGCAGGGACAAGGAGGTGCCAGCCGCGCGGGAGCTCATGCTGGCTCTTACCCGAATTGCAGAAGCCATGAAGGGTGGCACCAAAAATCTGCAGGGTAAGAGGCAGGTGGTGAAGACGGCAGTGACACACGCCCAGTCTTCCCTGGATGAGCTCCTAGCGCGGAGCGTCCCCGCAGAGGAGCAGAAGCTACGGGGCCAGGTGGCCAGCCTGGAGGCGGAACTTGCCGCGTCCCGGCTACAGATGGAGGCCCTGCGACAGGAGGTCGCGAACCTGACCAAGCTGGTCAAGGGGCCTACCGGGACCCAGACGGAGCAACCCACGCCGCCTTCCCCGAAGGCTGGGCCATCAAGGACGGCACCCAGGACCGCGCCCAATGCGGCGCCCGTATCGCCGCCACAGCCTGTGCCGCCTACTCTTACAGAGCTCATGGCGGCGATCGAGAGGCGCCTTGGCGTCCTTGAGGACCGGGCGTACCGCCCTGCGCTGACGCAGCCCGCGTTGTCCTACGCGGCTGTTGCTGGCGCCGGCGTTGCGCCCCGTCCGAGAGGCCGGCCTCCTGGCCGCCGCCCCACCCTGCCCCCGTCCGCTGTCCCAGCGAGGCGGACGCCAGCCGAAGCTGCGGCCATTTTGCGGAAGGGCAAGGGGAAGGGCAAGAGGAGTGCCACCCCCGCTGCCTTCAGGGCCACTCCCGCTGCTGCTCCTGCTGCCTTCTTACATCCCTCCAGACGGGAGGGATGGGAAGTAGTGGGTGCCAAAAAGCAGCGCAAGAGGGCCAAAAAGAAAGCGGCCAGAGCCGCCGCGGCGAAGGCGCCGAAGAGGCCCCGCCCTCCTCGCTCCACCGCCGTCGTCCTGACCGTGACGCCGGCAGGTGTGGAGAAGGGTGTGGGGTACGCCGATGTCCTGAGGCAGGTTAAAGCCTCAGTGAACCTCTCGGCCCTCGATATTCAGGGGGGGCTCCGGTGTAAAAACACCCGCACCGGTGCTCGCCTCCTCGAGGTCTCCGGCGCCTCCAGCGGTCCCAAAGCGGACGCCCTAGCGGCTCAACTTAGGGTCGCGCTGGACGCAGAAGCCGTCCGCGTCACCAGACCTACCAAATGCGCCGCATTGCGCATCACGGGTCTGGATGACGCGGCCACGACGGAGGAAGTAATCTCCGCCGTCGTGGAGGCGGGCGGCTGCCCCCATGACCAGGTGAAAGCTGGAGATATCTCCTTCGGCTCCACCGGTCATGGGATGACAGTCGTCCAGTGCCCCGTCGCGGCGGCACTTAAATTGGCGGACGGACGAAGCCTCCTTGTAGGGGGCTTCCTAAAGGCGCAGGTGCACCTCCTTCGTGCCCGGGAAACCAGGTGTTTCCGGTGCATGGTGGTGGGGCACGTCGGAGTGCAGTGCACAGCGGAAGACACCGTGGGCGATCGGTGCTTCCGCTGCAGCCGGCCCGGTCATAAGGCCAATGGCTGTGAGGCCCCGCCTCGCTGTTATAGATGCGAGGCGGAGGGCAAAACGGCGGACCATCGGGTCGGCAGCCGTACCTGCGCCGCCTCGAGGCCTAAACCTCGTCCGTCCGCTGTAGGCAGCGGGGGAGCCGCTTCTGCGCGGCCAGGTTCGCAGCGGGATGCTGACATGGACGTACATTAATGTGCGCCCATGTCCGCATCCTGCAGGTGAACTTGAACCACTGCCGCGCTGCTCAGGATCTTCTGTACCAGAGCATCGCGCAGTGGTCCATTAACTTGGCCGTGGTCGCCGAGCCGTATTATGTCCACCCGGGAAGTCCGGTGGACCAGGACGGCTCGGCCTGTTGCATTTTTGGGGGTTCCGCCGTGGACACCTCGCGCCTTGCATTGATTGCAAGCGGCCGGGGGTGTGTTGCGGCGGAATTTGAAGGGTTTGCGGTGGTGTCGGCCTACATCTCGCCGAACATTGACGAGTCTCAGTTTGAGCTATGGCTCACTGAGCTCGACGTCGTCTTCGCTGCGTGCCGCCCTCGCCCTGTCCTGCTCCTGGGAGACTTCAACGCCTGGAGTGAGGCGTGGGGCTCCCGGGAAACCAGGGACAAGGGGAGGCTTCTTGAGGACTGGACCAGAACACGTGGTCTGGAGGTCCTCAACCGGGGGAATGTCGTCACCTTTTGGCGGCGAGGGGGGGAATCGATCGTAGACGTAACGTTCGCATCCCCTGACCTCGCCCGCCGTATTACAGGCTGGCGCGTGGAGGAGGGTGAGGAGACGCACTCGGCCCATCGATACATCCGGTTCGATGTCGTCCCCTCACCTGACCTCCCACAGCCGGTAGCAAATCCCCCGGATCCGCGTTGGGCACTTCACCATCTTGATCGGGAAGCTCTCCTGGAGGCATCCATCGTGCAGGCCTGGATTCCGGCACCGGACCGGCCTGCCGATGTGGATGCCGAGGCGGAGTGGTTCAGGAGAGCCATGTCGCAAATCTGTGATGCGGCGATGCCTAGGGTTACACCCAGACCGGCCAGGAAGCAGGTGTACTGGTGGTCGCCGGAGATTGCAGAGCTGCGCGCAGCATGCATCTCCGCCCGCCGCCGGTACACCAGGTTTCGCCGGAGGCATCGCCGCCCAGACGACGCGGCAGCCCGAGAGGCGGAGCTTTATCAGGCATACAGGGAGGCCAAAGGTATTCTCCAGGAGACGATAAAGCGGGCCAAGACGGCGGCCCGCGAGGAGCTCCTGGAGACCCTGCAGCAGAACCCATGGGGGCGCCCGTACCTACAGGTCAGAGAGAAACTCCGACCTAGGGCGCCCCCACTGACCCAGAGTCTCCAGCCGCAGCAGCTGGAGCGGGTCATGGGCTCCCTGTTTCCGACGAGCGCGGAGGAGCACGTCCCTCCGCGCATGGCTCCGTCTCTGCCCGACGCGGATAGCACCAGCGAAGACGACGTACCCGAAGTCAGCGTGGGGGAGCTAGGTGCGGCAGTACTCCGGCTTAAACGCCGGAAAATCACTGCCCCCGGACCCGACGGCATTCCTGGCCGTGCATGGGTCCTGGCCCTCGAAGAACTCGGGCCTCGACTGATGGGGCTCTTTAGCGCATGCCTCGAAAGGGGCCAGTTTCCCAAGGTGTGGAGGACGGGGAAACTGGTCCTGATCCGTAAGGCGGGGCGGCCGGTGGACGCACCGTCCGGATACCGGCCGATCGTGTTGCTCGACGAGGTATGTAAGCTCTTTGAGCGAATTATCGCGGAACGCCTCGTCGAGCATCTCACGAGTGTGGGGCCAGACCTGGCGGATAACCAGTTCGGTTTCCGTCGGGGACGCTCCACCGTGAGCGCGATCATGCGCGTGAAGAGCCTGACGGAGGAAGCAGTCTCGCAGGACAAGGTGGTGGTGGCGGTGTCTCTTGACATCGCCAACGCGTTCAACACCTTGCCATGGAGCTGCGTTAGGGAGGCGCTCGTGTATCACGAAACGCCTCTCTACCTCCGTCGTATTGTCGGGGCCTATCTCTCGGAGAGGGCCATAGCTTTCCCCAGCTGGCTCGGGCCAGCTCGGCGAGATGTGTCGTGCGGTGTTCCACAGGGGTCGGTCCTGGGGCCGCTTCTGTGGAACATCGGCTACGACTGGGTGCTGCGGGGTGCGTTGCCTAGGGGCGTTGGCGTAACGTGCTACGCCGACGATACACTCGTCACTGCGCGGGGTGCAACGTACCAGGAGGCAGCACTCAAGGTCACGACGGGTGTTGCTCGAGTCGTGGGTCGGATACGGCAGCTGGGACTGGAGGTGGCCTTGCAGAAGTCCGAGGTTCTGTGTTTTCACAGACCTCGGAACGGTCCACCCGAAGGTTCCAGCATAAATGTGGGGGGCGTTAGCATCGGCATCAAGCCCTCGATGAAGTACCTAGGGATCGTACTTGATAGCCGATGGAACTTCGGACCACATTTCCGAAGTTTGGTCCCCAAGGTGACGCAGGCATCGGCCGCGCTTTCGCGACTGATGCCCAACCTAAAGGGACCCAACGCTCCCTGCAGGAGACTGTACCTGGGGATCGTGCGGAGTATGGCCCTATACGGGGCTCCCGTATGGGCGGATAGGTTGGCGGTCAAGGGGAACGTGACTCTGTTAAACAGACCACTTCGAACCTTGGCCGTCAGAACCATACGGGGGTACCGCACGATCTCCGGAGAGGCTGCATGTCTCCTAGCCGGGACCCCTCCATGGGACCTGGAAGCGAGAGCCCTTGCGTCATTGTTCCAATGGCGCAAGGAGGCGCTGGAGCGGGACCACAGGCCTGCGTCTCGAGAAATCGAGGACCAGCGGTCCCAACTCCGGCAGGATCTCATGGAGTCATGGAGGGTGCGACTTGAGCAACCCAAGTGGGGTACCACCATCATCGCGGCGGTGAGACCGATCATGGACGATTGGCTGCAGAGGCAGCATGGTGACCTCACGTATCGTGCGACGCAGATCGTTGCCGGGCATGGATGCTTCGGTAGCTATCTGTTTCGCATGCATCGTGAGGTGACACCCCGGTGTCAACACTGCGAGGTTTCCGACGACGACACCGCACTCCACACGTTGGTGGAGTGCTCAGCGTGGGCGAGCCAGCGCCGGGACCTCGTAGTGGGTCTGGGCGTGGATACCCTCTCGCTGGAGACCATGCTTCAAGCCATGGTCTCCAGCCGAAGTAGGTGGAACGCGGCCGTGTCCTTCTGCGAGCAAGTCATGCTCGCGAAGGAGGCGGCCGGGAGGGAGAGGGAGCGTACCCTCCCCGCCGAGTTCCGTAGTCGGCGGCCAGGGCGCCCCAGACTCCGCGACTACGCCCAAGACTATCGACCTCCATGATCGGGGCCTGAGGACGGCGGGATCGCCATCCGCCGTCCTTACAGAAGCAGGCTAGAAGGGTTGCGTGCTGCAGGGCCTTTGCCCCATAGCACGCAACCAGATTCACTCACTGACGCGGGATAAAACCCTTCCCCCAACGACGCGGGATTCTCGTCCCGACCCAACACCCGAAGAGACCACAGAGTTGGTCAAAGTCCGCCGGGCGCCACTGGACATACCCTCTTCTAGTAACCAGAGACGCCCGGCAACGGACGTTAGAGCGGCCGCGGCCTCAGGCCGCGGAATTAAAAAAAAAAAAAAAAAAAAAAATACTATATTGTATTTGGGTTGCCTTGTAATGACATAAGGAAAACAAAGTAAGTTATTGGTAAATAAGTAAATGCTCCCGGCATATTCAACACACGAGAAGAACATAACTTGTCATTTTAACACACCAAAATATCTAATAGTGAATGGACTGCAAATCTTATTGTAGTCAGCGCCTCAGTGCGGACCACTTGCGGGGGCGTTGACCGTGGTAACGTGGTAATGTTGAGCAAACGCGAATGTCTCACGTAATGTTAATGACCTTTTTTTTCGCGGGTACCAGTGCCAGCGTCTTATATTTAGGTAGAGTTTAATAAATTTTAGTATACACTGTTCATCTACAATTGTACATGTCTTCTAAAATAAGGTTAAGGTACATGTTACGAGTATGATAGTTAAATTAGGTAACATTTATCTCAGTAGTTTTCAAATAAGTAAGTACATATTTCTAGTAGTCAATATAATTAAAAAAAAACGACCAATGGCGTGTCGTACTCGCGCACAAATGGCTCCGTACTAAAAATCACGTTTGTTGTATATTTATTATATTCAGTTACTTAGTATTTGTTGTTATACATGGGGCACACTAAAAGTTTTGCACTTCTAGCTAATCGGAACTATTTGAATTTCGAATGTTATATTTTTTTAAACGTTGCAACCTTCTTAGTAATAATAAAAAAACGATTGGCGGGAAATCATTTGTCAATTGTTTTTTATCACACATCGAAGTTCTACGTATGCAACGAAAATGGAATTAAGTCGAAAAATTCCTTTAGTCGCATTATGTCCAATTCGCAAAATGTCCAACTGTCCAGTTCGCAGTAGGTCCAGTTCGCAGTAGGTCCAGTTCGCGATTGGTCCAGTTCGCGATTGGTCCAGTTCGCGATTGGTCCAGTTCGCGATTGGTCCAGTTCGCAATTGGTCCAGTTCGCGATTGGTCCAATTCGCAAATGGTCCAGTTCGCAAATGGTCCAGTTCGTAATTAGGGATCCTCCTTGATTTTGGGAGAGAAGCACCTTGTTTGAGCACCGTGAGGCGATGGTGGCATCTCGGTGGCACAATGGTACTATGTACGGACTGCCACGCTCGAGGTCTCGGGTTCGATTCCCGGGTCCGATTCCCGGGTCTGGTGGATAATGTATAATTCTCTTTAGAATTTTACCCAGAAAATTATCCCAGAGTCTGGAACTTGTGCCCGGTAAATGGCAATAGGCTCGCCCCCACACATGGGACCTAACATAGCTGGCGAGATGTGGATGTGTTTGCACACCTCTGCCTACCCCTTCGGGGAAAAAGGTGTGTGCTATGTATGTATGTATGAGGCGATGGTTTGCTGAATTTAAGAGAGGTCTAGTTTCTTCACATGACGGATTTCGTGAAGGGCGGCCTTCAACTGCCGTCAACGAAAATAATGTGGCTACTGTTAAGCGGTTAATTGAAGAAAACCCGCGGATTACCTATGAGACAATTCGAGGACAATTGGGGATTGGTATGAGTCAAATCCAGAAAATTATACACGAAGAATTGAAAATTCGGAAACTTTGTTAGATCCCTCATGAACTGACAGCGGAGCAGAAGCGGGCTCGCGTGGAATGGTGCTCACAGATGCTACTGAAGTACGACCACGGAAATTCTAATGCAGTTTATGACATTGTCACAGGAGACGACACGTGGATTTATTGTTTTGAACCCGAAAAAAAAAACAGCAATCTTGTGAATGGGTGTTTGAAAATGAGAACAAGCCAACAAAAGTGAGGCAGGCGAGAAACGTTGGTAAAATTATCGCGTTTTTTTTCTCAGCTACGGGTCCCATCTGTACAATTCCACTTGAAGATCAAAAGAGTGTTAATGCCAAGTGGTATTCTACCATTTGTTTACCCAGGGTGTTAGAAAAAGTTCGCGAAAGACGACCCAAAAGCCGCGTTCTCCTACATCATGACAAAGCTTCTTCACACATGGCCAACAAAACAAAGTCATTTTTAGCTTCCGAAAAAGTACAACTCTTCACCCATCCTGCGCACAGCCCCGACCTATAGTCCGGCAAGCTCGTGCGCGACCGTCCTGCGGGGTGACAGACGGTGGCGGGGACGAGGTACTAAAGATGTCAGCGGGTAGCGGGTGGTGCAGCGGGGAAGGGAAACGCGTGCATCTGCGCGTCAAATACGGCAGTCTCGGCCGCGCAGTCGAAGCGGCAACACGTGCTTGATATTCCGTACTACTTTGAGTTCGACGCACACGAGATTAAGATCTCAGGATGAGTAAGGCTATCTCAAGACAGGTTAAGGAAGTTGTACATAAAATGTACCATTTTTTGTAAGGCGAAAATACTGCCGAGAGGTCAATAATTTTCCTAGATGAAACCTACGTGAATAAAAATCACGTGACACAAAAATGCTGGCAGTCTAATACAGAACGCGGGGCTATGCAAAACATCGGTAAAGGACCTCGTATTGTAATTGTACACGCTGGCAGTCGCAATGGCATTGTACCTAATGCTTTATTGATGTTCAAATCGCATTCCAAGACCGGTGATTATCATAAACAACATTGATTATCATAACAAATTTTCGAAAGTGGATCGATGAAAAACATTCCTCCGAATTCTGTTATTGTAATGGACAACGCCGCTTACCATAGCACTCAGATCGATAAAAAACCTATAATGAGTACCCTGAAAAGCGAAATGCAGCAATGGTTAGAACGGCGAGGTGTTCAGTATGATAGTGCTATGCGTAAATGTGATCTAATGAAAATAATTAATGAGCAAAACACGGAGAAACAGTACAAAATTGATGAAATATTAAAGGAAAATGGACATATCGTGCTTCGCTTACCCCCATACCATCCGGATTTAAATCCAATTGAACTCGTGTGGGGGTACGTAAAAGGCGAGCTCGCAAGGACTTCCCTTGATTCGAACTTAGATAAAAAGTTAAAACATTTAGAATTGCTTTTTTCTAATTATTCGGTTGAACAGTGGCGCGATTGTGATAATCATGTCATAAAAAACGAGGACGAATATTATAATTGAGATCGAGTATTTGACGATGAAATGGACAGGTACGTTATTGTTTATTAACATAATCGTTTATTATTGCTTTAACTTGGCAGAGTGCTCAAGCTATAATCTCGGAATCATGTCATTGTACGTGAAGTTGTTTATTATTTCTATAGTACCTTTTTGTCTTTTTAGATTCATAGTTCAACTGGGTGAAAACGACGATGATGATGACGACGAAAGTTAAGAAGAAGATCAAACAGAGAGTGAACAGGAAAGTGATAAGGAAATTGATTTATAATAAAATCATAATTTAAGTTTTCCTAATAATTTGTCCTCAAGCATAATAAAAAAATGTAAATAATAAAAGTAGTTCCATCTTTTTATTTACTCCTATGTTACGTCACAAGTAAGTACAACTTATCGCAAGATTTATCCTGGCAAACTTCTCTTCGTGTGTAGCCGGGTGCTAGAATGACGCGCTACCTCGTCCCCGCCACCGTCTGTCACCCCGCGGGACGGTCGCGCAGGAAATTGCTGGACTATAGCACCCTGTGATTTCTGTATTTTCCCCAAAATCAAAGATTTGATGAGAGGTTTCACTTTTACCAACTCCGAAGAGGCAGTGATAGCGTTCAATCAGCACGTAGAAAACACGCCTTCAGGTCTGTGGTCCTCGTGTTTTAAAAAATGATTCGATCGCATGAAAAAATGTTTAAAATGTAAAGGAGAGTATTTTGAAAAGTAATAATCATAATATTTTGGTTTTAACATGTTGTTTTTTTAAGTTACGCAAAACTTATAGTGTGACCTACGTACAGGCAACAGAAATAAATACACCATCTGTGAAAATTTCAACATTCTAACTATCACGGTTCATGAGATACGGCCCAAGACAGATGGACGGACGGACAGCGAAGTCTCAGTAATAGGGTTCCCGTTTTACCCTTTGGGTACGGAACCCTAAAAACTATTATTTGTATTATCTAGTAAATTTTTCTTACACGTTACACCTGCAGATACCAGCCAAGGCCACCTGCTAGTTGGAACACCTGCTGATTTACAGACATGAGAATGGTAGCACCTAAAAAAAAGAGCCAAAAAATAATCCGTCAATAATAATAAAATTGAACCTCCTGGGGTTTCACGAGTTTCGATGAATTCTTTTTGAAGCGTGTGACCATACTCTGATCGACATAATTTATAAGTAGTCTGCACGCGTAAGAGCTGTATAAAATAAAACAGCAAAAGTCAGTTGGATTGTTGACTGTTTTTAAACAATATACCTACCTAATTTTGGTATTTGAGTTTTGACTGATCAAAAATATAATTGCATTCTAAAATCATGGACTTGTGCTGTATATTTAACTTAAAATAATTAGTTATACTGTATATATATACAACTATTAGTTACTATGATGAAGACGACACGTAGGTTTTACTTACGCATTTCGTTCGACCTAGTGATGTAATCATTTCTCAGGAGCCAATCCGTTGCCCAAACAGTCCATATGGCGCGGCGCTAAGGCATTGCGTCATATTCTATTCACTTGCTCGGTGAAAATTAGAAAGCGGTACTAAGTTAATTCCGCGCAATGCATGCCGTAACATCCTACCGGTCAATTAAACATTTTACATACAGTGTTTTCTCTGGCAAAGTTATTTATTGAAGACTTGAATCAATAATAACAATTGTGTTTGAGTTTATTTTCAATTCACCCATACAGAGTGTTGCTTGATCTTAATTCCGTTACACACATCACACAACTCAATAGTTTTAAAACCGGATAGGTATTTAAAATAAATAAATGTAAACACATTTGCTTTTTTTAAATATATTTGTTACGATTATTATAAGATTAATAATTTTGCATGTTTGTAATACGTTGGTTACAAATTACGTAAACGGTGTACCTACTTTTATATAGGGTAAAACGTTTTTTTATAGTATTTTATTTTATTCAAATTCAAATAATATTTATTCGCAGATATATGGTACATGAGGTGTTGGCAATTATATTTGTTTCACATATTTCGTCAATTAACTATGACATGCGAATATTATGTCTATAAAACTAGCTATTACATTATAAAAAATATTCTGAAAAATGTCATGGAGTGTTAATCTAATTTACAAATAAAAAAAAAAAATCCTAAGTCATACAAACAATTAATCATGTCACTATTTCTCTACTATGAATTCATTAACTGAGTACTTAAGTCATTTTATAACATACGCTCGAAAAATATAACCTTTTCTTGACACCAAGTGTCCACAAGTAACTGTTCGCAATTCCCATAGGAACAAATTACCGGGACAAAAAGCTTATTAATTCTCGGATAATAAACAATTTTTAAAATTGGTACAGTTCCAGTGACCTCTACAATGGTACCTCTTAGTAATATGTACAGTATAGATTTCAATCTCACGGCATTAGTATTTATCCACCTGTACCACGAACTACGTTACCTGCGGCGAGGGCAATCTAGGATTCATGGCGATCGTGGCGATATAGTGACTCTACTACACACATATACCTCCCGCAGGGGCAAACTCACGATCTCACGCTCCGTCGGCCCTGCAGCAGAGCCAACTTTATGAAATTGCCCTTCCTAGCCTACACACGTCACAATTGTACACCTTAGATTGCCCCAGTCTCAGGTGCCTTTAAGTTTTCATTAAGGTCAGTTTTTAATAATGGGCTTTCAAATATACCTACATATACTACTATAAGGTACCTACTTAATTCTTAATTCGCACCTGCTGATTTTGCTTCTCCTTATTTACGACGGAGCCCATTTTCGCATCACTGCAATCTTCAGCGGAGTATGAGTGAGTAAAGACACCCAGAGTCGTATGAATGTTGGTATAATCTCAAAAAATATATTAGCAACGTACACATGGTATGTCTAAAAAATAATACTTAATTTATGTGTTATTGACCTCCAAAAGTTCAAACCAGCTCTTAAGTTGCTACATTTAATAAACCTTGAACCATGAATCGAACTCAAGGCCATCGACATAGCTCTCAAATGACGCATTTGTCTGTATCGTTGTATCGATCTGCAATTTTTGCAATGTCAAGGCTCGTACTCTTGAACTTATTCTAGGCCTAATGGTAACTTTTAAACTATAATTGCCTCAGTTTCTTTACTCAGAAAGCCTATTGCCATTAGTTGTACTATTATACTATTATTATATGTATATTCTGTGCTATTGCTTTGTACCACACATTTTGATTATTTAGAAAGAAGTATGCGGTATTTATTATGCAAAATATAGTTACCTATTCGTAAACCTAGATTTGCAAAGTACTTTCTTTATGCGATAGTCTTGCATTTCGACGACCTGAGTTTGACACTCGGTCACATGGTATTTGTTTTCGTGGTTCTATTTGTTTGTAATATTTGAAAATACCCAATAACCATAGATATGAAGAGATCTGAATGAAATGTTCCCACGATATAGATGTAACAAGACTCGGACAAGACTGGTTTATTTTTTAGGACATTCAGGTATAGTTCGTTGGTTAATCAAGGCGTAACATTCATAATATATTATATGTCTTGTACCGGTAGGAAACTATTGGCCTGGATGGGCATCAGAGGCCAGTAGCTGCATGCACCATATTCGAGGCGATTTACCTTCTGAACTATTTGACCGGGTGGGTACAAACTCGCATAGTGTATGGTTTGTGTGTATTGTCGCCTGAAGGTAAAATCGCAACAGTAACCTGGAGAGACTAAAACGGGAATTAGCTGATGCTATTGTATCGTGTATGTGCTCCAATCCGTTTACCATGTTTCACCCTATCCGATCGATCTCTCAATCAATCAAAGAATCAATTTCATTTATTCAGTTTAGGCACATAAAGAGCACATATGAATGTCAAAATTTTACAATTTTGTCAAGTAATATTATAAAAATACTAAATTAAGTAAGTACATAAATAACCATTAGAAAATGATTCTTTCGCTGGTTCGGTAATTTGGTTCTCCTGAGAAGAGACCAGCAAGAAACTCAGGTAGATTATCCATTTTCTTTTTTAATATTGTTTTGTTTACATTGTTACAATTAGTTTCTATTGTATTATACGAGTGGCCAACAACAGAAGATTAGGGTGACCATGCATTTTTATCATTAAGATATTCGTCTACATTATAGTAGCCTTTCATCATCAAACATTTTTTAACTACTATTTTAAACTTATTAAGAGGCATGTCAACCAAATCCTGAGGAATTTTATTATAAATTTTTATACATTTGCCAACAAACGAATTACCAACTTTATGAAGTCTAATTTTTGTCATTGCCAGTTTATTTTTATTTCTTGTATTAAAATTATGGTTATCGGAATTTTTTTTGAAGAGATCTATGTTCTTCCGTACATATAAGATGTTGTTGTAAACATATTGAGAAGCAACTGTTAAAATATTAATTTCTTTAAATAATTCTTTCAGCGAGTCACGGGGTCCGAGTCTATAGATTGCTCGTATAGCTCGTTTCTGTAATATGAATATTGTCTCAATATCGGCAGCTGAGCCCCACAGCAGCAGACCATATGACATAACGCTATGAAAGTAGCTAAAATAAACTAATCGTGCCGTTTTTTCGTCAGTCAGAGACCTTATCTTTCTAACCGCATAGGCAGCTGAGCTAAGTCTTCCTGCCAAGGCTGTATATGAGGACCCCATTGTAGTTTACTATCTAGAGTTATCCCAAGAAAAACTGTGGTATTGACTATTTGAACTAATTCATTATTCATAGTAATATGAGTATCCACCTGTCTAACATTGGGCATAGTAAATTTTACACATTTTGTTTTCTTCGCATTGAGCAGCAAGTTGTTACTTGTGAACCAATGCAATATTTCCGAAAGGGTATTATTTACATCGTCAAGTGCTACTTTTTGTCTATCACTTTTAAAAATTAATGATGTGTCATCAGCAAATAATACTATCTCACAAAGATTTTTAGTGAAATAAGGAAGATCGTTTACGTATATTAAGAATAAAAGGGGTCCTAATGTCGAGCCCTGGGGTACTCCCATGACTAATGAGGCGCCAGAAGAGTCGGTGCCATTAATGTTTACTTTTTGTACTCTACCAGTGAGGTAAGACTCGAGTAAGCCAAGTGAGCTGTTCGAAACACCATAATAACCTAATTTTAGTAGCAAAGTCCCATGATCAACACAATCAAAAGCTTTTGATAGATCACAAAATATACCAATGGCATCCAGCTTTTCCTCCCAAGCATCAAATATATGTTTCACAAGTGCAACTCCTGCATCCGTTGTGTTCCTGCCTTTAGTGAAACCAAACTGTTTGTTATGAAGTAACTTATTGTCTGTAAAATGTGAAAGCAATTGATTAAATGTTATTTTTTCAAAAATTTTACTGAGGGATGGGAGTATATGGAAATAGGTCGAAAATTTGAAGGATCACTTTTGTCTCCTGCTTTAAATAAAGGATTGATTTTACTGTACTTCATAAGATGAGGAAACTGATTTTCATCTATACATTTATTGAATATGAATGCAAGGTGAGGTGCTATAGCGGGCACTATTAATTTTATTATATTAGTTGAAATGCCCCAAAGATCCTCGGTATTTTTTATATTTAGTTGTTTAAAAGTTTTAAGTATAGTGACAGAGTCAATATACTGAAAATCAAAGTTAATTCTACATTTATCAACACTAGATTTAAGAAGAGAATTGGCTACGTTTTTTGACGAATTTAACTTATTTGTAGTGGTGATTGGAACATTTGTGAAGAAAGATTCAAATGCATTGGCCACTTCAGAATCAGTTTTAATATGTTTATCATCTATTTTTAACTCGAAGGATCGATCACGTGACTTTGCTTTACAAGTTTCTTTGTTAATAACATTCCATATTGCCTTCGTTTTATTATCAGATTTTTCAATTTTAGCCCGTATATAATTAGATTTAGCTGTTGAACATACTTTTTTGAATAGTTTGGAGTACTTTTTAATCTGTTCAATTACTTGTGGCTCATTAGTAGATGCCTTTGTCTCGTATAATTCATATAATTTCCTTCTACTTTTATAGATTCCAGGCGTAGCCCAATCACTAAATTTTATTTTAAATTGATTTACATTTATTGTTTTTTTAGTGAAAATGTTATCACATTCGTATTTGATTACTCCGATCAAATCTCCGTAATGATCATTCGGGTGTTTATCATTATTCAACTCCAAAAGAGGTACTTTATTCTTAATGTTTTCTTTAAATTTTTCTAATCTATAAGTTGTGATTGGTCTACAAACAATATTTTTTGATAATGGAACATGTTGGAACTTAAATCTAGCTAACTGACCTGCATGATCTGAATTTACAAAATGTATTATAGATTTCTCATCTACATCGCTGTTAGAAAAAATATTATCTAAGCAGGTAGCTGATGTGGCTGTGGTGCGTGTTGGTTCACAAAAAAGATTTTGTAAGTTAAAAGATTTAAAAAGGTTGAGGAACCTTAGCACGTTCTGAGAGTTTTCTAAAATATTAATATTAAAATCGCCACATACAACTATAGTCTTCTTACATTTACATACCTTTTTTAAGGCTTCCTCCATAATGGACTCAAACAGGTAGTAATCTCCAGAAGGAGGTATATAGACGCTAATAATAATATATTGTTCTAGCTCTGCACATGATAGTTCAATATTTCGCTCACTTGTGAGTGCTACTACGTCTTTTCGGTCTTTTGATTTTAATTTGTCATTAATTAAAATGAGAGACCCACCTCTTATAGCGGAATCTCTAGTAAACGCACTAATGATTTTATAATTATCAATATTAACTAAGAGTTCATGTTTTTTTAACCAGTGTTCAGTTAAACAAAGTACATGGATACGTTTTTCATTTAAAAATAATTCTAGTTCTAACTCTTTGCCAGAAAAGCCTTCAATATTTTGATGAATTAAATTCATGAACATAGACTTTTCCTTTGTCCTTAAATTTAATTTGCTAGGGATTTCCTCTATTGTCCTACAACTAAGTTTAAATTATTGTCACCCTTTTCTGGAACAGATTCCAAGGTCACAAGACAAACAATGTCACTTTTCTGCTCAATAAAAGCAGATTGTTTAGCCAAGTTTTTGGCTGAATAACTAATAAAATATGATAGCGAAGATGCTATCTGTCTCCTAAAATATCTATTCAAATAGAATTTATCTTCCGTCGATAACAATTTATTTTCTAAATACATGTTAATGTCAATCAGATGGAATTTATTTGGATTATGAAATGTCAATGTATGTATTGTTTGATTTAGCTTATATCTAAGATTGTTTTCGGCCTGTGACAAGCCACGGCTATAAGGAAGTGTGAATAAAATAATGTTTTTAACATCTAATAAGCTCAGTAATTCTAAACAGTTTACAATTGCATTTCTGTCTGCATTTCCCCTATCTCCCACCAAAATTAAAAGTGTACAGTTGCTGTTTAAATTACAATTTTTAATTTTTTTTATAATGTTACAGTAAGTTAATCCCGGCATACAATAGTTAGTAACATTTTGTTCTAAATATGAACTAAGTTACTGGCCCATTGATTTCCCTAATTCATCATAAAACATCACTATTTCAGATTTAATCATATTTTGTTTGGTGAAGGAACTACTGGGTTTCTTGTTTGACTCAAGTGAAGGGCTTATGTTTGAAGTCAGCGAGGACTTAGAGACCGGCTCAGGACTAATTAAATGGTTGTTTGATGTCAATGTGGAATTTGGACTCATAAGATCCTTCATGGCCAGAATGTATTCCTGATACTCACTTTTAACATTACAATACCTGTCAGTCATTATGTCTAGTGAATTTTTTAAATTATTAATTTCTGATTCTAACTTTAAAATATTGTTATTATGATCAGAGATATTATTTTCAATTAATAATGAATACATGTCAAGTTCATCGCCTAGTTGCCTTCTCTCATTAATATACTTGACTTTTTTGTACATACTTTTTTGTCTTTTAATAAGTTTTTGTGTTTTTCTTATGTATTTATTAATTTTCACATATTTCTTAATTTTGTTTCTACTGCACTCAACTATGCCCATCTTGTGATTGGAACAATGAGCTGTTAAGGTATCATCCTTTGTTAAATCTATAGTAATAGTGGGTTCTAAGCTGGGTTCAGTAGCAACAAGGCACTACCAACTAACTCCTCAAACAAGTTATGGGTATGGGATACTATGGTGTCGCGTTTCTCAGCCTCAAGGTGGGAAATGAGGTGGTGGGCTTCGTGCAGTTCCTGTTCCAAGACTGACATGCGCTTGAGACCCTGTTCATACTCGTCACTACACTCTCTGAACCCAGTCACAATATTTTGTAATCTGTCCCGCTCATCTAACACTAACCTATTCTCTGTGTGCATCTCAGCCATCTGCTTTTTTATGAAGTCGTATTTATTTAGGCTATCTAATAGTTCCTTTTCATTTTCATCTCTTTCCCTATGCAACTGTTTAATCAACGTTTTGGATACCTCTAATTCCTTCAATGTCAGGTCAAGTTTTCTCAAGATATCTTCTTGTTTAGCCTCATCAGGGCGAGCAGAATACATGCTACGTGTGACTGGCATTACGATATTATAAATTTATACTGACTTAGATACTAAAGAGCTACCTGATAATACACTAAGTACACAAATAAATACGTAAGTAATGTTAAAAAGAATCTGATTGAATACACTACAACTTCAAAAACTAACAGCAATGTATGGCGGGCTATTAGATGGTAGAAAAACACGACACTTTTAACTATGACAGTCTCAGTATTAGTCATTAGTCATTATTCACAGCACTATACCTCTATACATCTCCGGTTTGACTCGTTTGTTCTTTTAATATAAATAAATTTTGTTTTCTTTATTTTCAGGAAAAAGGAACATCATTACCAGAACAACGATTAAACAAGTATCCATCGAAAGGCTTACTGAAACATATATTACAACAAACTTATAACCAAGCGGTGGCCGACCCGGATAAATTAAACCAGTACGAACCCTTCTCACCTGAGGTAAGTGTTAACGGTTATGTATTACGTAAGCACTATTGTTTATGAAGGTCGCTTCATAGTTGTCTTCTATGTGTGTGTCCAATATAGGCTGAGTGCAATAATATGCATATGTATGTAAGTACTCTTTGCGTAATCTAAGAATACGTGACTAGTTTTTATGCCTAGGTTTTATAACTACCTGATACCCGCGGTACCACCTATTGTATTGTATTTCCCCATCAGCGATGTAAGTGAAGACATATTTGATCAATGTTCACCATAATATAATCTACCTACCTGCTGTCAAATTTCATTACGATCTTTTCAGTCCTTGAAATTATGAAAAGGCAACAAACATTAACGTTGTTAATTTGTTTAGGTAGGGAATGTTAAGTTTCACGAAATTGTGCAAGAGGTTAGAACTATGACAACACGCATATTCGTAACTAGCCAGAACCTTGCATGCATGCGGGTGTTTTTTTTTTGCAGAAATTAACATACTTAAAATATTATGAAAGAAATTATAAATAAATTATGAATAAATCACAAAAACTGATGTCATCGGCAGAACTCGAACCCACGGCCTTTACCCTAACGGGGGGAATGCTCTGACCACGCTACGATGACCAATACCGACAACATCGAATTTTTGCTTCATATCATATTCATAATTTCTAGATCGCGCTATTAAGGTTAGCGTTAACATACTTGCCATAATAATTATTATAAACTAGCTGTCCCGGCTAACTTCGAACCGCATTTTTTTTAAAATTCCGCACATCTTTTTTTATCATAAGATCCTTCTCCTGATAATAAAGAACACAACAAAAAAAGAATTAGCGAAATCGGTCCAGCCGTTCACCCGTGATGTCGTGACCAACGGAAATAGGGATTCATTTTTTGGTATCATATCTTACATTGGGATAAATATAAATGCACTCCAAAAAACTTATCGGCCCTAAATTTCTAAGCATCAGATAAAACCTTTTTACAGCAATTCTTCCAATGCATCAAAAAAGATATTTAACGTACAAAAATATGATTTGCATAATTATTAAAATAATATACTGATTGCATAGCAAAATCTTATGAAGTCTTAGGGCAATCTGACTTGGATAGATTTTCGTTCGTTGGTTCGTGGTTATTTTTTTAATACCTAGAAATGGTCTTAAATCAATTCGACTTAGGAAGGTTATGATAGCCAAGTACTTTTAAATAAGTAGCTATGCATCACGAACTTAAATTCTGCTAAACTTATAAAATTGTTAGGTAATTATTTGCTGTCCAATCAGTATTTTTGCTTATGAATAGGGAAAGTGTTTATTATTAACAGTTAAATACTAAACTACCCTATCACATTTTCAGGTGTATGGCGAAACGTCGTACGAGTTGGTATGTCAGATGATAGATCAGATTGATATAACCGCGGAAGATGTGTTCGTGGACCTGGGTTCCGGCGTTGGGCAGGTGGTGTTACAAATGGCGGCTGCGACGCCTTGTCGCGTCTGTTTAGGAGTTGAAAAGGCGGAAGTTCCTAGTAAATATGCCGAGGTAAGTGTTTTAAAACATTATTCTATACCATCTACGTAGTTTCTTATGTCTGTATTAATAATACCATTTATATTTCAGACTATGGATATGTACTTTAGAACATGGATGAAATGGTATGGCAAGAAGTTTGGAGAGTATAAATTAATAAAAGGAGATTTTCTCTTGGATGAACATAGAGAAAAAATAAATGCAGCAACAATAGTTTTTGTAAATAACTTCGCATTCGGCCCTCATGTAGATCATCAGTTGAAGGAAAGATTCGCGGATTTGAAGGATGGTGCAAAAATAGTATCATCTAAAAGCTTCTGCCCATTGAACTTCAGGATAACGGACAGAAACCTGAGCGATATCGGGACCATAATGCACGTCAGCGAGATGTCACCACTAAAGGGATCTGTCTCGTGGACGGGAAAACCAGTCTCATACTATTTACACATTATAGATAGGACCAAATTGGAGAGATATTTTCAAAGACTGAAAAATCCGAAACTCAAGGTCAGCAAAAGGGTCTGTTCCAATCACCTTAACTTTTTATTACAAATGAACTATATGATAACCTTACTTAACTATATTAACTAAGTATTATTAACAATCGCTGTTTTCAAACAAATAGATCCCTTAATTAGGTTCAGTAATAATAATATTGTAGTGTCATTGGTGGTAGTAAGTAACCAGTATATTTTAATTAATTATTGTTATAGTCTGCCATTTTAATGGTTACCAACGGGTCATATGTCATTGACTAATACAATTATAAATGCGTGAGGTGCTTACTAACACGAAATATGATTTACCTAACACTATTCGCTTATATTAAAAGTCAGTACACATAACACACCTTTCCTTTACATCCTTTTATTAATCGTCTGTGTTTTAAGTACTTACACTGTGAATAATCAATATAGTTAACTACATCGTAACACTTACGCAGTTACAAGGCCCTACTAACTGCACAGTTACAAGGTACTACTTATTAGTACCTATCTAATTATTTTAGCACAATAATTATAAATGTTAAGTTTTGAGTGTTGGAAAAACATCAAAAATAGAAGGCTATTTCATTAGAAATAGCCTTCTATTTTTGACGTTTTTGTTGGCATTAGCCAGACAGTGAAAAAATGTAATAATTAGTTACCACATGTGTAATACATGTAATTTAAATATCTAATAACGTTATTTATTGTGAAAAATACAACTAGAACACATTTGAAATAAAGGCTAGCTTTACCCCGGAAACTACTTATTAGATATCGCTAACATGGGGGTCAATGGTTATCATAATTCCAATGTAGAAACGTGATATAAATAAATAATCAATGTAAAAAGATACTTTATACCTACTACTTTTATATTAGATATAATTATGTACATTTTAACATTCACTGTAAAATCCTAATTAGATTTCTAACCTATGTTCTTTCCATTTTATTGTTACGTTAAAGGAAAATGTGATCAATAAATTCATCGTTATTTTATAAGTGAAACTGATCAGATATAATAGTCCGTATATTCTCTGCCCATTGGGTGACGACATAGTGATATTTATCTTCCATACTCTTGAAACACAACAACTATTCTGACAGGCAATATGGCAATAAAACAGATACTTCCCTTATAGATAATACTGGTTTCAAATAAATTTTAAAGTAATTTTAAGTTTTGTGCTATGTTATATCTTCATACGAACAGTATTTGAATGTTGCCACTATATATAGCAGTGGTATGACTGCTGCTAACTGCTAACATACATTGCAGGGCATACAAAATGGTTGTGATGATGGCGAGGGGAGTAAACGTAACCTGAGTGCACCTCCGACAAGACAACCGACGCCAGACTTACTCAACGGTAACAGCAACCACAGCACTGGTTCGTTGCCCGAACGGCGGGGGAAAATTCCGCGCTCCAGACCTGTCCGGTGAGCTAATATTGTTTTATAGCTGTCCCGGCGAATTTCGTACTGCTTTAAATAAACCTTCCCTGAAGTTTAACTGCCTCGGTGGCGCAGTGGTATGAGTAGGAGACTGTCGTCTCCAAGGTCCCAGGTTCGATACCGGGTCGAATCAAATATTTGTGTGATCCACAAATATTTGTTTCGGAATTTGGGTGTCATCTATGTATAATATGTTTGTATTTAAATATATAAGTATGTTTATCAGTCGTCTAGATTCCATAGCACAAGCTTATATTAGCTTCATTTGGGCTAGATGACGTTGTGTGAGAATGTCCAAAAAAGAAAAAAAAAAGTTTTGCGAATATCTTAAGACCGAATTTAGCCAAATCGTGTGCAGCCGTTCTCGAGTTTTAGCGAGACAAACGAATGGCGATTCATTTTTATTTATTTAGAAGAAGATAGATAGATAGATAGATAGATTATTTATCGATTGCATGTTTTCCGGCGCAGATTTAGGAGGTATGCGATGGCTCATATAAATATCGAAGTCAAAAAGCTACTACACACAGCTAGATATAGATAATTCAATTGAAGACTCATTGAAACTAATTATAATGTACAGGGGTGAAAATGGCAGGACTAGAGCGCGCGCCGCAGTGACCAAGCGGCGAGTGGTGCGACGCTCCAGCGACGAGAGTGACGAGGAGTCGAGCGGCACTGACGACGCGCCGCCCGGACCTGAACCCGCGCCCCGCGAGTGGGGTGCACCTTGGGCTTCCTCTTCTGATTCCAGTCAGTATAATATGTGCTTTTATATGTCCATCTGTGATCTGATACTGTGTTATTCAACCTAATGTAAAATTAGCAACCCCACTGTATGAATTTTGTCACCAATGTAACATTGATTTTTATTTTTTTTAACCGACTTCAAATAAAAGGAGGAGGTTCTCAGATATTGTTCGACTGTATTTTTTTTATGTTTGGTACCTCATATGTTTCGACTGGGTAAACCGATTTTGATTATTTTTAATTGAAAATTACCCATTCCATTTCAATTTGGTCCCATTCCGGTAATTTGATGTCGGTTTTTGAGTCAAAGTTTAACGTGCCTTTTAAAATATTTGGTAGCTATGTCCAATGTGTTGATTGTAATGTGATGATGATGACAGATCGTAGCCGGCGGTCGGCCAGCAAGCGCAGCACGAGCGCGGGCGGGGCGCGGCGGCGCGCGGCGCGGCCCAAGCGTCGACGCCCCGCCACCGCCGCCATCGCCGGCCTCGACCTGCTGCACTCCACCACGCTAGCCTCCGCGCTGCACAACGGCTCTGTAAGTACCTATCTACTCTCATGTACACATACACGAATTCTATGTACCACACATTAATGTAAGCCGCGCACGATGACACTGAGATGGAACCTTGTCACAATTACCGCATAGTGACGTATCTATCGCTAAATTTTATCAGTGCGCTACGAGACGGTTATTGTGACACGGTTACATCACACTGGCATCGTACGCCCAGTCCCTGGTACGCCCGCGTAATAATAACCCTAGGGCGCCGGCTAACACAAGCCACCTAAGCGGCCTCTGTGAGGAACTCACCGTACTTATAAAAATTAACAGGAAAGTATTTAGGGGTCGCTCAAACACTCGTTTTCGGTAGCGGTCAATACCTTTTTCATTTGAGAAATTTCTACACCACACCGAATTAGAACACATTAAACAATGATGAAAAACAATAGTGACGACGTCCATTGCCCAGTTGCTGTCTTGTGTTTCGACCACACAACTGACGTATCACTATAGCACTATAACTTCGTACCGCCTGGAATTTCACCTTTAAACTTCCCTTGAATCTCCACGAATCTACGTCACTATGACGTCACCAACATGGCCGCCAGTTCCATTGTCATCTTGCGCGGTTCATAATGCACTGTTTCGTATTTATTCTGTTTTCCTTGTATAATCTGAGAATGTGTGTGTATAGGTGACGGCACCACCGCCGGGATGCGTGGAACAGCGCTTGTCGGCTTTAGGCGTTCAGCTCCAGCCGTCAGATCGCCTCCACTCGGAACTGGACATACCGCGCTCGCCTCACACCCCCTACAGCTTACAACTACTGCTCGACATGTTCCGGGACCAGTATCTCGCGTTCATACAACGAATGAACACGCCCGAATATGCAGACGAGATACGACAGCAGATCGACAAAGAAAAGGTACACTCCACTACTTTAGTTAGCAGTGCTAACTGAGCCATGCTTCATCTACTAACTAGAAGTCAGTTATATAAACACTTCAAAGTTGAAGCATTTATAACTGACTTCCAAAATACCGGGATTTGTCAATTTGATACGTATTTATGTAGTATTATTGGGGTTGCTTATTTTAAATACATTTTGACAATTGGCTTTAAACTTAATATTTATTTATGTTTCTACTGTCTGTCCACGAATTTCTCCAGAATCCTAGTTATCGGATCGTTGTAAATATTTTTCGGTTCAGTAGTTTTTCATTTGATTATGGAAACGTTTTTGTACAGGAGAGAAACCAAAAGTTGAAGTCGCGTGCATCTCAGCTAGATAAACAGATCAGTGTGCTGATCAGCGATAGTGTTGCACTGCTGAAAGCGCGAATGAGTGAACTGGGCATTC
Source organism: Nudaria mundana (assembly GCA_963556515.1). Taxonomy (NCBI): domain Eukaryota; kingdom Metazoa; phylum Arthropoda; class Insecta; order Lepidoptera; family Erebidae; genus Nudaria; species Nudaria mundana. The sequence continues at coordinate 17,386,768 of OY748287.1, forward strand.
ACGCGAGCAACACGGTGGATCTGTTGGCGAAAGCGAAGGAAATTGTTGGCAGACATAAAGAGCTGCAGAGTAAAGCTAGTAAATTGCAAGCACAGGTATTATATTTGTTTTTCATTGCATTATTATTATATTAACAAAATGTTGCAATCTGTGTATGTTACAACCGTTCATTGCTACTAATATTGCACTCTCATCAAAATTGTAGATTATTCATCTTCATGCATTATTAAATCATTCAACAATCACGTACCATTGTCATTAATTAGAAACGTGAACTGCATACAGTGTTTTACATATCTTTACATTATCATCTAATTAATCATCCATTCAAATATCATTATTTATCAATCGGAAATGGTATTAGGGATAATTATCTTTTATGGTCCTTTTAAGTCTCTCCTTTTATGTAATTGACCTGTGGTGAATATCAGTGACTGTAGTCAATCTTCTAATTTTAGGTAAATAACATTGAAGCAGAACAAGCAATACTTGTCAAACAAAGGACTTTCGAGATAACAGAAAAATATCGACAGTTGGGTCAGATCCCTACTGATGGCGAAGTCACTGAGAATATAGCGCACGATTGCATATTAAAAGAAATATCTGCAACGTTAGCGCACAGAAAAAGGTTGCATGCGCAAGTAGGTAATCTACAGACCGAAATTACGCAGATAGAAAAGGCCAACGAGCAAAAGCTCACCCAGCCGACGGTACCGGTGGCCACGGTCAAGCCTCATACGGTCAACAATAAGCCCCGGAAGTCGAGGGAGCACAGGTCGCGGTCACAGGAGTGGCCGGACGTGCCGGACGTCGGGAAAATAGAGGAACAGAACCCGGAACTGCTCGCCCAAAAGATACTCGAGACAGGACGCCAGATAGAGGCGGGCAAGATTATGAAACCGAACGTCATAGTGAACGGGTACGCGCGCGACCCCGACAGGCACGGGGACCACTATCGACACTCGAAAGGGTCCCCGGCCTCGCGCACACCCGCGCGGCCCGGCCCGGGACCGGCGAGCCCGGCGCACCGACACTCGCCCGTCAAGTCGGAGAAACCGCTCAACGTGGTGTCCAAGGTGCAAGAGTCGCCCAAGGTGATTAACTTCGAGGACAGGCTGAAGAGCATAATAACGTCGGTGCTGAACGAGGACCAGGAGCAGCGCAAGGCGACGACGACGCGTGCGCCGGCACCCACCCACCCGTACAGCAACGGGTACGTGCGGCAGGGCGGCTACCACCACCACGGCCACCACAACCACCACCAGCCACACCAGCAGCAGCCGCGCGCGGGAGCGGGAGCGGGCGCGGGGGCGGGCGCGTACCGCGGCGCGCGCGAGGTGCGGCGCGAGCGCTACCCCACGTACGAGCGCCGCGCCGACACGCGCCACCACGCCGCACGCTCGCCCGCTCCCTCGCCCTCGCCCTCGCCCTCGCCGCTCGGACCGCAGCCGGACTACACACAGGTACCTTTTTACAACACTCTTCTCCTACACATGCATTTACTACATCTGCAACTCTTATTCTTCTCACATATCATTAATATTAGTGGATCAGATAATCACCGAAATAGACTGAGACACGAGTTAATCGATATAATATACTATTTTAGCAAGTATCGCCCGCAAAGTTGGCACTGAGACGTCACCTGTCGCAGGAGCGCCTGCCGACGCCAGGCGCTCGCACCATCGGCGACCTCGTCAACGGCGAGATAGAGCGCACGCTCGAGATCTCCAACCAGAGCATCATCAACGCGGCCGTCAACATGAGTGCGCGGTACAACGAACCGCCACCCAACAACCAACCGCTCGAAGGTACACCCTGACACTCAATGTGGTGACCACACACTCCACTCGCTTCAACTTTGAAATAAAAATCGTCTAAAATATTACTACTTTGAAATATTAATCTTCGATTTCAATGTTACTTCTTACATTTTGTCTGTCGGTATTTACAAAGTGTCGGCCAGTCGACCCCACGAAGAGGAAAATGTGGTGGTGCATCGAATTCTACTGATTTATTACCACCACAATAAATAGTAGGTGGACTTGTTAAATGTTTGTATTTGTGCAGGTTTGGCGGCGTGCCTCCAGGCGCGGGTGCTCGCGTCGGAGTACTGGCGCGGCCGTAACGGGGGCGGCGGCTCTGCGGGCGGGGGCGCCGGCGAGGCGGAGGACGTGAAGCGCGTGTCGCCGGTGGGGGGAGACGCTCGCTCCAACACGTCCACGCCGCTGGCCGACGAGCCGCCCGGCGCCGCGCCCCCGCCCGCGCACACCCCCACACCCACCCCCACGCCCGCGCACACGCCCACGCCCACCGCGCTCGCGCACAACACCCCCGAGGAGGTGGACGAGAGCAAGTGGCAGGACCGGATAGCATTCCGCTTCGACCAGATCATATCGTTCGCGTCCACCGCCATGGAGGACAAGCGGCGCCGCTCCGATGAGGCGTGCAACACGTCGCCGGACTCGGGCATCGGGCACAGCGAGCCGGGCGGGACGACGGCGGGCGCGGCGTTGCCCCCCGCCGCGCACTTCAAGAAGCGCTTCTTCCGACGCGAGCGCTGGGCCACGTGGGGCCCGGGCGCGCCCGCCCCTGCGCCCCCGCCGGACTGGGAGCGCCCCACGTGACGCGTGCGCCCCGCGCGCCGCCGCCGCCCCCGCGTCAGCTAGCCCCTACCCCGACCCCCCGCCCGACGCGGACTGTGCGCCACCTTTGTTAATTATTTTTGTCGAATATATATTGTAATTATGTATATTATTGAGTTTATTTTACGTTTAGGAGGTGTAATTATTTAATAGTAGTTGCGTCGGCGTCCGCGGGAGGTAAGCGCCGTGGCGGATTGTATTTCATGTGTTCATTTAGGTCTTAGAGTTTGAAATACGCGATTCGGTGAGGACGCGGCGGCGGATAGCGCCTGCGCCGATCGTACGTTGAGTGTTTGTTGTGTTATGTGTTTTGTTTGACGATGTTACGGGAACGGGAAGCTCTTGTCTGAATAATGTTAATCATTTCTTTGAGCGGTTGGAAATCACCTTTGACTTTACACTTCCGTGTATCGTATTCGTATAAGATGATCGTCTACTTTACCTTACGTAAATCTTGACTATTATCGCATTAGAAATTTCGTAGCACAATGCGGCGCAGTTATCATTGTAAAAGGTTAGAACAACTTGATGATAATATTTTAACTGATAAAGTCCAAAACGGCGCTGTGATAAGAAGCACTTTATTAATTCAGTATTCAATATTTTCAGTAACTTGCGACAAATTTGATGATGACTAGTAGATTGTTAGATTGTAAAGTAAATTTAATATTTATCGTACTCCTTTTCTTGACATGCAAATATTGCAGTATAATGGATATTGCCTGTATAAATCGACACGCTATTTTTATAGCTATTTTAGCAAAGAATCCACTAGTTCCCAATTGAGAGTAATAAAAATATACCATATTATTATGTGTGTAGTCTCATATTTACTAGTAAGTATTTGTGAGACATAACCTCGTGAACATGTCTCTATAATAAGCAATATCTGCTAATAAATCGGATAACATACATAGATATTACATACAAGAATCACGTTATTTATTCTCATACAGTCAAGTGTTAATGTAAAATTCGAAGTGTGCGGCAAATCTCACTAGCAGGTAACTTTAATTACGAACTTTAAACCTAAAATTATTAAAATTTCAGGGTGATATAGCATGTAATGTAATATAAATTACGGCAGTTTTATCGTGACGCTAGATGTATTTGTAAAAAAAACCATAACGCCAACTAATGTTTAAAAGTGTATATATAGTATATATATATATATATATAATAATATAGTTGATGTAACAGCAATAATTATAATCACGATTCGAACTGCACATTGATTAAGCATATTTTTATGGATTAGTTTATTATTATTTATGAATTGTATGTAGCTATCCTATTTTTATTTGTACAGATCGTGTTTAAACTCCATGTTTTTTAGAATAATGTAAAACATGGTTATACAAAACATACTTAAACATAATTATTAGATGTGGTGAGACGCTAATGTAACTAGCGCATGTTTATACTACAGTTTATGTAGTCTTTTTCTTTTATTCCGTTAATCTTCAAAAGCTTCAGAATTTTTATGTATTAAGACTATCTCTTAGTTCTGGCTACTTTATTCGACTTGAGTGACAAAAAGGAACTCCATAATCTCTGCTTGTAAGCAATATTTCCATCTTCAACAATTTTATATAACACATTATGTAGATATTATATTCTAATATATACAGGGTTACTGGTAATTCAATACATTCCTTGCAGGATACCCTGCTGTAAGGGGGGAGGGCAAAGGCAGCAAATTTAACCCCCCCATGTGTCGCCGAAAGTTAACCGTTTTGGAGATATCGACTAAAAACGGTTGGTGTTGGTCATAAAATAAAAAATAACTGAGAAAAGGGAGGTCATAACAAAAAAAGCGTGAAATGCATAGTGTCAATAGTTATAAATATGTTATTGACAGATATGAGTAGAAGAATTATCATTTTGATAATATCTTAAAATGCACCTCACGCTTTTTTTACAATAATATACATTTATTTCTTACTTACACTATTCTTAATTCAAACTTATTGAAATTTATTTTCTACTTGTTGTTGGATTCTCTATAAAAGCGTGTTTTTTTAACTATTATTTTATTTGTATGAATGCTGTAAACATACCTTGATAAGCTGTTAGACATTACAAAACACGTTAAGTGTTAATGTAAGACATTAAAGAAATTTAAAGGTATTGTAAAAAAAAAAATATTTGACTAACTCTAACCATACAAGTTTTTGCGAGTCAATGAAACAATAAAGATTGTATTTGGCAATAACTTTATAATATCTGACTGATTGACTCAACTTATATTACTATTATATCTAGCTTATAAATTACTTGTAAACAAAGGAAGATGTACATATGAAATGTGGGGTGAACATAACAGCAATTCGGTAGGTTAGGTACGTGCTTATTTGTGTTTACATAACACACACACCGAAATAATATTATAATTTGCTGAGATAGCAATGACGGAATATTATACAAGTTACATTCTACAGCTTCGCCATACAAGTTATTTAAAAAACCGGTTTTACTTGATATCTCCAAAACGGTAAACTTTCGGCCATACATTGGGAGTTAAATTAGCTGCATTTTCCTTCTCCTGTACTCTCTTTCAAGGAATGTATCCAATTACCAGTAACCCTGTATATTTCCTTAGACACATAGCTGTAATCATAGGACCAAAGAGTTTCTGGCGAAGTGCCTAAGTATACACAAACCTGCTCCCAATACCCCCAAACAGATTGCTAGTGATTGCTAACTATACTTAATGTACAGTATATATTTATTATATAACATAAATAACAATATGTAAATAGTTCGCCAAAATACAAAGATATATATTGAATAAAGAAGGTACAGCTTACTGTACTGCATTAAATGAGAAGATTTGTTTACATGACATAGTATAATATACACATAACAAAATCAATACTTGCATTTTTTTCTTAGACATAAAATATTATTGCACGTTAAAATAATAACACATTGACTCATTAACGCTGCTAGTAATTATGTTCTACATGACTTGTCTTCTTCTAGTTATTATACTATTTTGACATGCAACAGCTAAAAATTCAAGTATTTAAGTACTGTGCAATCCTGTTGAGGTCAGATAAAGAAAAAATAAAGAATCCTAAGAGTGAAATGCATAATATTATACTTAAGTTAAAAAAAAATACATACTCTGAAACCTATTGGTTTTATGTTCTAAAACATATCTATTATTGTTGTGGAGTTTACAGTTGATAAATTATATAGCGTACAGTGTAGGTCTAGATCACCACTCTTAACTTAGGAGTTAACTTTTTTCGCTCATGACGATTATCCGCCTTTTAGGAATAAGATTATAACAGAAGTAAGCAATTTATTGTTACGGGATTAACGAAGTCATTGTTGATATTCATACTAATAATGATAAATACTTATTTTCATTCAATGTACCACTTATTATTACATTTTGCAATAAAAAAATGAATTGGACGTTATAATTGTGATTGTGTCGTAAAATATTATGAACCGACTTATCTTTCTAGTTACCCGATAGTGTTGCTAATAAGAGGCTAAATTATCTTTGTCATAGTTAAAGTTTTTATTTCTAAATAGTGTATCAACACCTCTCATAGTAGACGTACGTCTGATGTGCCTGCTCTGTTGTGTGGTGAACTTGAATTTGTGAAAACATAAATATTCTTGGTCTAACCATGAGCTGATATGGATGCATTAAAATTGATATTAATTAAGAAGGCACCTGACCCTAATCAATTCGGCCAATCCGCTACCGCTAACCCCGCTCCCGCTATCGCTCGAGTGAAGGATAGCGATATTCACTTTCCAAAGGACAGACAGAGATCGAGCGCGTTCTCGAAAATGTAACGTAAGCGACAAAATGAAAACTATGAATTAAAGACGAACTATAATGATTATGAAAAAAGTATGTTGAGCAAATGTAGGTTTTATCAATGCCTTTTTAGATATAAAAAAATATTAAAGAAAATACAGCAAACTTAAAAAATCTAAGTTAAAATGTGATTAAAACAAGGTTTTTTGTAATAAAAAAACTATCGAGCATTTTTTCAGTAATCGTGTTTTCATCTTGAGCATTTAATCTTCATGAACTGAAGTTACTTGTATAAAAAATCAGTTTCCTACACCTTATAGATTTTGAGATTTAGGTCAGTAAAGGTAGACAAGTTAGGGTCAGGTGGCGTCTTAATAACACGCATGTACTTAATTATTTTTAATTATTTATTGTATTCTTATCTATTTGAAACCCATATCTTAAAACAATTAAATCGAATCACATTAAAAGAGATATATATATTGGTAGTGTCGAGTAGATAGCTGATAGTAAACTTTAGATTAAATTTTTTCGTGCAAGAAGTCAATATTAATATTATGTAACACTAAAAAAAAAGGGAAGATAAGTATAGGTTTTATTTCACACGTGAGACAAGAGAAGATGTAGAGTAGATACATCATATCTATACCTACATGTTAAATAAAATTATAATTTTAAATAAATTTATGACACTATGAAGGGAACCTTAAGTAAGTCGGTTCTATTAAATTAAGTTATTTTTTGCAGTATATTTTCTATTGTGCACGGTGTACTGTTTTAATCGTTAGGTAGGTTTGTCAAGTTGCGAAATTATGTAATTCGTATAGTTTAATACTTGTGCAGTTTTTATTATTCGAGAACGAGGAAAATAATTCTGTAAAAGAGAGAATCCAGCATGTTTTTAATACATGTACCACACTTTACAAAGCGCGATGTTCCATTGTAATGTGTAATCATGTATTTTAAACATTGGGGTGCACTGGTTTGATTGTGCCTGAAAAACTCATCAATGCCGCTCCAAACCTCAAAATTATATAGTTGTAAATTGATAAGTAAGCTTAAAATTTAATCTGAAGTAGGTACCAGTGGTAGTATAGAATAATGTCGGCAATAATACATCTAAGTTGGTCGAATTAACTCGAAGAGTGATTGCATTATTCAGTTTCATTTTATTTTTGATGGGGACTTATGAGCTAATCTGTGTGACGTTATAGTGTCTAAAATAGTACAAATGAGAAGACTTATTGTCGTAAGCCTCGGACTATTCAACATGCAAATGCTAGGTTTGAGATGTATCCCTGTGTAACTAGTTTTATTTTGTACTAAAAGTTAAAAATAAACGAATAATAATATTATTGTTGCTATATTAATACAATATCCTATAATATATGATAAGCATAATACAAATAAGAGGTTATCACTTCACTGCCTATAATATTCGGCCATGTTGGACATAACTCATTATAAATGTGCCCGGTGACGACAATAACCTCTATTACGTGGGACTAAAAATACTGGCAAATTGTGGTGTAATGTACATTGCACATCTACCCCGTCGGGTATATAGGCGTGATGTGTGTGTGTGCCTATAATATAGGTAAGTAAGTGTTTATAGTCCTACGAGTTTTTTAATACCTCGTTTTATCAAATCTCATCCGTTAAAGTTCCTCTAATAATATGATATGATCTCTAAGGTTAAGGCATTTTGAGAAACAAATATAAAGAAGTTATCGGCAATATGGCGGCAAAACAATAAAGAGGTAGGGTCGACAGACTAGCCTGTTATTGTCAGTAGTGTAACTACACTACAAAAGATCAAGTAACTACGAAAGCCCGCCCCGGGGACGATCAGTATTTTGATTATCAATTGTATGTTATTGTCAGTGTTTTCTTGATAGAGATTGAAGCCATTGTCAATTGGCGTCAAGACTCCTAATCTTTAAAAGTTCAGTGTTAGCAACTCCATGAAATATTTATCCTTGAAACTTAAAACCTCTTAAATTGCTTAATCACTTAATCGTATAAATTTCATATTAAAGAGGCTTAAGGAACCACATTCACGATGAAACCATTTGGTTTTCGCCATGAACCTATTGCTCTCTACGTTCGTGGTTGGGGTCATGTTGGGGTGCACCCATCATTTATGACAAATGATGTTTGCTTGGAAGGACGGACAGATGGACGAACGGACATGACCTAAAAAGGGAGAACAGATTTTGAGTGTATGTTACTAAGAATAGCTACTTTTACTAGTAGCTCTGAGGACTACACTAGACAGACTAGACCTACTAGTATTGTTTTACTGAACATTTACATTTATTTACAATAAGAATTACAATATACAAAATAAACATAATTATAGACTAAAAATATTTACATTACAAAATATTGTTTAAAAAATCCTCCGCGTCATTGCCGTCCTTCCCAGGTTCTCAGAATGCTGGCTGTGTTGCCACGTTGGATGGCGATACTTATTCTTTGGGCCAGAAAATAGCCAGCCTTGTGGTCCTGAGAAGCATCGATTAGGCGTTTAGCAATATCTCTATAAAGGCGGCGAGCACTCGGACCCCATGACCCCAGTGTCTCAACACCCAAACGGTTCAAATATGTAATCACCTGCTAGGTTAGCATATTTACGCCGTTTAAAGCCTTCAGCCGATGCAGCAGCAGCGCCGCCCGGCACATCCGGATGTGCTTGGAAGGTGTGAAGGTGCTAAGGTGTCAACGCATGTAGCGTCCCACACCAAAGGCCTTCCCATCTTCCACGGTAGCAACGACATACCGTCCGGTCTCTTTCCATCGCTTCGTGCTAAACCATTTGGTTCGCGTACGGCCGGAAGATCTGCGGTGGAAAGAGCCCTACGAATTGTGTCGTTTAGAATAGCGTGCCGAGGTATACGGCCTGCGCTTCTGCTACAAGAAAGGCCATGGTGTCCCAGATTATCGACGGCTTCTCCACAGGTGCAATGATGCGGGGATACACAAGGTGTACCCAGCCGAAGGCAAGTGGCAATGCGAAATATTGACAGAAGTGTCAATTAGTGTATTAATTCTCAATTTACAGAGCGGTGAATCCCACAGTCGCTGTGAGCCTAGGCGTGAGGGCAGGTCAGTGTCGGGGCAAGACATCCTCCAAGCATTTATGGCATCGGTCTTGCATCGCACCTCGGAATCAATCAGTGTATTTGACAAAATTTTCCTGACTAATTCTTCGGTGCTATGGACCGACGACAGAAATGCTGGCAGACTGACATCTGTGACTCTGCGAATACCTAACCCGCCCAAGCGAACTGGAAGAGACGCTTGGACCCAGGCCCGGTCATTAATATTTACATTTCAAATTTTACACAAAGAATTTTGTATTAAGTTGTCTAGTCTGCCCAAAATTTCTACATTTTTCCAAAATTGTCCTGAACGGAGGGCATGTGTAAATTTGAGTACGAAAAGACAAAAACGAAGAATAGTGAAAGCTGAATGAATACTGATATTACATAGACTATCAATAACCTGATCAAAATTTTGAATTTTTTCCTCGATAAAAGTGGAAAAGCCATCTTCTAAAATCGGGGACCCTAGGAGGCGTAAAGAAGTTTTGTCCAAAACTTTTATGTTGGGGGCCAGACAGTTGAATTTGGAGATTGTGGTTAATTTATGTATTGTTATATTATATCTGTGATGTGTCTAGACTGACTACCCTCATAGTATATTGGATACAGATATGTAGGAAGTTTTGTGCCAGTGGCCAGTGCCTAGAGATACTAGGTCCATGCATTATAATTACTCAAGCGTTATCCAGTCAGTGTCAATACTGTCAATGGCTGTCAGAATGAAATTATGTACCTACTTCGTCCGAACGAACGAATTACCTTACCGTCATACTTGTTTTGGTTTTTTAGTTTACCAAAATCATCGTAGCATTAAATTTGGTTGGTTTTAATTGCAAAATGTTTAAGCAACCATTATAAAATTATACATTCTGTAATTTAAAGAACTTCCATGACAAAAAACTGGTGAAATATTAATAATAAACAAAGTTATTTTTTAACTTGCATACTCATTGAAAATTTTTAACGTTCTGATAATTTTATATGGTACAAATGAAATGCAATATTCGCGAACTCGCTCAACTGAGCGATCGACCTTGTGTGATAGAAGGTAGATTAAACTATAAGAAGATATCCAATGGAAGTTATCGTAATCAAACAGGTTAGTAGACAATATAAAATCACAACTGATTAGTGCATGATTATTTTGCGTGCTTCTACATTGGTATATCCTGGTCTGTATGTATCTGTTGTCGTTGGATATAATTCTGTACAGGAAATTTTGCGTGTCACAAGAGTTACAACCACTTGATTGTTATCCTGTTCTACCTGAAAATGTATAGTTGGAGTATTCCTGTCAAAAGCATTTGTTCTAATGTCTGTATTCATTGTACTTGGAGTACTTGGAGGTCATTTGAAGCCAGGAGTACCTTGAGTTGATTAAGTATATGATAATCATAATTGTTTTATAAAGCTTAATTGGTTTATAAAGCTATGCACTGGCTTTGCTTATCATAATTACCAAGTTAAATTCATTGATGGAACAAAATATGTAATGTGTCATTTATAAATACACTCAGTGACTAATAGAAAATCTATATTTGGTTTGAAATGAGGAGGAGGAAAGAATCACTTAATCCCTTATTATCCTGTTTTACCTGGGAGGATGGTAATGCTTGTTCCAGTACCTAACAAACCTTATTACTTCTATTTAATATATTATTCTTACAGTTTTCAAAGAGAGATGGTTTCGGTTAGTAAACAATTACTTATTTTATTTCAAAATAAGTGAAATGGGAAAATTTGATACAAACAATCCTGCAGGAATGTTTGTTTTGGAAAACTCATCAATACAAATGGAGTACGGACAAAGCATACCATTTTCATTTTCAATATCATTTATGTAAGTTTGGTATTTTTGGGTTACAGTAATTCTTATCCCTACTAATAATAACAATGTGACAGTATCGATGTTAGTTGGGTTCTCCATCACAGTAACCACTGAACAGATTTGGTGGAGAATCAATACACAACTAACTGAAATCTTGGCCTCATTGCAACTAATAAGGGAAATTTTAAGATAAGATAAGATTCGTTTATTTGTAGAACATGTTTTATGAGTATCGCTACATATTGTACGTAGGTACTACAGATATTTTTGAAGTTTCAAATCAAAAACCAAGTAAGTGGCTATGGGGCGGTCAGGGGCTTGTGAATGAGGCTCAGCAAATAGTTAAAATTTTAGTTTCTGAATTTTCATTAAGTGGTTTATTCCTAATAGTCTTCAAATTTCACGAAGTGCAGTTCCATGAGTTCTACTGATAAATATTTACTTTACATTTCAAATGGATAAATTAAATACCTACACTAATCTGTGATCTGGAAAATAAAAAACTTTCATTTTCCAGTCAGTGATTTTGGTTACGAAGTATTAAGTACACTGTGGCTAGTAAGAGTTATTGCTATTTTTATTTCAAGTGTCTTCAACTTGCCCAATCTAAGCGTTACAACAAATTTTTCATTACGTAATAAGTATTACGAAGTTTTTCATGGATATTAACACAAGACATTACTCTATAGAAACGGCAATTCAACATTATAACAGTTTCCTATAATTGTAGTGATGAGCCAGAGAAGAGGCATATATTTGCTGCTCGCGCTGAAGATAATGTGGTGCATTGGGTGATGAAGTTACGAGAGTGCTCTTATGAAACTTTGAGGAACAAACTACACGCTTTACAGTCTAAGATATATGCTATCACTGGCAAGGTTTGTATTTGTTTACTAAAAAGTATACTTACCTAGAATTATAGATTTATTAGTTGAAATAGAAAAGTTCTCTGCATATACCTGTGTCAGTGCCATAGAATGGGGGGTGAAATGTGCAATAATTGACTACTAGTTAACCCATCGAACTTTGTATCGCCTCAAATATAAAAAAAAGAAAAAATAATAATTTAATATTTCATTCAAATGTATGTATTATTAATTATAATTGAAAAACGCGACGGACGGACAGACAGACAAATTGTCGTATTAAATATATAGATAGGCATAGTGATTCTATATTATGTATACTATGGATATATTATCATCAGCTTGTTGAGTGAGACCAATCTATGAGTAAAAACCATCCGAATAATAACTCACATTTTCATTAAGACCAATTTTGTAATATTCTCTCCACATTTCGTTTGGTATATATAGGTATGTAATATTAAATAGTGCTGCAATAACTATTAAAGAAACAAACTTGCGAAACGCAATGAACTTTAATATTTTAATAGAAATTATAAATCACAAAAATTTAACATGTCATCAGCTGGAGGGGAACCTTGTTAGGGAAAGGCCGTGGGTTCGAGTTCTCTGAGAGCTCTGACCACTGAGCTACGATGACCAATACGGACATCACCCAATCTTTGCTTCCATATAATTTCTATTCTCTATTTCCATACAATGAAGTTTCTTGGCTGGGATAGGTAACCACACAGCAAAACTTCAATACTAAGGGATGAAATATACCTACTGTAACAGCCCGTATGAGGACCGGGGTGCATCTGGAGCAGATTTGTATAGAGGAGCGTTGCTGACACAAAATGTATATAATGTTTCGTATCGTACGTCCTCGTACACGGCACGTCCCGCGCACGGGCTGGTCTAGTTGAGCGGAGCGAAGCGAAGCTCTATCTTAGACGACAAGTGTAAATCATTTGTGTGCCAACTCCTCCGAAACGGCTCGACCGATTTTGACCAAATTTGTTGGCATGCTGGTCGACATCATACCCGGGGGTGCATATCTCTGAAATCATTAAAATAGATCAAAAAAAATTAAAAAAATTTGCTCCGCTCAACATTTGCAATTAGTAGCATGCTTGGATACCTAGTATAATTTCATCCCATATACGCTAAAATATCGAACTAGGCAAAAATATTAAAATACCCCTCTTGCCATGCCTAGCGCTCCTATAGCTAAAATATGTAAATGTTTAAAGCAGTTTAAAACAATTTGTTGCAGGACCCATTGCTGTTAGTGCCAAGAAATGAAGGAGCTTGTTTGTGGGCACCCTCTGTACCATTCTCGACGGCGCCAGCGTGTTCAGTAAACACTAACTCATTCAGTTGTCATTTGCATACTAATGGTGCTTTTACATTAGAAAGAAGTAAATCCGATGTACAGACTCATAAGTTGTTACGTTCGGAGTATACAAACAAAACTACCTTTTACACAGATGATTGTAGCACTAAGACTAGCAATGGTAAGAAGGAGGATATTTGTAAAGAAGTTTACTCACTAGAGAGAAGTAAAACATCTGCGTTGCTACCTTCTAGTATGAGTACAATCGATACGTCGATATTCGACAAACGACCAGCTTTCTCTCGTACGGCGCCAAGTCCTCCAGTTAGGAAAAAGCTATCACCGGCGAGTAGACGAGCTGAAGGTGCTCATGAAGTGCAGTACTTTGCCGAACAGGTCCACCGTTTGGGGCTCACTAGCATTTTAAATGAAGCACCTGTACCTCCACGAAGAAAAGTTTCACCGAAAAGTGAAGATGTTAACGGTGCGAATATCGAAATTACTAGCAACAATGATAGCAAAGTTCTTAACGAGTGTACTGAGGATCTCATACAGTTTTAGCTCATTTCACCATCATTGGAGTAATATATCCATCCCACCAATTATTAAAAGGTAAGTGATATGTTTTCTAAGTCCTTGCCACTTTAACAATAAAACAGTATGTTACTATCTAGTTTAGACATGAATATACAATCAATGTCGTTGTACATGTAGTGTATTTATTTGAAGTCAGTAAACATTATGAACATCGCTGCCTCTGTGGCTATGTCACCCCAAAGGACGCCATTTTGATTTTCTGGTTTAAGTTAAATATTTATACTATCTACAAATGTTTGTTTCGATGTTTTTAAATGTATTTACAAATATAAACTCTCATAAAGATTAATAGAAACAAAAAAGCGTCATGTGTTGCGTGTCATATTTATTTATTTTTAGGATAAGTTTATCCCATTTTAATAATTAGTACGTGTCCGTAAATCTTTGTGCTTTTTAATAATAACTGATATGATAACCGAATTGTATTAACTGACTACGAAAAACGAGTAGGTATGTTATATTATATTCAAATTTTGTTTTTAAACTGTGTGTATTAATATTGGTTATTAGATAAGCATAACGAAATTTAAAGTCATTTAAATATATATTTATTAGTAAATGTTTTATAGGGAAATACCGTTAACTGGTACCTATAATAAATGCCATACAGCCCACCGATAAGTTATTATAAAGCGGACCTAAAATAAAAAACAATATCGTCTTGTTTTAAAATATACTATGCTATTAAAATATATATGAGAATCTCTATGACAAAACAAACAGCAACAAAGCATCATTGGTGTAGTCAATTGTGTGATGTGATTTTTACTTTTTACGGTAGCATGTAAGTATGTAACTAAACAAATGTATGACTTATTTTTATAGTCTTGGGGTGGGGAACAAGCGCCCGCCATGACCATAGCCCTAGTCTATGGACGTTTGCAACACCGCGTGTTGATCGAGAATTTTTTACATAAACCTATTTATAAACTCGTTCATGAACAAATTGCATGCTGTGATTAATGTGAAGGTTTTTAAATAAGAATAAATTGATATGATTTTTCAGAGACATTTTAAAATTTCCTAGTATTATGTGATGTATGTACATGTTTCATAGTAAGATATTAATAACATACATATATGACATTCATTTAATTAAGATTATTTATATAAAATACTAAATGCCCTAAGTATATTTAAATAACACGCGAATCACGCGTACCTGTGTGTGTGAGCACAAGTCACCCTTCGAGTTTACTTACTCATTTGGCTTATAATGAGACATCAAGTATAAGATAGTATCCTATATACCTGACCTAAAGCCCATTCTTTTTTGTTGTTCTATCTCTTCGTCGTCGTTGGTTATATTGCAAACTTGGCTTGTCGCTCTGGAACCTGGAGTCATCACATCCCGTGAATATTGGTAGGTTAGCTGCGATAAAGTTAGGGGTACCTTCATTACACCAATGTGAGCAAATATCTATGTAATTTGTATGAAATTTACATTTAATCGTAAGTAATTTATATATTCTCGACTCACATTCATGTAACGCTTTACTAGGTTTAAGTAGAATATTATTTATTGTGGTTATAACGGGAATGTTAATGTGTTATCTAAATAACAGAGTACCTATATAATTACAACGAAATGCTTTTCCATGAAGTTTAGATAGGTAGGTTTTGAATATTTTACAAATTATCAAACCAAAAACCTTAAAGATATGTGCTAATTATTGTTAAATTAAGCCGATAGGTTCAAAATTACAAAATATATGTACAAATTTTTTGCTTCTTTTTATCTGTAATAGAATGATCAAAAGTTTTACAAATATATGTCAGTAATTTAAATTAGCTAATGTGTAATGAAGACAGATAATGAGGTTTATACCAATGTATGATGGTGCTGTATGCATATGTCCATTAAATACATTTTTATTTAAACAAAATGGTAATTTGATTGAATGAGTGCTTAACTCCAGTCTGCTTAAGAGTACTGTCTCGCATAGTCGCATTATCACTCTGCTGTTTATTCGAGCCTGTGACTGCATACAAACTGGATAAAGTCTAGACCAACAAGGAATATCAAATAAAACAAAATGTGGTATAAAATGATCTTTACTCTGTACTTTGCTTTAACCTTCATCAATAGCTTAATATGACAACGTAAATACAAATTGATTATATGACGTCACAGTCTACTATGACGCCTATACATATGAGGCACTCGTGTAATATAAGGTATAGTTCGCAAGACGTAAGCTGAGCTTTGCATTTGTGTGAGTCCACGTACGTGAACTATGCGACACTGTTTTACACATACATCTTTTTGACTCTACCTTTCCTGATCACTCACACAAATGCAAAGCTCAGCTTAAGTCTGGCGCACTGTACTATACATATATTATTATACCTAATCATCTACATTTATACGTACTTAGGTAGTATGTATACCTATATGTAACCTACCGTATCTAATATTATTCAGTCAAGTCACTAACTTCCGTTGAACTTCCATCTCCGATCCGATACACTTATCTATCCACTTCCTACAGTTACGAGTATAATGCAGAGATCATTGACCTCATAATGTGTGTCCTTTGGACTGTGAAGATTACCTAATAATTATGAAGTGCTAACCATATTATATAAGTATGGCAGTGTCGACTGAAGTCGATCAACTTAATCAACCAATGATATCGCAGAAAATGTCGGTCACGTGACCCAATTAAAACATTTTTTGAAATTTTCTACGATTTCATTGGTTATCGGCTGAAGGCGACTCTGGCTGTGTTAGCCCTGCAAGACTTATGTGGAATTGTTGTCACTCAAGTTCTATATTGAAAGATACGACGCAATTGAAACTTCTGATGGGTTTATTGTGTACCTACACATATTATTAGGCTGTAGAACTTTGTAAGGTTACTCGGAGGGAGACGTATAAAATGTCAGGCTTTCGTGTCTGAATTTTTGATTGAATATTTGATATCATGTGGATTCTACAGTGTAGGTACATTTTTGGTTGGCTTATCTATTCTTGCATTGTGCTACAGTAGGTAACACAAATAGCCACTGTAGTGTAATCCAAGCAGTATTCCAGTGATAACACTTTTTAAAATATTGAACAAAGTAAAATAATGCCATTTTGATTTAAAGTAACTGCAGTCTATTATAATAATTACATAATTGATTATAAAGTTGCAAGAAGTGTCTAAACATATAATCAAGTTTTCGACAAACTTTATACCTACGTACTGTAGTTAGGTAGGTATAGGTAAAAAGGCGTATGCTGAGCTTTTTGTGTGAGTATTCACGAAAAGTAGAGCAAAAAGGCTGTGTGTAGCCGTGTGTTAACACATATGTGTGTAAAACAAGTCACATTATACGTTCACGTACGTGCACTCGCACAAATGCAATGCTCAGCTTACGCCTTTTTACCTATAAGTACTACCTGTTATGTTTATCTTCAAAATTTAAGAATATGTGTTACAGAGTAAGACACATTTAAAATTCACATAATATATGTTTTGGTAAATAAGATAAGCCATCCATAACTTGGCTAGAGAGATTCTTGTACCAAAGAATTCTAATCATTAGGTAGGGTAGTTTGCATAAACCTAATTTGCGTTTTGTTCGGCTAGGCTCTATAAGGCCGAGTATGCACGTGCGAACAGAACATGTTACGAACATGGTACGCAACAGATCAGTCTGTCGGTGTGATTAAAAACGCAGACGGAGCATATTGATCTTTTTGTTTTGAGGTAGGTACAGGTACCTACATAAAATGTTGGCTGTTTCTATATTATGGAACTAATGAGACCGAAAGGAGGATATCTCTGTCGTACCCATTTCAGTCAGCCATAATTAAAGAAAAGTTAAAAGATACAATGGCTTTTCGTTACAATAAAAACCTGGATAGACATTAACATTAATAAAAATTAAAACTCGTTAATATCACAACTAATAACTGATATTATTTTAAATATTAAATCAATATCACAATAATATTTTTTCTTCATAACAACAATATCCCACAATACTAAAGAAATATTTATGAACCATTATCTTCATACAAAAACCTTTATTTAGGTACCTACCCGTATAAGTTTGATCAACTGTACTTACACATTAATATAATTATAGGTAACGGTATTATTGTACATAATATAATATGTATTACCTACCTATGTTACATTATTATGTGTATATACCTATTTATTGACAATATACAAATATAACATTATTTTCGTACTTTAATGACATTCCACTATTATTAAATGTACCCAAGAAGCATTTATTATCAATTTAGTAATTAAATCTTAATATTATTTAATTCATACGGGACGTAGTATAGGCACTTGTTTAATATTGGCGAAATCATTCTACCTTCACATACTTCTAGCATCTGCTCTAAATTTTAAGAAACACTTTAAGATTAACAATTAGGTATGTTACTTACATACTTACGTAGGTAGGTATCTATTTCCCGGTCTAATCTGACACCGAAGACCACAAACAAAATAGTTCCAATTTTTTGCAAATTTCATTTTGTGAATACTATTACTTATGAGAAAAAAATATCTATTTTTGTCCCATAAAAATGACCTTGTAGTTGTTTCCGTCATTTATACACTAAACATTCTATAAGTCATATGAGATTTCTCTGCTTAAACTATACTATAACTAAGTAGGTATGGTTATATTAGTTACTTATATCAATGACGAGATTCCTTCGTTTGTTCTGATGACAGAATGTGCTACAGGTAAGTTTAGCTGCGTTCTGGAGATTTTCATGAAACGTGTTGCCATTTGATTGATTGGTTTGTGGAAATCCAACCGCAGCAACTGTTTCAGAGTAACTGAGCTATTCACTCTTCAAAATGTGAACGAATAAATAAACCGCTTGTGGTTGTGGTATATTCGTGGGTAGTGAGCGTGGTGCGTTCACGTGACGTCATTGTTAGTTGCCACCAAAGTCGCGCAGATCACGGTTACCCAGCGGGAGAGTTGGCCGGTAGTTGTGCAGCAGTTCCATGGCCTCCACTCCGCAAGATGCTTCTCCACACTTCAGTTTACGCATCGAAGCCAACTGGAAACAATCAAGTTATCTTTGATTAGACAAATATAGATTCATATTTATACTTATCATGTGACATCTGTGATCAAAATTCTGAGGTAAAAAGTTTCAGCAAATATCATTGTTTTCAAACAGGTACCTGCCTATAACCATATTATATTATCTGTGCTATAACTAATATCTATTGATTTAAACAGATCCGTTATTATTTAGGTACGTGCCTACCTAGGTACTCGTACAAGTGATATGACGCAATTTTGAAGTACCTACAGGTATAGGTAGGTAGGTACCTACATTATTAGACCATTAACTGGTGACCGCTTGGAACGTATGAGGGTTGGACTTTGCAATAAAATTCCATTCTTAGACACTGGCTTAGATCCAAATGTAATGTATAAATTATTTTTTGATTCTTTTTACAACGAGTTCAACTCCATATTCAAGTCTAAGGAGGTCATGATTAGTGATAGTCCTACTTTCAGTGAATGGGCCACTGAGGGTATACACAAAAGTAGACAAAAACTTTATGAACTATACTCAGAAAGACAGCTTAATAGATCAGTTGCATTTCTAGATTATGTTAAAACTTATTCAAAAAAGTTTAAAGCAGATTGTTTAGCAGCTAAATCAAAATATATAAGTGATAAAATTCTCAATAGTGCAGACAAAGTTAAATCTACTTGGAAAATTATAAACGCGGAAAGAGGTCAACAAAAATTAAATGATAATCATTTTAAACTTAATATAAATGGTAAAATAACTACATCAGACTTCGAGGTCGCTAACGAATTTGAAAATTTTTTCTCCCGAATTCCTGTAGATTTGACAAAAACCCTAGGCTCTTCAACCCCCATTGCAGAATCTTTGTTAAAAGCAAACGTTCCTTGTTGTAACGTTATATTTAAATTCAGTAAAGTTAACATAAACACTATCTTAAAAACTTTTAAATCTTTAAATATCAAGAAAACAGCTGACCTCTGGGGCATCTCTGTGTATTTAGTAAATTCTTTTATTGAAATGGTTGCTCCTGAACTAGTAATAATATTTAATAATTGTGTTGATAGTGGTGTGTTCCCTGATTTAATGAAATCTAGTAAATTAATTCCCCTGTTTAAATCGGGTAGTACTTCAGATCCGTCCAATTTCCGTCCCATTTCTGTACTACCTACATTTAGTAAAATTTTTGAAAAAATTATGCTTAATCAAATGCAAAATCACTTTAACGTTAATAAACTATTACATACAAAACAATTCGGTTTCACTCGTGGTCGGTCCACCACTGATGCCGGTATTAAATTATTAGAGTGTATATACAGGGCCTGGGATGAGTCATATGATGCTTATGGTGTATTCTGTGACTTATCTAAGGCCTTCGATTGCGTTCAGCACCAGACTTTAATTAAGAAACTTGATCATTACGGAATCCGGGGGACGGCCTTGAATTTCGTCAATTCTTACTTAAGTGATAGGGTCCAGAATGTAGTGATCAATGGTAAACAGTCACCTGGTTCTCCTGTAGCAATGGGGGTACCGCAGGGTTCAATTTTGGGACCTTTTCTTTTTCTAGTATATATTAATGATCTCCCTCACCTCATAAGAGACGACCACGAGGTAGTTTTGTTTGCTGATGACACTTCTTTAATATTTAAAGTTAAACGTGGACAGCGCGAACTTGACGATGTAAACATTGCCCTCTCTAGGATAGTCCACTGGTTTTGTGCTAATAATTTATTATTAAATGAAAATAAAACTAAATGTGTAAGATTCACCTTACCTAATGTAAGACTTGTTAAAACCAGTGTTAAGGTTAGGGATGATATAATAGAATTGGTCGATGACACTGTCTTTCTGGGCATAACGTTAGACTCCAAATTGCAATGGGGGCCTCATATCGGGAAAATTTCGGCCAGGCTTAGTTCAGCAGCCTATGCTGTCAAAAAGATCCGACAACTTACAGACATTAAAACGGCGCGTCTTGTCTACTTCAGCTACTTCCACAGTATCATGACATATGGCATACTACTGTGGGGTAACGCTGCCGATATTGAATGCATCTTTGTGTTGCAGAAGAGGGCTATCCGGACTATCTATCGAATGGGGTCTCGGGAGTCATTAAGAGATAAGTTTAAGCATATTAACATCCTTACAGTGTATTCACAGTATATTTATGAAATTTTATTGTATACCCACAAGAACAAAAGTAAATTTGTGAAAAATAGTGATAATCATAATCTAAACTTAAGAAATAAGGATAAACTGGCTGTTCCTAAATTTAGGCTTCATAAAGTGAGTAATTCTTTTGCGGGGAACTTTATTCGAATGTACAATACATTGCCAACCGAAATAGCAAATTTATCTGTCAATAAATTTAAAAAACTAATAAAAAGTAAATTGTGCCATAAAGCTTATTATAGTATTAATGATTTCTTAGATGACAAGGCGGCCTGGTTGTAACAACGTAACGAATTGCTCCTTTCTAAATAACTCTGTATTAGATTTAAGATGAAATATTTTGAAAAAAGCCGAGCTGAGTTTCTTGAGGGCTCTTCTCAGTCTCGTTGCATTTTGGAACCCTCGGTAGAGTCACACCAACTTCTGACGAATCTAAATAATTTTCTGAAAATTTCAAAGATAATAAACGTTATTTTATTTTATTTTATTTTATTTTTATTTTATTTATTATACTCGTATCATAAGCCGCTTACTATCTACTGCTACTGCTTTTCCGAACTTGAGTACATTATTTCAGTAAAGGAGAAGATTCACTCCCCATACTTATCTGGGCTAATTTTGAAAGTGCCGACCAACAAAAATAAACTTAATATTCTAATAGAGTATAACAAAACAATCATTTTTATTATTAGAACAAAGCCCTAAGTCAACTCTGAGAGATAATATTCAGCATCAAAAGTTTGTGAAAAAATCCTAATTATTGCAATATTTTGTCGTAATTGCGAGTCAGAATGTTATAAAAGGTCTCAGTTACAGTGTTCTTACTAGTCTCAGGCTGGCCCGCTGGATGCGCCTGCGCCACTGCGGGGCGGCTGGTGGACTCACCGTCCGGATACCGACCGATCGTGTTACTCGACGAGGTGTGTAAGCTCTTTGAGCGAATTATCGCGGAACGCCTCGTCGAGCATCTCAAGACAGTGGGGCCAGACCTGGCGGAAAACCAGTACGGTTTCCGTCGGCGACGCTCCACCGTGAGCGCGTCTCTTGACATCGCCAACGCTTTCAACACCTTGCCATGGAGCTGCGTTAAGGAGGCGCTCGTGTATCACGAAACGCTTCTCTACCTCCGTCGTTTTGTCGGGGATTTATCTCGTCGATTTATCTCTCGGAGAGGGCCATAGCTTTCCCTAGCTGGCTCGGGCCAGCTCGGCGAGATGTGTCGTGCGGTGTTGGTCCTGGGGCCGCTTCTGTGGAACATCGGCTACGACTGGGTGCTGCGGGGTTACCTGAGGGCGTCGGTGTAACGTGCTACGCCGACGATACCCTCGTCACGGCGTGGGGTGCAACGTACCAGGAGGCAGCACTCAAGGTCATGGCGGGTGTTGCTCAAGTCGCGGGTTGGATACGGCTGCTATGACTGGAGGTGGCTTTGCACAAGTCCGAAGATCTGTTTTTTCATAGAATTTGGAACGGTCCACCTGAAGGTTCCAGCATAAATGTAGGAGGCGTTAGCATCGGCATTAAGCCCTCGATGAAGTATCTAGGGATCGTACTTGATAGCCGATGGAATCAATATCTCCGGAGAGGCTGTATGTCTCCTAGCCGGGACACCTCCATGGGATCTGGAAGCGAGAGCCGCTGGAGGCGCTGGAGGCGCTGGAGCGGGACCACAGGCCTGCGTCTCGAGAACTCGAGGACTAGCGGTCCCAACTCCGCCAGAATCTCATGGAGTCATGGAGGGTGCGACTTAAGCAACCCAAGTGGGTTCCACCATCATCGCGGCGGTGAGACCGATCATGGACGATTGGCTGCAGAGGCAGCATGGTGACCTCACGTATCATGCGACGCAGATCGTTACCGGGCATGGATGCTTCGGTAGCTATCTGTTTCGCATCCATCGTGAGGTCACACCCCGGTGTCAACACTGCGAGGTTTCCGATGACGACACCGCACTCCACACGTTGGTGGAGTGCTCAGCGTGGGCGAGTCAACGCCGGGACCTCGTAGTGGGTCTGGGCGTGGATTCTCGCTGGAGCATGGTCTCCAGCGGGAGTAGGTGGAACGCGGCCGTTTCTTTCTGCGAGCAAGTCGTGCTCGCGAAGGAGGCGGCCGAGAGGGAGAGGGAGCGTACCCTCCCCGCCGAGTTCCGTAGTCAGCGGCGAGCGCGCCGCAGACTCATCTACGCCTAAGACCATCGACCTCCATGATCGGGGCCTGAGGACGGCGGGATCGCCGTCTCTCTCTCTCGTTTAGATAACCAACAGTAGCAATAGTAGTTACTTATTAAGTTTAGACAAAACAAGGCTGTTTTACGTCTACGCTAGTCACACTTTACACTAAATATTTAACCCTAAATAAAATCTCAAGGAATCGATTTAGAACTTTGGTGTAGTAATAAAAAATGCTTACAATGTTGTGTTCTATCAAATTCAAGCATTTTTTTTTTAGTGGCCGGCAAAATAAAAATTATCCCAATGTGAAGTTTGGCCTTTAGTAACTATTTAGTAATCTGTGCTCGTATGTAGTCGTCAATAACCTCGGAACAAATGTGGTCCTTCACGGTTCAAATTTGACACCCAACACTATTGTTAGTATTAAGTATAGGTGAGGCCCGAGTTGCCGCACTAATCAATGTAGACCTACTTATTATAATTTATAATACTTTACAAGATAATGAAATGAAAGGTACAGAATACTAGGTATATTACGAT
This sequence comes from Nudaria mundana, assembly GCA_963556515.1. Lineage (NCBI taxonomy): Eukaryota > Metazoa > Arthropoda > Insecta > Lepidoptera > Erebidae > Nudaria > Nudaria mundana. Next base: position 17,410,810 of record OY748287.1, read on the forward strand.
AGAAAGAAATCCTAAATAAAATATTAATATGTGGAGATACCTACAACGCCACCTAATTCCAAAATATTCATCTATATATTTAATATGACAATTTGTCTGTCTGTCTGTCTGTCCGTCCGTCGCGTTTTTCAATTTACATACATTTGCATGAAAGACTGCCTCGGTGGCTCAGTAGTATGAGTATGCGACTGCCGCCCCTGAGGTCCCAGGTTCGATTCCGGGTCGAATCGAATTATTTGTGTGATCCACAAATGTTTGTTTCGGAGTTTGGGTACTTTCTATGTATAATATGTATGTATTTAGAAATATATAAGTACGTTTATCAGTTGTCTAGATCCCATAACACAAGCTTATATTAGCTTAATTTGGGCTAGATGACGTTGTGTGAAAATGTCCATAAATATTTAAAAAAAAAAAAATATATTAAAATATTTTTTATTTTTTTTCATTTTATATATTTTTTATTTAATATATATTTTTTTTATATTTGAGACGATACAAAGTTCGCCGTGATAACTAGTTATTTTTAATGATATCTGTTTGATATTTTGCTATAACAGATATTAAAGAGATAATTGTTATAGCGAGTATTTGGAAACAAACCAATTCGTCAAGTAGGCGTATGGCGTCATTACTCGTAGTATAGACCACTGATGGATGATACTACCTACTACAGACTGGTGACTCAACTGGTATCAACAACCTATGTGTACTTGAAAAAGATTGATGAATTAATCGACATTTTCTCGTGAGTTGTTAAGGACCATTTTATGACATCAAAACAAAACACCCAATAAAACTTTTCGACATCATACACGAAGACTGAAGGCAGTTCATAACACTTACATAAGTTAATACGTAAGTCTACATAAGTAGTTAGGTTTCTATGGCTTTGGTTAGGTACCCACTGAATACATAAGGAGGTAGGTCTTTAAAGTGAACACTAAGTAGATCTGATTATTAAATACTTCCTATTGCCATTTAATGTGGATAATTTAATGATACTCTACTTGATACATATTTAACTGCTTAGATTATAATGTTTCCTCTGCGTATTACATAATAATCTATTACTTCCTACCTATAGTTTATTATACTGATATCTTTAATTACTATGTATGTATTACCTAAGTTAAACGATGTTTGTTTATCAATCAAGTCCCTAAGTATAGATTTGATAGATATTTTACGCAAGGATTAAAACCAAGTTAAGTTAATTATTATATGTCCAGAATGAAATTTGTATAAATATTTGCTTGCGAGAGTGAGAGTCTATTCCTTCATTTACGCCAAGATTCTTTTTACATAAGTAAGTTTACGTAAGTAGTACCTATAGGTGATAATTCCATGATTTACGTATATAGGTCAACGGAATAGATAGCTAACGCTAGAAAGCTCCAATCAAGTGTGTAGATTATGTAAACAATTATATTTAACCTGCACTTGACAATAAGCAAGTCTTATAACAGGAAAATGAGACACTTAAGTATTATGGTGTAGGTTGACTGGCGTTGAATTATTACCGTAGTCAATATTTGTCATTTTCCAACATTGCTTCTAAGAAATATCTAAGATGGCAAAGTTATTTTGAGAGTTGAGGAAAGTTATGTTTACATTTAAGACATCCTGCGCTCGAAGGTGTTATCAATAATGTTAGATTTCAACACCTTATTATAAAAATAATAGACAGGTATACTGTCTGTACCTAGGTACAGACAGATACCTCGCCGGGCGCCACTGGAACCCACCGGGCGTCACTGGAAATACCAGAGACGCCCGGCAAAGGACGTAAGAGCGGAAGCGTTTGCGCGGACATAAAAAAAACACATACCTAATTATACAGTTGTCTTCCATACTACCTACCTACCTGCACATATAACAACGTATGTATGTATAACACTAATAATTTAATTTGTATTAATTCGTAGACATACTTACCTACGTGATATTTAACATAACTTAATTAATTGCTTTCTGGGTGAATACCTATCAGAAAACTAATGACAACTAGAGAGAAGGTCAGGTAGGTAGGTATAGATAGGTCCTACTTATTACTTTGAAGTAGGAAATATCTATGTCTATTAATAAAACCCATGTTATTTAGTTCAAAGTAGAATCCGCACAAAGATATCTATATATTTAATACGACAATTTGTCTGTCCGTCTGTCCCTCCGTCGCGTTTTTCAATTTACATACATTTTTTTATATATATATATATATATATATATATATATATATAGCCCCTCATATATATATATATATGAGGGGCTCGTGGTCTAGTGGTGACCGACAATGTGAACACATTGCAAAGGTTAAGCAACTTCGACTCAGGCCGGTCTTAGGATGGGTGACCATTTCTTAAGACATTGAGACCCCTCCGTGCGTCGGAGAGCACGTTAAGCCGTCGGTCCCGGTTGTCAAACTAACATCTATGGCAGTCGTTAGGGGTAGTTGGAGCCCTAAATCAAAAATCCGACCGGTCTAACTTCGATATCGCCCATGGGTTGTGAAGGTCAGATGGCAGTCGCTTCACGGAAAATATCGAAGTTCAGCCGAATCGCAGTAGACTGGAAAGCCATTGGGAAAAGGCTCGGTGAATGATGATATATATATATATATATATATTATATTTTAGGCGATACAAAGTTCGCTGGGATAACTAGTTATAGTTAAAAGAGAAAACGTGTTTATTGATACTGACCTGATCAGCGGAGACTTGTATCGGCTGCTTAAATAGAATCCAGGTGACGGACTCTGTGCACGGTGGGGTGGTGAGAGAGCCAGGGTATGTCCAAAAGCCGGCCTGGGGAGGAAGTAAGTTCACTGGGTCCAGTGGATCCGATAGAGTCACCTTGTCGTTCTTATGCGTCACGAACGGAAGCAGTCGTATGACTTTGTCCAATTCATCATTTTTGGAGCCTGCCTGCAAATACAAGAAAGTTATGGATTTAAGTACATACAGTTACATACAGTTCCTTACGTAAGTGAAGGTACCTAATCTCTTCAGTTAAGTAATAATTAATGGTGAAAATTAAACTGTTCAATTTACCACAATATTATAATTTTCATAAAAATATTCATTAAGGTTACTTAAAGGCGGATGACAAACCATCTCAAAACGTATCCATATTCCACCCAAATAGTATGTGCAGCTTTATCACAATATTCGGCTTGACAAAAATGCTATTGCAAATAGATTCCATTTTGTGTTATGTATGCTAAGGCACTAGTATTTTAAATCATTCACCACTCTATAGGTGCTTCATTAAAATAAATTGTTTATTAAGACAAAAACGCGTCTTATTGTATTTAGATTGCGATTTGCTACCTACAATCCTGACGCAATAGACGTTTATATCATTGACTTTATAATTAAGTAAACTAATTTATAAAGTTGTAAAATCATCGATAGTTCAATCATGACTAATGGTCTTTGCAACTGTTTTAGTAGTTCTACATAATATACATACCTAATGAAATAATGCTTATATGTATTAAGTAAAATAAAGTTGACAAATTAAGTTCTTTTCTTAGATACATAATAAGGTTTGTAAAGCGAAAATTAAATTAAGTTTGTTAGTGAAAAAAAACTTTTCTTTCTTTGCACAAATGATAGAATACAAAGGTTTAAAACAACCTTCAACTGTAATGCATGTAGTTATCGGTCTTCAAAGCTATAATCGCATTGTGTTACTGCAATATTGACTTAGTAGAAGATCCCTTTACGATCGACATGCATCGTACCCGGGGTAAGATTGGCTTTGGATTTTATTCAATAACCTCCATATAAAGTTCCAGGTAGGTACCTAAATGGCAATAGGTTCATCCCCGAAATACTACGTGACACTGAACCTCAGAATTGGCTACCCTACCTATCCATCAACATTGTACCGATTCGTGGCAATATGCATGATTCTATGTATGATTAAAGTTTCCCCATCTCCATTTAAGCTACCCATCTCTGAATGCGCCACTGGAAATACCTTCTGGTGCATACCAGAGACCCCCGCAGCAATGGACATAGGAGCAACTGCGGTTCCGCGGAATTAAAAAAACCTATCTCTGAATCAGCCTTAATCCTGTATGTTCAATTTTCATAGGGCACAGTCAAAGAATTGTCTTAAAAATACGACTACATTTTTGACCATACATAAACGGTAGCCTTTCGTTACTCTGGGTGATCAGATATGTAATGGGGGATATATAAATAGGGAAATATTATGCTTTACGATGCACTTATCCCATTAAAGCATCTCAGTGTTAAGTTTCCTCCAGTAGTTGAGTGCAGGTTGTAAACAAACAAGTTCTGATAACCAGTTGTTTTGTTTGTTTTTCCCTTTACTGTTTTTATTATGAGCTAATTAGTGAGATATCGGTAAAGACAAATGTAGACATACTGCAATTATACTTCCAGGTAACTTTTGAACTTTTAGTTAAGCATAAAATTATGTATCACTAGCAAAAATAAAACAATGTAAAAGTAGGCTCTTTTTGTTGTGTAGCGCCACAGAGAGAAAGTAGGTACATTCTCACTAAATATAACTGTTAGCCAGTCATCTGCGATTTTGTTATATATACTTATATCACATTCATCTCAATTATACTTGCGTTAATATAGTATACCGGACCAAGTTCGATAATTAGATTCTTCCAACATGATCATCTTTATCATCTAATATATGTATTCCGATCCTATATTTGGCGGAAGAAAGTGGTACTTTTATCAAGCCCTTATTGTTTTACAAGAACGTTAATTTAATTTTAGACCTATTATACGAAACTGCAGGGCTGTTTGTCGGTATTTGGGTTTTGCGATATGGCTGTGGTAGTGAAACCGCACCACAAAATTATTAGCAGACTAATTCGAAATAATGTTGATAAACTCAACTAACTTCCAAATGCATCAAAAAGTCGTAGTATGATCTTACCATTAAAAATACCCCTAGTACTGCTAGACCATCGGGTTGTCCGGCTGCTTCTGCGAAACTGTTGTATTTGGAGGTGTTCCAGTGTACAAAGTGCAGCTCCCCAGAGAATGCACGACCGTCGACTGTGTGCTCTGAACCCTCGCCGTTCTTTGCTCCCCAGTGACAGTGCCACTGCTGAAGTTTGTAAACATCTTGCCCGAGAGGACCACCTCGTAGTTCTGGAAAATATTATCATATCCTTAAACATGTTTTAAATTATTACTTAAAAGTGCTCCTTCCAAAATGAATTCTATGACGATGACAGGGAATATCCCAGGAAAAATGCTTCTGGATCTAAAGTGACCCTCCAAATCAGCAAAGACTTCGGCCGGATAATGGTGACTCATATGTCCGTATAATACTTTACTTTACATAAGGAATCACACCCTCATTGTGACGTCATTGACTGTCCCCCATATTCGTCACGGGTTTAGCAACCCTACTGTAAAAATGGCAAAATTTTCGGGTGTAATGACTGGCAAATTGCGTGAGACAGAAACGTGAATCATTGTATTTGAGGGATAGTACGGTACATTGTCGTTTCGATGCAAATATAAATTGGCCTTTACTCAGCTCGAGGACTTCCAACTTCCGTTGGTGACACGAGCATGACATATCGTTTGACTAGGTATTGTTTGTTTTGACAAGGGTATCAATGTTTGATTGTGTTAATTAAGCGCAAAATATTCGTGTTTATATTAACATAATCTCACAAGTAACTAATTTGCAATTGACATTAATTTTTATTCAACGATAACCTCGCACCTTGCATACAAAAAGATTGACTTAATTATGTACCTACTACCTATCTTATTGTCTTGTTTCTTTAGTAGGTAGGTTGATTGTAACTTATACATATTAGTATTATAAAGTGCTAATCTCAAGGAACAAAGTCGGTAGTGCAACTTAACAAACTTTGAGCTGATTCGTCTATTTTTTCGAAAAGCTATAGGCATCATACATAACATCACGCTAGGACAATAGGACGTTGCAAAAACAGGAAAATTTAATTCCTTTTGATAGCTGCCGTTGCGTAAACGGTTGAAGTTACACAACAATTTACTACCTATCAAAAATATTTTGGCGAGTAGTAAGAAAACCAAACGAATGAATTGCTTGTGGTGTGATTGGTAGTGCATCGACTTCCAATCGAGTCTCGGTTTCGATCTCCGGGTCGTATCAAATATTTGTTTGATCCAGCAATGTTTGTTTCAGAGATTGGGTGTTTTCTAGGTATAAATATGTAGGTAAGTAGGTACCTATGTTTATCAGTTGTCTAGATACCATAGCACATAGTTTGGGCTAGATGACGTTGTGTGAGAATATCCAAAATGATTTACAATTTATTTATTTTATTCGCGAATGTCATTCAGTTGTATGTAGGTAGGTATAAAATAATAAAATATCTAAGACATCTCCATAAAAATAAAGTATGTTCTTGGTTTAAAGATAAAATAAATTAGGCATATATAGGCCATAGGCCTGCACTTGCAGTGCAGGCTGTTATTCTTAGGAAGTGCATATCGACCATTCAATATATATTTATGTATGAAATAATTAACGACAAAGTTATAAAATATAAACTTAGTTTTAGACCCTTTGTAGTGCATTCTCGGCAGACATCGATGGAGTACTATATATATACAATTGCATGGCTTTTGAATGGAAAAGTAAAAACGCCAAAGGTATATGTACCTCTACCTATTTTGTTATAAATAATGATAGGCAGTGTTATTGCTGATTCTGCAACCGTTCATCCGACAGTCGATTCTCCATTGGACTATTCACCGTCAGAACGTTTCGTTTTTGAAAGATTCACCGACAGAACGATTCCCCTATGGACGTTTCGCCGACAGAACGGTTTGCATTTGTGTGTTTCGACGATAGGCGTTTTCCACTATGGACTATTCATCGAAAGAACTTTTCGCCTATGGACGTTTTGTAAACAGAAATATGGCCAAATGAGTGATTCGACGACGAGCCTTTTGAATTATGGCTTATTAATCGAGAAGTAGTTTAATTGTTTTGTAGCTTTTGATAAATGATAACATTTTAACTTAATGAATATCAGTATTTACTTTTTAACTGGTTTTTATTATGTTATTGCAAATATTTGTAAAAAAAATATAACAAAATTTTGAAAAATGATATTTATTTATTTCAAAATAATGAATCGAAAGGTGCTGTACTTATAATTTATCTATACTACTATTAAAAAGAGGAAAGATTTGTATTTTTGTATGTTTGTAATGAATAAACTCAAAAACTACTGAGCCGATTTCAAAAATTCTTTCACCATTGGAAAGCTACATTCACTTTGAGTAACATAGGCTACTTTTTATCCCGGTAATGTGTTCCCGCGGGAACCGGGAACGAGTAAACTAAATCGCACGGAGCGGCGGCGATCAGCTAGTAATATATAAAAACAAGCGGGCAACAGCTAGTTAGGGATATGCTAGCTATCATTAAACGATTGAATATAATAAAAAGAAATATTTTACAATAATAAAAATAAATAGTTATTTTTTAAGTGTGGCCTATTCGTGCTGTAATTTATTGTTTATCATCAAGCTATCAAAAATCTAAGACGTTTGTTTAATTACAAATAACTTAAAAATAACTATTTATTTTTATTACTATTAAATATTTGTTTTTCTACCTTTGGATTGAATATGTTGAAATAAATAAATATCATTTTCAAAATTTTGTTTTATTTTTTTACTAATATTTGCAATAACATAATAAAAACAGGTAAAAAGTAAATTCATTAAGTTAAAATGTTATCATTTATCAAAAGCTACAAAACAATTAACAATAGGTACAACATAGGGGGGCTTACTTCTCGATTAATAAGCCATAATTCAAAAGGCTCGTCCTCGAATCACTCATTTGGCCATATTTCTGTTTACGAAACGTCCATAGGCGAAAAGTTCTTTCGATAAATAGTCCATAGTGGAAAACGCCTATCGTCGAAACACACAAATGCGAACCGTTCTGTCGGCGAAACGTCCATAGGGGAATCGTTCTGTCGGTGAATCTTTCAAAAACGAAACGTTCTGACGGTGAATAGTCCAATGGAGAATCGACTGTCGATGAACGGTTGCAGAATCGTTATTGCTATCGTTTTATGTTGTGAGATTGCGAAGTTATTTATTTTATTTATTCATCATCTTTTAGTTTTTGGACACAACTACTTAGCAACTACTGAATGGATTCAGGCGTCACCTGGCAAGTCCATGATAAAAACAATGGAAAAATGATGTTGAAATTTAAAAAATTGCAATAAAGCATTGCAATTTTTTAAATTTATTTTACTATCTCTGCTGCTGTCTCTTTGAGATAGTCTTGATAATGCCTCGTGAGTAGGCGAAACATATGTCGACGTTTAATTTGTCTTCTATTTAGCGAAATCATTGCAATTTTTGTGAATTTCAACATCATTTTTCCATTGTTTTTACTTAGCAACTATTCAACTAACAGATGTTCGAACTGTGGTTTATAAGACAGCTAATTAGGGAGCTGGTAGTGACTATGAAGCGTAGTTCTTAATATGCAAAAACGCGAATAAAGTTCAAACTTCTGAAGACCAATAAAAAGTATAGAACCGTTAGGTTTTTTATGATGTCCGAAGGCCTACATCTATGGCCGCATTTGCAAACATCGGTTTAGTAAAAGTAGAGATACAGTTTGATCTGTGTTGTTTGTCCGTCCGAATAACGCCTGAGGTCACGAACACACCAACACACACGCCCATTGTTTGTATTTAACTGTGCTTTCTTTACACCATTGTTCTCTTCGGAGATTATTTATACAAATAACTGAGTCATTATTTATGTCACAGCGAAAATGCCGGGAGGTGCCTCCGTTGGCATTGATCTCTGGCACAGATGTGAAGACTTCTGCACATATTTAAGATAAGCCTATACACGGATAAAACGTGATTGTTTAATTTCTGGTTTTTATCCTGCTCTATGAAGTGCCACTTATATACCTATATTTAGTATGATGTACCTTGCTTCGAAACAGTTCGGGTAAACTAGATAAACCTTATGAATATTACCACCTTAAGTACCTATTTAGTATAAACAGTGCCAGTGTCCCTACACTACGTGTCGCTCACAACTATCTCGCTGTGGATTCGACACCCGCAGTGCGAATCCATGAAATGCTATAAATGAAGTCTTAACAAATGGCTGAAAAATTACTGTGTAAGTAATATGTACTTATCACATACCCGAGTCATATCCATTCTCATCCACACGCCAACAGTATCCAGGGTTGACAACAGAGCGCGGGTGATTGACAGAGTAGCTCCAGCTGAGCGGAGGAGCACTGCCGCCGCTGCTGATTCGCGATGTGTCGATATCTACGGGGCTTTGACGGGCACCACGGGCTTCAGGGAATTTCTCCGTCCATGTTGACGGTCCTGTGATAAAGAGTTACTAAAATAAATAATGATGAAGTTTTAGAGAAATAGAATCATTAACCAAAATGACTAATTTAAGTATGAGTAGTATTTAACTGCTAATCAAAATACCTTCGTTTTGTACTAAAAAAATCCATTCCAAAGCTACGAGTAAAATACTGATTTCGCAGCAAATAATTACCTCAAAATATATTAATTTTAGGAGTAATTTAAGTTCGTGACGCATAGCTATTTATTTAAAAATTCTAAGATAATCTAACCTATGCAATTCAGATTGATTTATTTCAGACCATTTCTAGGTATTAAACAATGTAAAGATTTCTTGGACTTTCACTATTCGAAAAGAAAATTGGGTTATTCGGTGTAGCCATCCCCGAGATTTAGTGAGTCGTGGGGCTCCATATTTATGCATTGTCATATACAGCTCCACCAACCACAAAAAGAGGTTTAATGTAGGTAAAGCTAAGTAACAGGTTCATGACCTGAGCTAACAGTTATTTAATTCTTCCGTCCTGAATAATTCTAAACATTCTGAAACACGGGGTGTTTCATCTGTTGTGACGTGGGGTAATAATAATATTACACACTGCGGTTAGGGTATTCTATTGCGGTTTCTTCGTATCGTCATGGCTGTATTATACCTACTTACATTTTAAGAGCAGTAATGTAATCGTTGCTTTTCATTCATTAGATAGTTGTTTTTCCATTGGCGTTTTTCCTCATAATTGTTGTTACTTACAGAGAAATTTTACTGAGAATATTCTAATAGCCCGCAAAGGACATAGTACCTACTTAGAACCGTATTTAACAAATAAGATAGAGTGAGGTATTTGAATTGTAAAATCAAAACAATTACGTGGACTAATCAAAGCAAAGATAAAAACAAAACAAAAACGACTCTATACTAAGATAAAAATTGGCACTAAAACTAACGCAAAAACATGAAGCCATATATAATTAGATATATGAAGAGCATGAAAAGTGCGCCGATATATCCTCGTATATGCTCAAAAATGATAAAAGCAACTAAGTAATTCTGAAAAAATAAAAAAGAACTAAACAGAATAATGACTCTTTGAAGTCGGTGCTAACTCATAATCACAATAAAATTAAACACTATTAATGAGATGCCATTGACTCTCGAACTTCATGAGGGAAGTTTGAGCTTTTGGCTTACTTAACTCGTTCTTAGCTTATCTTATCTGCCGATGGGGTTTCGAAAGGCACCAACTCCAAACCTTTTTCACTTAGCCCTCTTGTTATATTTTGCTTTTTAGATTTAGTTTTTATTGCCTTTATTATCCTACACTTTATTAAAGTTTCTCTAACAATAAAATAATTACTCAATCGGTTTACGATTGAGGAATCGGTGACCATACAACGAACAGATAAGTTTCTCTATTTGAGAAGTCCGGTAAAAATACATGAGACTGTTTATACCAACAACATATTACCTCGTCTTTAGTGTGGGCGAAAGATATAGTAGTTATTTGCTTTGAAATAACTGTTATAGAACCCATGCTTGTTAAAGGTTAAAACTAATCATTGACTTCTACAAGAAAAACATCTGTCAATTATATAACTTTGTGAATTTTGCGAGTTGTGTCGACAGAGTTTTTTAGTGATTACTAATGTGTAAATAAGAAATAGATTTTTATCATCACCTTGAAAAAACGAGAATATCGGGAGTACACCCACAAATTCATAAAAGAATTTCGCGTTAGTTTGGGAATATCCAGCGTCACAAGGCGGGCGACGCGTCACGGCGGCGTCATTCGTCACGTCACGTCACGCTGCCTGTTTAGTGCCAGCAGGGCGTGGCCTTCCAATATAACAATTCAACACAATATTTTTTGTTCTCAGATTTTTCATTCTTTCCTAAATAATGAAAATCAGTAACATTAATCCCAGCCACTCTACATCAGATAGGTACCAAGGATTCTTTTAGAAAGGATTTATTGCCTACTAGATAGGTAATTATTATCTTTAATACAGAATTTAAGGTCTATACGATCATGTACCTCTGTTCCTCTAACTTGCTCGTACATAGCAAACGAGCCCCAAGCGAACGTTCAGTGCCCATTCCCAAAACTTTTATATTCACTCTACATTCTTCTTACAGATTTCAGTTTGATGTTAATGAGAGAGTTCTGTGTCAGTGAATGTGCTTCAGGCTTGGTTGTATGTATTTTGATTTATTGGTTTGCTAGAATGTAGCTATTTAAATAATAATTGCCTACCGAAACTATTTAATTGAATAGTTTTAGTTGAAATAATGACATTACAATGACATAGGTACGTATGTGATTAAAACTATTGCCTGCGTCATTTGGATCACAATAAGTATCGTAGTGATATTGTACTTTATACGAGTATGTGCCTATTAGTCTAGATCATATGGATATTGTGACGCGCTGTATACAAACTTATCAGGTTATAAAAAATAACCGTACATATAATAACAGCCTGTCGCATGTCCTCCGTAAATTTGCACACAAGTCAGTTTGTAAACCTAGATAACTGACGGCCGATTAGCCATAAAAAGTGGAACAATAAACGTGTCATCTTGTTTATATGTTACAATATCATGGTATCTTATTTACGGTAGTTACCGCCGGCAGGTCTGATGACAGACAAGATACAAACATTTTTAATTTTATGGTGATGTATACTGATGGAAGCTTACCTAATCATAACATAGTATATAACAAAGTTGCTTCCGTCCTTATGTATGCCTAGATCTTTAAAATTACGCAACGGATTTTGATGCGGTTTTCACCAATGGATAAAGTGGTTCACAAGGCAGATTTTAGTGTATGATTTGTCAAGCGGGCGAAGCCGCGGACGTCCGCTAGTATAATATAAATGACTCTTCTTACAACATATACTGCTATAATATATATAGTAGCTGATTGTTTGGAAATTGTGAAGACATTCTAAAGCAAGCTGTCTCTCAAATGACGTGTGATGACTGATGATGTTTCCCACGCGTTAGTTCTGTCCATTTTCACGCAATCGCCAGCTTCGAGAGTTCGAATGACAATGTTCTTCAATGTCTTTGCTTTCGACCACATGACAAGTTATAATTAAACACTAAAAACACTGCGAGCGCGTAAGTAATATTGTTTTAATTTTAGTTTTATAAATCAAGTGCCGCTGTTATTAATGATTATAAATACATATTTAGATAATTGGTATTCTACTCTTTCTTTAATTATTGTATAACTGCATCGTTCTAGCTACCTGAGAAACCATTGTTTATAATATTTTTATTTAATTAAGTAAAGTTAATATTAAACAGAGCCTACAAAACTTATATGCACTAGTGTGCATCTGTATTGTGCAAGCAAAGTGCTTACAGGTGTAGGGTATCGAACGTAAAATACAATTGACCTTTTCGAAGACTGTTCTTCAATATCTATTAATTTGGTGATTGTGGTCGTAACAGTACTCGTAAATACGTATTGCGATCATTTACCAATTGAGTTCACGGGTGTGCGGGTGTCAATAACAGTCGCCAAGAACAATATTTATATGGTATGGTATTAATATTACACCGTCTGCCCCGTTTGTGGGTCTATTTATGTAATGTGTGAACGTATCCTTCCATTATTGATCAATTGAGGGGATGTCAGCTATCATCTACGCGGGGGAAACAGGATTATTTATATAATTGAAGAGTTACACTGTTAAAGAGTCAACTGCACCGACACATTCTAGTTCAGTGTCAAATAGAGGCAGATTTATAAATTACGAACAGTACCTATTCGTGACGTAAGGTCTTTTAAATTAAGGCTTTATTGCGATCATTGCAGTCTATTATAGATAATTATTATATTATAGGTGTATTATATTTTTTTATAGGCATTAGTTATAGATGTATTATAGGTCTTTGAATTAAAATTGCAGAAACCTAGATTTGTTAAAAAAAGAGCATGGCAGATGTATATGTTTTATAGTAGGTATCTTAGGTACTTTATAGTGGAGTAGATAAATACCTAGTAGTGCTGTAAGGTCTTTTCATCAGTTGGTATGAAACTACTACATTTACTGATACCATACTTACGACCTTCTTACCGTTTGGACTCTACGACTTCCTATCCCTATCCAATACCAAGATAAATAACTGCACTTTGCAATATTCACACCCCTTTTTTCTACTCCCACCAGTTTAAAGATGTAATGTGGTTTTTTTCCTGGAACCATTTGCATTTTGGCAACCACCATTATTTTGGTATACTGTTGGCAATCTCTACTGGTAATACCTACCGATATCGTATGTATCGTACAACTACGAATACTTATATTCGTAAGATTACCATCGCGGAAAGTGAAACTTTGTTTCATGTCGATGGACAGCACTATATTTTTTTTAGATCGTCTCGCCCCAGTGCTTTGCGACGCGAATCGCATTTGGCCTTGTCTCGTACAGGTCTTTTAGAGTACACACCTCCGGGTAACTCGGGCACGACTTCATGTGATTCATGGATTGTGGTGACGAGACAAATTCATACTGACTGTCACTGATACTCACTAGAGTCAATATATCCCCACCACGATGGACCAACACTCTATAATATAATATAATATAGACCTGTCTAAGACGGCATTCAGGTTTACATATTCGTATGTAAACATACAAACAAAATTCTTATTTAATTTTCAATGAAATAACTTTTATTTACAGAAATTACGCCAGTATTCGAACAGTTGTACCTATTATAGTAAAGTTAACTCAAACTGGTTAAATAATGAAGTGCTTTGTGTAAACTATATCACGTGCTCCTTCGTCATACATACTATACATAACCACATGCCACACAAATATGTTAAAAGTTAATTTTGTCAGTACTTACTGTAAACGATACGTAGGTTTCCTGTTCAATTTAATTGAGAAGTGTATATAAATTTGGATTGTACGGTCAGCAGGTCAAAGCACCTTAAAATATAGCAAAATTCACCGACACACGGCATCTTGTCTGACTGGACACGTTGCCACGTGTATAGATTGGTGAATTTATGATTATTGATGAATTTATTTTTGGGAGAATATCGCTTTATTTGAAATTAGGTAAGTTTTTAACTGTAACATATACTGGGTTTCTAATAAATACTTTATTATACAGTTAATTAAAACTGAAGTACTTATCCAATATCAGTATATATTTAGGATTTTTTTCATTCCTGGTAATATGTGCAATAGCTGGGACAATATTGACAAACTATAGTGAGTATTTGTAGTTAAAAAGAAATCAGCTTTTTTTATTTTTTATTTTATTTTTCTTTATTGGGACATTTAACAGTTACACGTTATGACTTAATATATCTTAATACAATGTTAAAAACACTTGGGTAAACGTATAACCCACACCAATGTCCACGGATGTGACAGAAAAAAATAACAATTGTGAGTGATAATTATACATAGGTAAGTGCAAGAAACAAGAACAAAGGTATAAATGTGATGTATCTTATAAGTGTAATTTTGTGAATCTAATTATTTGCCAATATATCGCGTGTTAATCTTTTAAAGCTAAACAGGGATACGGAGAAAATGTCGATTTCAATTAAATGTGTGTTATACGCTTCCAAAATTCGTCGCAAAAGCGCGCGCAGGCCATCGGCCAGCGTTCGTTTTACACCTTGCGGTATGAAACAGTCGACCGGTACGCACCCCGCGATAAACCGTTCTAGGTACAATATAAGAAATTTGGTTCGTTAAATCCGGACAGTCAAACCTATTATTACAAAAGCCGTTAAGCTTTATTGGATATCAAAATATTGCAATATTGAAATTTACGTATACCTATTTAAGTTTGTTTTATTTTGTTGTCTGTACACAAACACGCCTACCTAATTTGCGTGCGATTGCCTACTTGGTACCTACTTTTATACCTATATGTAAACTTTCAGTGAAAGTTTATCGATAAAAAACTCTCAGACAATTTGTTTACTGACTCTCTTTTAAACGGAAAAGGTACCTAAATATTTCTCAGAAATGATCTGAAGGATTTACAAGAACGACTAAAATATATGAATCTTTATAACCAGATCCAGGTCGAAATATTCGTAAACAAACGAGTTCTGTATTTGGCGTCTCAACACTCAGTGCCGACGAAAATAATCCTCCTTGTGCCCGTTTTTGATGATGTGGTCTGGTTATGTATGACCGCAATAATCCCCCCGTCACCCGCTCGTACGTCGTAAGGGGATCCTGGTAACGTTCACCTGCTTGAAAATACAAGCTCACAAGGATATAAACAGCCAGAACGTTTAAATATAGGTATTCATGAAAATCATTAGATTGTTGTATTATTTTGTTATTGAGCGGAGCTCCCATGGAGCAGGTTAAATGTAAAATGTTCGGATGTTCGTTTCTCAGCAACCTCTTGACCGATAATTAAAATTTTTTCACCTAAATTAATAGCTGATTTCAATTAAGGTCGTGACGAAGCTCAAATATTCAATTTAAAAAAAAAAAAAAAAAAACGCTTCGCTCAATACGAAGCCGCGCACTATGTACCTACAGCAGCGTAGCTTTACCTAGTATTTTTTACTGTATTTTATCTTAACTTAATTCACGTTGTCACAACTTTAAATCATTGTTTTGAATTTAGATTTCAAAATAATTGATGTGTTAAAAGTCGCACGCAACCGTTGAGATTAGCCCTTCACTAAAATTATTAAATTAAAAATTCTTTTGCGAGTCACTTATTAGGAAAAGTCCTAATAAGTGACTATTTAACAGAATTTTTAAATTTGTTCAGTGGTAGTCATAATTACCTTTAATGTACCATACATTTTATAAATTAAAGGTACTTATGGTTCTTTTATATAGAATGATAATGATACAGAATCTGTAAGTATTACTGTTAACTTAATTTGAATCATTACATAATTCTTTAATTGCAATGGTTAAGAAATTATATTTCATTGTTTTATGCGTAATTAAACAATTACGTTGTATTAGTTAATTAACAATTTCTGAAATTTCTTTATATATATATATATTCCTATTGAAAAAGAGTGGCCGTGAGCTTTCTTGCCAGACTCTTACTCACAGGCTCTACCAGTTGCTTTGCGAATCTGGCAGAAATTATGTAAACTCACTTATTTAACTTTCACAAGTGTCTTTATGACCAAAATTAATAAATATTTTGAATCTTTAAATCATAACTAGGTTCTGAATATTTTGTGATTGGACATTCATTTATTGGTCTCAAACATACTGACTATACCGCAGGGTACCTACCTCCTTTTATGCCTGTGTGTGTAAGGCTAGGGTATTCCTATGAAGGAGTTTCCCAGGACCTTGAAAGTCACGGCCTCCGGTAACCGGTGACTCCGGATATCAAACATTGTGCGATGCAAGAGCTGCACAACTCAATAATCTATTTAAATAAAAATTAAGCAGTAATAGTAAATATTTTCCGAATCTAGCGTTTAATACATTACAGTGCTTCTACGAGTATTTACGCTTTTAGCTACGGCTTTCGTCGGATATCCATCGGTTTGGAAATAAATAAAGATATTATTACCGCCCCTTTTTATTATTAATTTACATTTTAATGGGGGGAAGTCGCATACACGATGGATAATTATAATTTCACAGCTCTATAAGAGTTTCACACCCAAGTCAAAACTAAGCTACAATAAAGTATACGTAGTTCTAAATTCAAGTTAAATTTTAGTTTTTAAAAGATAAATCTAATAATTTATGGACATGGAAATTAATATTCGAAAAAAAAAACGATATTCCCGAGATTGCCCGAGACACATTAAGAAAATAGAAGCACTGTAGGTACTCTTTTAGATAGGTTCCTGGATGTTCGTTGAAAACATTATTTTAAAGACTAGCTTCTTTCCTATATCACAAAATAAATACTAAGTTCTTAGGCAATGACCAAGGTGGATTATGGAGCTAAAATTTTTAATAGATAGTATTTTTATTTTTGATCTGGTTTCACTATTGGTTTCACTGTTAAGCATGATGCGCGACTACAATGTATATAGGTACCTATATTTGGCACGGTTACGGTTCAATAGCTATGCAAGTTACATTATAAGTCAGGTAATTTGAATACTACAGAAACGAAAAGGTATTTATGTACAGTAACTACCCAATAAAGCAGTAGAAATTATGTATCTGGTAAGTACAATTAATAAAATTGAAAACGAAAAATAACTGTGGGCGTGTCAACAAGTGAAACAAAATACAAAACGGGTATAATGTCTGTCTGTCAGTATGTACTACATGTTAATCTCCGACGAAATTCTACGGATTTTCACGCGGTTTTCACTGATAAATTAAGCTTATTTTAGGGAAATATATATAGGCTATGTTTCATCAAAATCGGATGGCAGGAAACAAAGTTATCGTCATAATAAGCTTGCCACGTATAAGGAGCTGCATGCGGGCTTCAGTTTTTACGAAATAAAATTGTCACAGTCGACGCGCGGGCGCCACATTAACTCGAGTTCTCAAAGTTTAAAATAATTATTTCCTTATTGAGTACTTAGAAGGAGGTAGAAATTATATTCTATTGGGTTGAGTGATTAACCTTCATTTCCGTAACAACGGCACGACGGAGACGAGGCCACCAGTGACCGAAAAGCTTCGCAGATAAAAAAACCGCTACCGCCTATGTACGAGCAATAAAAAATATATCGTTTGCAAATTAGACTCAGAACCGGAATTGACTGTTTTATCAGTTTTTTTTACACTGCCGTTCATCGCTTCATTAGTGACGTAAACTTTAGTGTAATCCGTCATCAGGTATCTTTTCTTCACCATTTTCCATCCACAATGTAAGTTTTCCCGTAATTGTGTTTACAAAAATTGCGGCTAAAATAAAATCGAATTGTTTGTCAATCGGTGGTACAGTGCTGTCCCATTGACATTCACAAAAGTCGCGAAATAAGAGATACCATAATACATG
This sequence comes from Nudaria mundana, assembly GCA_963556515.1. Lineage (NCBI taxonomy): Eukaryota > Metazoa > Arthropoda > Insecta > Lepidoptera > Erebidae > Nudaria > Nudaria mundana. The sequence goes on from OY748287.1 coordinate 17,429,143, forward strand.
TATAAGTGTATAATGTAGAGCCAAAAGACTCGATTTGGGCCGTTATAAAGTACTTTTTTTTTTTAATTCCGCGGCCACATCATTAGGTATACCCACTTGTAAGTGATGCACCTGCCGATCAACGGACAAGATACTGGCAAATAAACGGCATGTACGACCCTGGTGAAAAGTGGATGTACAAATGCCTCTGTATACCCTTTTTAAGATATAAATATTTATTTTGAACATTCTCACACAACGTCATCTAGCCTAAGCTTGTATTACTTATAACCAATCAACCGCATATACCGAATCACGTATCTAGGATCTAGATAACTGATAAACTTATTTCTAAATAGGTACCTACGATAAACAATATACATAGAAAATATATTTAAGTAAAAGTAGTAATTAAAAGGAATTTTCTAAGTTCGACGTCATTTATTATTTAAAAAACTAACTCATAACAGTTTATAACAATATTCCTCCTTCCTATTGACTTTTATATCCACTGCCCTCCTACTAGGTAACTCGGTAGGTATAATGACCACAGCGCACTGCTTCGTTTTGTTCTCAGTGTAATATTAAATGTAAACCAATGCATTTACGATCTACTTATTGCAATTGTCCAAGAATAAATCATCAAGGTAAATCTTGGTGTCACTGAAAAATGTAGTGTTGAATCTTGGTGTCGATGTTATCGCTTTTGATACTCCATAGTAGTCCATAGTTTTGTAACCATCGCTTGAAACTACAATACTAAAATACGATATTAATCACCAATGTCTATGAATTTCTCCGAGAAACATTACATATTTATCCCTTAGATTTTATAATAATTTAGAATAAATAATCTAAGATTAAGAGAATTTCTCAAAAATACCAAATTGTCAAGAGGACATTTGTTTTGACTTTTGATTTAATTGCTTTTTTATTATTTGTCAATTCAGCCTGGACTTTATGTAAATCTTCAAAACATTGTTTTACATTATTTAATTATTAAAACAAGTAAATTGAGTCTGTTATTTAATTTGCTGTATGAAAAAACATACGTTTACTTAAAATCTGTTTTCTTACAGTTTTCTTACAAAAAATAACAGAATTTCAAATGTCGATAATAATATTTTCAGAAAGTTTAGTAAGAACTACACCACCTCTTCATATCATTCGATCCGATACTCTTATTCTATTTGTCTATGAATTTGATTCATGACATCCGGTCCGACATAGTGCATTTTTCAAAAACGATTACATCATGAATTATTATCAAAGTTTAAACCCCACATACGATTTCGTTCGAGTGAATTAAATGATTGTTAAAAAAATATTATATGATTTATCAATTTACTTAGGTAGCCATACACTTTTTATTTAGGTTTTTAGAAAAGAAACGGCTTTTGAACATTCTTCTTTTATGTTCAACTTACGTGCATAAAATGTAGGTACTTTCATAATCACAATTTTATTTTTATCGAATATTGTAAAAAGTAATACAAATATTGTAAAGGAGGAGGAATATTGTATTATCTATACTACTATTATAAAGAGGAAAGATTTGTATTTTTGTGTGTATGTTTGTAATGAATAAACTCAAAAACTATTGTGCCGATTTCAAAAATTCTTTCACCATTGGAAAGCTACATTCACCCTGAGTAACATAGGCTACTTTTTATCCCGGTCATGTGTTCCCACGGGAACCAGGACCCAGTAAACTAAATCACGCGGGTGGAGTTGCGGCGATCAGCTAGTATTCTATGTAAACAAAAGAATGTGCTTTAATTAACGTCGGAATGCAAGTTCTGTATGTATATAAGTACTATTCCCTATTCTGTGCCTGTACACAATGGGTGTTAATTTTATTCGATTCTTAGCGGTATCGGTGGTGATGGAGATTACTAGATGGCAGCATGGGTTTTATTAAATCACGCTGGTATTTGGTCACACAAATTTTACTCGCACATGAAAGTGCTTGATGTTATATTGCGAGTAAATTCATATCAATAGTGAAGGTGGCCGGAGATGAAGTCTCTTCTTAACATTTTATCGATAAAATATTACAAAACAATGATCATCGCTGAGATTCATACCTGCGCCCTCCTCTAACCTTAAACTGACATTTCGGCTTATATAAGAAAAGTATCGAGGATGACGATTTCGTGTGCAATGAACTGAGTACGGAATATAATTGAGCAAGTTGCTCATTTACATACAACGCATAATAATTTTGTACATCACTTTATGCTTCTCAGGACCAGAAGGCTGGCTATTTTCTAGCCCAAAAAATTAGTATCGCCATCCAACGTAGCAACACAGCCAGCATTCTGGGAACCTTCCCGTGTTGGTGTTAAGTGTTCTGGTAAGAGTTTTGTTATTACTTATTATCTAACCGTATTTGTAGGTAAAATTTAATTCTTACTTTTCGAGAAACAAAATTTACGACACACACATACAATCGTCCCTATTATCCCCCAAGGGGAAGACAGATATTATATACTTACTGTGAGGTGTTCTCTTCGCCAATATGACGAGAATAAAACTCAAATTAGTTTACCTACTTTACCTAGGGGCTCGTGGTCTAGTGGTAACCCACAATGTTAACACATTGCAAAGGTTAAGCAACATCTAGTCCGGCCGGTCTTAGGATGGGTGACCATTTCTTAAGCAATGGTCCCGGTTGTTATACAAACATCTATGGCAGTTGTTAGTTGGAGCCCTAAATCAAAAATCCGACTGGTCTAACTACAGAACTTCGATATCGCCCATGAGTTGTGGAGGTCAGATGGCAATCGCTAGTCGCTTCACGGGAAGTATCGAAGTTCAGCCGAATCGCAGTTAGACTGGAAAGCCGACCCCAACTGCGTTGGGAAAAAGGCTCGGTGAATGATAACTTTACTTAATTCTTAAGCCTATTTAGTGTTTGTGTGTCTTTACCAAGAGAAACTTTTAAGAAGGCTAGTAGTTAATCTATACGCTAAGAAGCAGATATTGTACTTTTATTAGGTTCAAAAGTAAATTCAAAATATACTTATATAGTAAGCATTTCGAGTATATTTGCGACGAATGTGTAAATTATACACATACAACTGGAATTATGCACTGAATATCTCGTTTTCAATTTATGTACTTTCGCCAATTACTTAGCAATAACGAAAACATTGTGGACGTTCGTTCATATGAGATGGATTGTATGTTTATTAAATGTATTATTCATCCCATATTACCACGTGCGAATGTCTACGATTGAAACAAATGGTTGTAGGTACCTATCTCCTTTTCGCCTCTACTAGGAACTTCTCTCTTATAACATCTCTTTATTTCTAAATGTCCATAGATTTGACTTCAAAATATACATTATTATCGGACGCTCGCGGCTACACCCGCTTGACAAATTATATATACACAAAATCGTTCTTCGAGAACCACTCTATCCATTGGTGAAAATCGCATCAAAAAGCCGTTGCGTAGTTATAATGATCTAAGCATACCTACATACTTATATGGACGGAAGCGACTTTGTTTTATAATATATAGTGTATAATATGCATCTACATATATTGCCGCTTTTATAACAGCTTGATATTTTATCTAAGTGCATTAAATTAGTGGTTAATTTGGTTTGTTAAGTAAAAAAATGAGCAGTGGCATAATGAGGTATTCTGATGAGATGTTTGAGCTTCTTTCAATAACACTTCGCGTCGTACGTTTTACAAAATGTAAAAATATATACCTAAGCTTCTTTTATTTATATCTAGTATCTACATAAGCATAGGTACTTAAGGTAACTGGTGATCTTTAAATTATTAGGAGTGTCTTCATCTCATTAGTGCAAGACCATTGAACATACAATAGTACAAGGTAAGACTAGAGTTTGAACTTTATAAATTGATATTTATGTACGTTGTGGATTGACTCTCCGATGCTACCTGTCGTTCTGAAAGAAGATTAAGTAGGTTGCAACACTAAGAAGACACAAGACTGCTTCGGTGGCATGGTCGGAGTGTATCCGCTTTCGACGCCGCAGTCTCGGGTTTGATTCCCGGTCGCGACTAACTTTGTGTGATGACATATACGTTTGTACCGAAGTCTGGATGTTTCCTATGATATGTGTGTATTTACAAAAAAATGTATGTACTTAAGTATTTATATCAGTTTACCTAGTACTCATATCACAAGCTCTGCATAGTTTGAGACTAGATGGCGTTGTGTAAATTGTCCTAACATTAAAAAGTACTTATTTTAAAAATGCTTATAGTTTAAGCAGGGACGGTAAATTACTACAGATATTGTATTTTCTAAAATTTGCAATAGGACGTACAAAATAATTTCTACCAGAATGACTTTGACATCCTTATGGGTAATAATTTCAAGAAAACAATGCACATTTGCGTGATGCTGCATAATGACAGACATCATAAATATGGCAGTTATAAGATAAGAGGCAGAGGAGGAAAACATGTTTTGGTACAAAAATCTACCATGGTTTAATACCAATCATTGTCTTTTACTGATAAAACAATATAAAGGCTAGGTCAATTGTCCCTGCGGTTTCCTTTAGGGTGAAGAGTTTCCTTGACCAATTCAAGGAATCTCGAAAGGTCTTGTTTACAACGTAACTCGAAATAAGCTTAAATATTGTCGACCGTGATTACTGGATAACGGGTCTACTCCGAGTTTATTACTCTGGATTGGTCAGCAGGTGTGATCATTGGCAAGTGAGTTGTTTAAGCCTACTTTGACTTCTCACATTCAATACCTATAGAATTCTTAGATCGTTTTTTTAATTGTTTTCGTTGTTTAATTTGTATTAAGAGTATATTTTGCGTTTTCTCTACACGTTTGATAAATGGTGTTATATTATATCCTATATTTAAGATAGAATACCCAGTCCTCAGAAACGGCATTTGGCTCGCTACCCATTACCTGGGGTTAACGAAGTGACTGGCGAAACGTGGGCGTAATAGACGCCTCTGTCTACGTACCTCTTTGGGGTTAAAGACGTGACTTGTGTCTGTCTGTCGGTGTAAATACTTATTTTAGGTATGATTTATGATTTCGATTGTCGGCACTTGGTGGAACTTATAGTAATACATTTTTGAAAAAAAAACTCACTTGTACACCATTCCACAAATATTTTATTTTCTATAAACCCTGACCGGTTTCGCCTTATTAGGCAAGCGGCAAACCCCTTGAAAAACTAAAATGACTGACCAATCACTGAAAATCTGAATGCGCCTATACAAGTTTGTACTTTTTGTAAACCTTCGACCAAAAGGAGTCAATTGGTAAGAAAACAAAATTTGTGCGGGTTGGCTATTGAACAAATTAATTTGTTAACTGATAAAAAGTTGGTTTTTATATTGGAAAATGATTTCTAAGGGTAAAACGGGCAAAATAAGACACTTTTACTCTTGTGGTTTTCTCGATAAAATGCGTTATAAAGAAGTAACAACCATTTTAAAGCGCAATCAATAATGGTCAAATTCAATTTTTTTATCTCGGCGAGTTTTGATCGAATTCAAAAAAATCCTTCAATTGACTATTTTTCAAAATGAACATTTTTCACATCGTAAAATCTATTTATACACGTAGTAGTAGTATTATTATTCTAATAGTATCAAATTTCGTTTATAAAAACATAATATCATTTCAAAAAATTACAAAATAAATAAAATAAAAATTATAAAACTAAAATAAAAAATTATTATTAAACAACCAAATCTGTCAAATAAATGTCAAATCTCATCAAATATATAACATGTCCAAAATCGTAAAATAGAAATAAAAATTTAATACTTAACTAAATATGTCAAATAAATGTCAACTGTCATTAAGTAATACATTTCCAATAGGTCTAAAACAAAGCATTAAATTAAAATTATAAATAATTTAAACATTAACAAAGGACATTGCTACGCGTCCATACATCATTCGCCCCAGAACCAACACCAATGGAAAAAGACTTGTTAAATGTGAAATATTTTTCTAATTCTCATCACATTGTATTTTTAAGACCGACAAGCAAGTCAAGCACAAAAATCCAACAAATATGTCAGATTTTAAGGTTATGTTTGCGCAAAAACCGACAATAGTTGGTTAAGTATTTTTTATGCATTTTAATTGCTCGGAAATCGGAATGGACTTCGAAGTTCGAACCCTTTAAATATTTTTTCTAGACATTATTGATAGGTACTTAGGGTACTTAGTAGAAATAACCATAAGCAAGCAAGCAATCTATAAATAAGGTTAAGTTTTACAGACAAATACTATAACAACTGCATACCGTATTGATTGTCTTTGTATATAAAAAAGTAATATGTGACAGTAGTGACAGTTATGACAGCCTGCTACTTGCTTTTGGATTGTGGAATAAGGATGTAATTGATTATTATTCATTTTGAGAAAATCGATTTTATTTTTAAATATACTTATATATATTGCTCGTCAACTTGACTTCACCTCTCTTAATGGTGAGCTGACATCCACGATGTCACAACGATGGTCAAAATAGTATTTATTTATTTGTGAGGTAAAACATTACTATGTTAATAAATAATAATGAATACGTGAAATATGGATTATTTGGTTATCGATACAAGTTATTAGACGACTATATTACTTGATAATCGATTACTTTCATTTTGAATTTGGTTCAGTTGCGCATCCTTAACCGGTTGTCGTTGATTGAAAATGTCGGTAGTAAGTATAAATCGATACATTAGTCTTAATTATTAATTTAGAATAGATCCTTGTCCGTGTGATATAGATATTTGCCTCTAATTCATTAAAATAGATAAATAATTATGGTATAAGCCACATGTTTGTTGGTTCTGGGGCGAGATTCCACGATGTCCTTTAACTGTGTTCCAGTCTCGGTCAAACTTGTGGATTTTGACTTATTTTAGGTGAATTACACATCTTCAATGGTAATCTCCCTTACACGGCCATGTGTGTGGTCTAATAAAAATTTTGATGCTTTTAATTCATATATTTTTATATTTCAAAGCAATGAGTTTGCTTAAACTATTCTTAAAATATTAAGAAAGAAATTATAAATAGATCACAAAAACTGATGTCATCGGCGGGAACCTAACCTTAATAGCGCGATGTAGAAATTATGAATATGATATGAAGCAAAAATTTGATGTTGTCGGTAGTGGTCATCGTGCTTTTAATTCGTTTTTAAATGCGCATTTTCTCAAAGTTCCTATCTTTCATCCAGATATTCATGTAATCGGAAAATGCATAACAATATTATATCTACAAATGTGCAAATTGTCTTATATTATAACTGGCAGGTGACAATCATCGTACATGTCGAACAAGTTTGTTTTATTTGTTTCGAACAGATAATAGGAACGAGTGGCACAATAGCAGTTTAACATACAATGGAGTTTGTCTCAGAGAATACGATACACAGAAAATCACTACCTACTTACATACTTAAATATGAAGAATTTAAAAAATAATGAAGGATTTAAATACAAAGTACTTATCTGTTACAAAGCTGATATGAATAAGGGGTTTTATGAGAAACTAGCGTTTCCACTATTCATGACAATTAGTGACGGTCAATTAAGAACAATAACTTCATCTTAGGTATTATTACAAAAACGATTTAAGTAGATTGACGTAAAAGAATTGTGATTATTGCAAAACCATAAAATGTACAAATGGTAAAAATTACTGTGACAGGAAAAATATAAATAAATACCATACTTTAAAATTATCTCAGTACATATTTATTTTATTCCTTTACAGTATTGAGACTAATCCTGAAGGTACAATTTTTAAAGATAAATGCCACCTGAAATGTCATAGATAACAACTAACATTGAATGGAGAATAAGGGTGCTGATAAGAGAATCGATATATCCTGAAATAACATGAATAAAACTTAATTTTTTTGCAAATTTTGACTACTTACGGCTGTTTATTTTATTTTGATTAGAAACTGGTGTATATACTTATTATTATTAAAGTAAATAAATTTCAAGACTTGACACAACTCTACCCACGTCTCACTGTCCGCCGGGCGCCACTGGAAATACCTTCTGCGTGTAACCAGAGGCAACGGAAGTTTGGCGAATAAAAAAAAAAAAATTAAAAAAAAACGATTCACACATATTTCATCGACATCGTGTATCATCAAATACTGTAGTTTTTAAAAGTGAGAGTATATATAGAAATATAGAGGAGATAATGTACTTAGTATTTTACTTTGAACTTTAGCCTGCCTATTTGTAGGGAAGGTTGACTCTACTAGGCAAGATAAGGTCAGTTGTGTGAAGACCCTTTAATCTGAAGGAAGTTTACGTTATATTAATTTGACAATTGACAAAAAATATGTTAAGACGACATACCTCAGTCACACTCAACCTTTAATGTTTTTTTGGAATATTACACTATATTTCTCCAAAAGCCCAATTATAAAAACATGGAGGTTGTTAAGTAGGTAAATATTATTCGAATTTTTTCCTCCTTTTGGCTAATTATTGTCATCAATCGAAATTCGTTGTTGGAGGTAAACTGGTTTATAAACAAGCAAGTTAATTGAGCACTTGTAAAAACAAAGTAGAGTTTATGGAACATCGTCAAGAGCTGGTGAAAAGTCTCGTTCGTGAACCGGCTTGCGAGTGAATTTATGTAGGCCAACATTGGTCGTCTCACACAAGTAGCCGGTAGCTCTTGGCACTGTTACCGTCCATTCTTCGTTTAAAAAATATTCACAAATATTTCCTATAATATTGGTTACGAACATTTCCTACGTCTAGGTTTATAATATTTAAGGAAGTCAACAAACTCGGAAATACCTTTACTTTTTATCGATTGGCGTTATTGGTAGATAACGAATTATGTAGGTACCTCTTTATTGTGTTATGATTACTTAGGATCATAGTGTTTATATTTTTATATAGGTTTTTAAACTACCTATATTTTGTACGCCTATTCTTATAGCAAATATTTATTATATATTATTTTCTAAATTTTATAACCACAGGTTGTTAATGAGTGTAATTAATTAATATACTAAGACATTAACTTCTTAGTGATAATGTAATCATGCTCCTATGCGTGGTTCTGATGGCATGTTAAGTGCATAGCGGAAACAGAACTATCTTATCTAGGAGATATCAAAGTAAACTTGCTGTCTCATAGGCTTCATTTGTTAAGTCTTAAGTAAATCATATCATAATTTATGACGCTAATTTCTCTATGAGACTCAATAGAGATAATTTAATATCTGATTCATTTTATACACAAAGTATTGTAAAAGTTGTAAACCATTGAACTCAGTAGCCTAGTAATTCAACGTATTTATGTGGTTAAATTATAAGGTTTTTGTGCAATATTTACATCATTAAGTATACGAGCTGTCACGTGCTTCGATGTAAACAAACCGGTTTGCGATGTTCGCTGCACTTAACCGCAATAGAGGCCACTTACCGTTCTCACAGGTGTATCCCCAATCGTAGTCTGCCATTATATACTGAGATGCTTATCACTGATGATGAGCGTTCGGAAGTGTATGTCCGTTAGGTATTCGCGTGATACCTAGATGTGGTACAAGTGCACGGGTGGACGTGGTCGGGTAATAACTGCGTGCGAATAGCGCGGCGATGTAGTTTTATAGAAATGCCGGTGTCGGTAAAGCTGAGGCGATTGCGGGCGCGGGTGCGACTGGCGCTGACGATGTCGCTCGGGGCGGCCGATGCGATGTCGTGACACGACTGACACGACTCACGACACTCGCGAGAGGTACTGGCACACTGGCACGTGCGCGCTCCTCCGCTGTACTGCGCGTGCGACGAGCGCTGGCGGGCGCACCATACTCCGCACACTACGCAACACGCTCCGCCCCTCCGACTGATGATGGCTTTCTACTCACTATTCGTAATTATACTATTTACTCATTAGCTACTCTGTCATGTCAATTGTCAGTTGCCAGTAAATACCACATTTCTGATAAAATTTTGGAATGAACAATAATAACGCAAATCGCTTGTTTAGTGGCTGCATCGTTTTAATTGAAGCGTTTTCTTTACTGAACGTTAGTCCCCGTTGTGTTGTGTTTAAACTTAAATTCTCACAATTACTTACTCATACATTCATCGAAATGTATAATATATATATATATATATATATATATATATATATATATATATATATATATATATATATATATAATAATAATATATATATTATATATATATAATAATGATGATTACAGATCAACGAGAGCGCCCAGCGTATAAGCGTCACTGAGTGTTATATACTCACTAGTAGATTGATGGTTATATACTTAAACTAAATATTATCCTCATACACACAGAACAACAAATTTGGTTCCTGCGGTACCGAGTATACACGGTTATTTCTTGTACCTATTTACTAAACAGTCTGCAAGTCTCACTGTAGTAAAAGCCACTAATCATGTAGGCAGGGCCTTATCATAGAAAATACCTAAGTAGGTGTCTTTGTCCGTCTGTCACCATCTATATTATAGTTGTTCCAACTCCCTCCTGAATATGATTAGTGATCGTGTAGGTAGATGGTCAGTATAATGTATCATTGTTGTGATCTACACGCCAAAAATAATATTTAGAATTAACGTTATTAACATGTATACAATATAAAGTGTCAACTTAATTTAAAATAATAAATAAATAAAATAAATTGTTGGTTATTCCCTATCACTTAAAAAATGAGCTATTGATAATACGGCAGTATACGAGTATTACGATAGATTTAGAACAGGCATTACAAAACTTGAAACTTAAAGTGTAACTTATAAACCTAAATAGTTGTACCTATACATATCATATAGGGCCATATTGCCAGACATTCTGCCAGTCAACCTTGGTGATTATGACTATTCAACACAGAACAAAATGTATGTTTGAGATGGATCTCTTGCGGTTAACCACATTATTATTATTTACTTTACTTACATTGCACAATCGGAGACTCGGAGTAACTATCCTAGACTAACCTCAGCATTTAACGTTAATTCTTACCTAATTGTATAATTTCATAAAGGATGAATAACATCCTATACTCTTACTACATGGGGCACACTAAAAGTTTTGCACTTCTAGCTAATCGGAACTATTTGAATTTGGAATGTTATATTTTTTTTAAACGTTGCAACCTTCTTAGTAATAAAAAAAATAAACAATTGGCTGGAAATCATTTGTCAATTGTTTTTTATCACACATCAAAGTTCTACGTATGCAACGAAAATGGAATTAAGTCTAAAAGATTTTAGAGCGAAGATTTTTATGATTTTAAAAGTTCTCTCTCTCCGCAAGACTGCCATCTTCAAAATGCCTTTGGGAGAGAAGAACCTTGTTTGAGCACCGTGAGGCGATGGTTTGCTAAATTTGAGAGAGGTTCTTTACATGACGAATTTCCTGAAGGGCGGCATTCAACTGCCTTCAATGAAAATAATGTGGCTACTGTTAAGCGGTTAATTGAAGAAAACCCGCGGATACCTATGAGACAATTCGAGGACTATTGGGGATTGGAATGAGTCAAATCCAGAAAATTTTACACGAAGAATTGAAAGTTCGGAAACTTTGTTGTCGTTGGATCCCTCATGAACTGACAGCGGAGCAGAAGCGGGCTCGCGTGGAATGGTGCTCACAGATGATACTGAAGTACGACCACGGACATTCTAATGCTGTTTATGACATTGTCACAGGAGACGAAACGTGGATTTATTGTTTTGAACCCGAAAAAAAAAACAGCAATCTTGTGAATGGGTGTTTGAAAATGAGAAAAAACCAATAAAAGTGAGGCAGGCGAGAAACGTTGGTAAAAAAATTATCGCGTTTTTTTTCTCAGCTACGGGTCCCATCTGTATATACAATTCCAGTTGAAGATCAAATGAGTGTTAATGCCGAGTGGTATTCTACCATTTGTTTACCCAGGGTGTTAGAAAAAGTTCGCGAAAGACGACCCAAAAGCCGCGTTCTCCTACATCATGACAACGCTTCTTCACACACGGCCAACAAAACAAAGTCATTTTTAGCTTCCGAAAAAGTACAACTCGTCACCCATCCTGCGCATAGACCCGACCTAGCACCCTGTGTTTTCTGTATTTTCCCCAAAATCAAAGATTTGATGAGAGGTTTCACTTTTACCAACTCCGAAGAGGCAGTGATAGCGTTCCATCAGCACGTAGAAAACAAGCCTTCAGATCTGTGGTCCTCTTGTTTTAAAAAATGGTTCGATCGCATGAAAAAATGTTTAAAATGTAAATGAGAGTATTTTGAAAAGCAATAAACATAATATTTTGGTTTTAACATGTTGTTTTTTTAAGTTACGCAAAACTTATAGTGTGACCTACGTATAAGTACTAGTAAAACTACGTATTTTATCGATATCTATGGGTACGCGACTATATACTCGCCCGTGGGCTACACAAATTACACAAGCATTATCCCAACGGCGTCAATGATCTCGATCTAATTTGATAAAGAGTTAGATTGGGCCTTAAATCTATATCTGGGCTAATATAGATAACTTCTTTATCCCGATACCTACTATTTTCCCATGGGGATTGGGACTCAAAAAAGTATTGCTTACATGTTTATTTAATAGATAGACTAACCTACTGTGACTTCGCCTGATACTTACGAACTTGAACCTCATAGTAGTATATCTATCTATTAAAGGGGTATTACGAGTATAATATGCAAAAAGCGACCAATATCCACCCTAAAAATGCAATCGTCTTCAGCATTATAATATTATTATCTATAGATAATGTGAGCCAGGACATAAATACGAGTAATGTACTGATGAAAGTCATAGAAGATTAAGAATGTAAGTAGGTACTTAGGTAGGTACTGATGAGAGTTATATCTTATGATGATATATGAGTAGTTCTATCATAATAATTGCAAGCAAATGACCGATGTGATAACCTATATGCCATGTAAAAGGATTCCACTGTCAGTCACCAACTGTCTGCATATATCAAGCTACATTATACGTACGTTGACACTGCGATTCAATGTGTTATTGATGAATGGAAAGGTTCCTATTTGCACACTAATTTATTGATATTGGTTTGTTCACTGTGGCCCTTTCAACCTCAGGCCCACAGGACATACTGAACCAATTTAATTGTTTTCACGTCAACGTTTCACGTCAAACCGATCTAGTAAGTGTGCCTCAGGTTCTGCCTGCTTGTTGTTGAAATGTAAGGTACCTATTGAGCTACCACGAGTTCTCATTTGATGTATTGAAACTACATCAATTTTAAGTATATTTTATAAAAAGAAATGTTTGTTTTTTGAAGTAGTACCTACTTCCAGTCGGTTCTGTTATCGAAACTGAGTCCAAAATATTTGTTTTTAAAACTGGAGTTTCCCAAGCACGGGAATCATTTACCGGCATAAAAAAGAATTGGTATTAGGGTTCCGTACCCTAAGGGTAAAACGGGAACCCTATTACTTGATTTCGGGGGCTGATCTCATGAACGATAGTTACAAAGTTGACATTTTCACATATTTATGATGTATTTCTGTTGCCTCTATAACAACAAATACTTAAAAATAGGATACCTACATTAAATATTTAAGGGGCTCCCATACAGCAAACGTGATTTTTTTGCCATTTTGGTACGGAACCCTTTCTGCGCGAGTTCGACTTGCACTTGGTCTGTTTTAATATATCTAAGTAACCTACCTATTAAGTCTTTTCCATGTTAGCGCGTTTGCGTGAAATCAACATATTTAAGGTGAAGTCTTGGAATTGCAACTAAAAACATAAGTGTTCTTGATTAATTGCTTGAAGCCAGCATTCTGGGAACCTTCCCAGTCGGCAATGACGCGGAGGATTTTTTAAACGATATTTTGTAATGTAAATATTTTTAGTATATAATTATGTATATTTTGTACATTTTAATTCTTATTGTAAATAAATAAAAAATTGCTTGATTATAATTCTAAATTTATAAGCTTAAATATTTTTTTAAAGATTTTGTAACAGCAAATTAGATTTCATTCGATATCAAATTGAAAGGAAAGCATATAAGCATATAAAACAAAAACATATTTCAACAATTTCTGACACAGGTTTTTGGTCAAATAATTACGAGGAGCAAAAAAAAAAAATTGAAATACATACCCTTATTTTTAGGGATCCCAAATGAAGTTAATATTGATCTTAGTTGCAATTGCAATTACTTATCAGATAGTTATAATTCCAAGACTCCACCTTACATATTTATATTATACATATTTATTTATGAGTAAAAAATAAATAATAATAGCAGATGGTAAAATGATTGACCGTCATTTGCTTGAGTTATTTATTTAATGCAAATCAATGGGTACTTTGACCTACTGTTTTTATACTGAATACTAACATGACCAACCCTTAGTAGGTATTCAGTATTGCATTACATAGATTCAATTGCGTCTGATAATAACTTAACCAAGAAAATTTGTAAGAAATCAAGAAATCAAGAAACCTAACCACTTTAGGTGGTTTATAGTGGTTAGGTACGAGAATAAAAATAAATAAATACGAGTAGCTAGCTACTCGTCTATATATGTCTACATATCGCTCCTTGAATACAAAAGGGCCACAAATAAAAAAAAATAAAAAATAGTTTTATTCCAAAAATGATAACTAAATCGTCTATATTTTATGGTAAAAAAAACTCCCATCATTTTTGCAATTATTATGGCCACACTGACATTTTTGCATTGGAGAACTTTGACAGGTAACGTCAGTGCAAAACAGCCATTTTGTTAGTTGCTCCCCGAAATTCAACGCGAACCTGACTAGCAGTTATGTGAAAAAGGGCCACAATTCAAAATACTTCTGTGTTGCATTCAAAACTTCAGGTAAGTGTGATTATTTTATTATACAAAAGTGCCATATTTTGTGTTTTGCATTCTAACTCAAGTAGTTCTAATCATATTATATAATACAAAAGGGCCATATTTTTGAAAACGTCGGTTTTGCATATTGATATTAAGTTATTGTAATCATTTATATAATAGAACAGTGCCATATTTGAAATGCGTCCTTTTTGCAATGAATTATACTGGAATAAATAATTATTTTTAGCGTGCTAGATTAGGAAGTTCAGAAATATGACCGTTTTGTATAAATATAATTTTAATTTTTGTTACATATTTTAAAATCAAAGTTGCCATTTTGATATTATACTTGATACTAATTCAGTGATTTTTACTATAAAACCATACAAATGTGTTTGCTTGTTATCTACGGGCATAGAGCGAATGTTAAAACTATTGCTTTTGTGACTAAGCTATATAGATTAATATTAAATTAGTATTAGAATCTTGCTTCGATCGTGAGTGAAATATTGCGATGTCATACCTGTTTTTTAATTAAAAACCTTTAAAGAAGTTTTTTATTACAGATTACTTACACAATGAATAGAGCACGAAAAACTTGTGACTATGGCAACCTCCATTCAAGCATCGGAACAAAGTCAACCATTACCTAGTCACAATAACAACATACAAAATAATACCTACCTTATGATTTTTCAGATACAAATTCCATAGGTACCAGACAGTCAACATGATCTTAACCTATCATTACTAGACGATGAAGATAGTGAAATAGAATCTGTAACAAATGCCAAATACACAAATTTGCCAAAACAAGTTGTTGAACAGAGTGACTTAAGTAGTAGTTGCAGCGACTCTGATAGTGACTCTAACACCGATTCTAGCACTTCATCAACATCCAGTAGTTCATCAAATACAGATTTTTCTTCAGAAGACAGTGTTAAGGATCCCAATTTTCTACCTAATAATGAAAAATCTTCTGATTCCGAAGAAGATACACAGTCAAAACTAATTACCACCGAACAATTTTGTATTTCACCCCAACCGGGCCCTTCTCACATAGAACCTCATTCACTCATCAGTGATAACCTACCAGCCAATTTGGATACACAGTCGATTAATATAGATACACAGCCATCCAACTGTCATATTCTGTCACCCAGTGTTAATATAATGTGACCGAGCGGAAATATTCAGTCACCTAGCATTAGCAGTGAGCCAGCTAGCGTGAACCCCCAGCTTCTTAGTCGGAAAAGAAGAGCTAATCCAGAATCATGGAAAAGAAACAGAACCAAGACTTTGAAAAATAGTGGGAAGGCACACATAACTATGTCTAAATCGAAACAAATTATAATTTGTTATGAAGATTTTGATATGATTATTATAGTTTTATTTCTTGTTTTGTTAGAATTCTACAAATTTATAGTAAAAAAGTTGTAGAAAGATGTTTAATTTGACTGAATAATAGTCACGTACCAAGTTGATCTCAATTATTTTAACAATAAGTACCTACCTAAAGATTTTGTAGTTTATTTTTAAAACACTTATGGTTTTACCTAGTTATAAGATTAAAGTTGTTAATACATTTTTAATACAAGATTATAATAAACCATTAATTTTTATAAAATTGTGTTTATTTTTTTAAATAATTTTAATGAAATTGATTCAAATATTGAATACAAAAGGGACTTTTGTGCATTTTTATCATAATGAGTAACAGCTATTACAAAGTTCATAATGTACATAGATAGGGCTTATAAATATGCATCTAATGATATATAAAAATCTTATATTTAAAAAATAAAAATAAAAAATATAATAAAAAACACTTTCAAAAATTTGTTTTGCCTGTCCTGTAAAATTTATGATTTTCCATTTGTGTCCCTTTTGTATTCAAGGAGCGATATGTCTACAGTCTACATATGGCATCTTAGTACTGGTACTACCAGTACTAAGATGCCATATGTAGACCAGTAAGTAGGTACGTAGGTAACGTTAAAAAGGTGCTGAATGCACATTCAGCACCTTATAATTACGACTATGTTTTGATTCTTAGTTATTTATTAATTCATAATTTATTAAGCTCGAAATAACTTTACGTTTTGAGTGGAATGTTAAGAAGTCGTTCACAAAACTGTGTTATTTTGTATTTTTTTTTGTTTATTATGAATATACAAAAAAACATTTTTTTCAACATTTTGTTGAGATTGTAATGTGTAAAGGGTAGGCAGAGGGATGTAACACGCCTGCACTTCCCGCATAACTTTGTTAGGCCCATGTAATAGAGTAGGTACAAGCTGCCACTAATTGGAAACTTTTATGTAGGCTGGAGAAGTTGAATTCAGCCTCTAAATTGTTATTAAGCTGAGTTTACGAAGCTCTTTCTTAGGCGACTCGTGTATTTCGTTCGTGATCGAACTCCTCCTAAACGACTGGACCGATCTTTTTGAAATTTGGCACGGTCATAGTGACCATCACCGTGAGTGCATATCTGAATTCATAAAGATCGGTCCAGTCGTTTAGGAGTTCGACCCGGATCGACAAACTCAGCTCAATTATTGCAACAGCAGAATGTATTGCATACCTAGTTTACATAGTGGGAGGCCCTATAATATGCACCCACCAATATGTAAATAATAGGGAGGTTGTATCTACATAACATTGGTCCCATATTACGTGGGGCCATAAAATTTACTGACAAAATGTGGGAGTTAATTTACCTCTGCTTACCCCCACGAAGCTACAGGCGTGATTGTAAATGTGGTACTAAAAAAAAACAACCATGGGCGAGTCGGACTCGCGCACAAAGGGTTCCGTACCAAAAAGAAAAAAATCACGTTTGTTGTGAAATAAATATATTTATTATATTCTGTTTTCTAGTATTTGTTGCTATAGAGGCAACAGAAATACATCATCTGTGAAAATTTCAACTTTCTAACTACGAGTATCACGGTTCATGGACACACGGACGGATGGACAGCGAAGTCTCAGTAATAGGGTTCCCGTTTTAGTACGGAACCCTAAAAAGGAATGTAACGGATCACGTAGACAATAATCGTTCGGGGGAGGTTTTACGTACGTAATCGCGTAAATGATAGAGACGTGTTCATGGGATGATATTGAACTATTTAGTGTTATATTAATTTTGGACTTATTAAATTGTTATAGTTCAGAATGTCATCGTTTACTGTTGTATTATTATTTATAATTGGATTAGATTGTTAAATGAAAATAATTGAAAAAGAGTAGCCGTGCGTGAGATTTCTTGCCAGATTCTGGGCCCCATTTACGATACGATTCATCGGTACGATCCGCCCCTTAAGTAAGACCGATCGAAACGACGGATCTGTAATGTATGTTACGTATGTACGTTAACGATTTACTTAATCGCAGACGACATCGGAGATCGCAACAAAAACCCATGCAATCATGAATATCGTAACGATACGAACGAGCGTTTCTGTATTTTAGATGATACTAGTTTCAATAATTTTAGGTACGTAGGTTCCGTCATTCTCATATAGTTGTGCCAATCTTTTGGGTGGAACCTTAATTCATTTAAAATATTTACATGTGAATACTGATTTCGCTTTAATAGTCATTTCTTAACCCACACTTTTCTAGGTTTTTTTGTTTTCTTCTGTAACGTAATCAAAGTTACCGCCACAGACGAGAAAAGATGTTCGTTTTCCATTTTACAGGGCACGTATTGAATTTTTGAGCATGTCTTTATCGTTCCTAATTTAAATGAATAAATGATCGATCGTAACGACCAATCGCCTCGTGTATGAGCGGTAACACTATAGATCAGTCGTTTCAATTGGTCTGAAGCGAAGGATCGTAACGATGAAACGTACCGTATATGGGGCCCTAATAACTCGCAGGCTCTACCTGTTGCTTTGCGCATCTGGCAGTAAATGTACATCTAGAATAGTCCATTGAAATGTTACATGAGTTTTGCATTTTTTAGAGGAAGCAATTTTATTTTTGGGACATGTGTGGGGGATAATTAAAGTGTCAATAGAAGCTTAACCTCAAGGTTGTGGGGTCGCCACCCTTGTCCCCCGGCCGCAATGGGTGAAAACACTTTTTTCGCAAATTGTTTGGCCTACAAATATGTTATTTCAACTTTTTGTCCTAAATTAAAAATTAAAGAAGTGAGAAAATATTTACTTAAGCACTCACACCTAGTAACATTCATGCTGTATTATTTATGCTTTCGATTGTCGGCACTTGGTGGACATAATAATACATTCTGAATAAACTCACTAATAAATCCCACAATTTTCATTATTATTTAAAATCTTGACCGGTTTCCCCCCAATATATGGCATCATCAAAGATATTCACTTTCACACTACATGCTATTTATTCAGAATGTGAAAAAGTGTGGAAATATGTTTTCACCCCTTGCGACCCACAAGGGTGGCGACCCCACAAACTTGAGGTTAAGCTTCTATTGACACATGTCCCAAAAATAAAACTGCGTCCTCTAAAAATGCAATATTCGGTAACATTTCAATGGAGTAGAATCATTCTTTTTTAATTGAATTTTTGACATTCATAAATGTTTTATAACCTAAATATGTAAGTAATAGCTTTTTTATTGTCGAGACAAAATTTCAACAAGTTTTCATCGCTATTCTTAAGTGATGTTCGGGCAATCAAACAAAATCAACAATAATCTTGTAATTAATACCTAAATTATATTATTATAAAAATACCTACTAACATTGATCATAATAATTTAAGTGATTAAATGACAGATATCAAAGTCGTTAGCACGGAATTGGATGTCTACACGAATATCGGTGTAATTGTGACTGTCTGTTTTGAATATTACCTATCTCTAGGTTTTTTTTTTACTTTAAGTAGGTAATAATGTATAAAAGACCTGCTGGCAGAGATTACTTTAGGGATCCTAAGTAGTGCCCTAGTACAATGCTTACTGTATTTTATGTACTTCTGTATTCTTAGTCTTCGGTTTGTGTGTATGTACAAATGTGGAACTACAAAATAGACACAAAAACACACGTACTTTACACACTCTCACAAAAACAAACACACACACTCATTCACACACGCGCACACACTCTCACTTATAGCCTATACTAATTTAATTAGGTAAAATTTGTTAACTTAAAAAGCAACATGTTAAAACCAAAATATTATGTTTATTGCTTTTCAAACTACTCTCCTTTACATTTTAAACATTTTTTTCTTGCGATCGAACAATTTTTTAAAACAGGAGGACCACAGATCTGAAGGCATGTTTTCTACGTGCTGATTGAACGCTATCACTGCCTATTCGGAGTTGGTACAAGTGAAACTTCTCATCAAATCTTTGATTTTGGGGAAAATACAGAAATCACAGGGTGCTAGGTCGGGGCTATGCGCAGGATGGCTGACGAGTTGTTATTTTTCGGAAGCTTAAAATGACTGTTTTGTTGGCCGTGTGTGAAGAAGCGTTGTCATGATGTAGGAGAACGCGGCTTTTTGGTCGTCATTCGCGAACTTTTTCTAACACTCTGGGTAAACAAATGGTAGAATACCACTCGGCATTAACACTCTTTTGATCTTCAAGTGGAATTGTACAGATGGGACCCATAGCTGAGAAAAAAAACGCGATAATTTTTTTACCAACGTTTCTCGCCTGCCTCACTTTTGTTGGCTTGTTCTCATTTTCAAACACCCATTATACCACAATAAATCCACGTTTCGTCTCCTGTGACAATGTCATAAACAGCATTAGAATGTCCGTGGCCGTACTTCAGTAGCATCTGTGAGCACCATTCCACGCGAGCCCGCTTCTGCTCCGTTGTCAGTTCATGAGGGATCCAACGACAACAAAGTTTCCGAACTTTCAATTATTCGTGTAAAATTTTCTGGATTTGACTCATACCAATCCCCAATAGTCCTCGAATTGTCTCATAGGTAAACCGGGTTTTCTTCAATTAACAGCTTAACAGTAGCCACATTATTTTCGTTGACGGCAGTTGAAGGCCACCCTTCACGAAATTCGTCATGTAAAGAAACTCGTCCTCTCTCAAATTCAGCAAACCATCGCCTCACGGTGCTCAAACAAGGTGCTTCTCTCCCAAAAGCATTTTGAAGACAAGCGGCACAGTCTTGCGGAGAGAGAGTACTTTTAAAATCATAAAAAATCATCGCTCTAAAATCTTTTCGACTTTATTACATTTTCGTTGCATACGTAGAACTTTGATGTGTGATAAAAAACAATTGACAAATGATTTCCCTCCAATTGTTTTTTTTTATTACTAAGAAGGTTGCAACGTTTAAAAAAATTATAACATTCCAAATTCAAATAGTTCCGATTAGCTAGAAGCCTAGAAGTGCAAAACTTTCAGTGTGCCCCATGTAGTAGGTGAATTATTAGGTTAAGTTAAATACATTTCAATACAATGTAAATTGTTCTAGAAAAAAAAAAATACAAATACACAAGCATATTTTGCTTAAAAGGAGCTTCTAGATTCAAAAATTGTAAACTTTATTCACACAATAAATTTATTCTTATTCTTATTCTTACCCAGGTCATCTCCTAATCATAATCTTAACCTAGATAGGTAAGTACGTAAGTAGTAAGATAATGGTTCTAATGAAACTTTTCAAATCGGAAGGAACCTGACACGATACTGTAATAGCTTCAACAATGCCGGCATCGGTTAACTTTGCCAAATAAGTTTAAATTAGCTTTTACCCACATCGTAGCTCTAGCTTACAACGCCCTCTAGCGTCAAGAAAATTTACACAAACAATTCAAATCGGTCTACTGTCGTATCGGTCTCTAAATATGTAAGTAGGTAGAGTAAAAAATATGGAACACATTAAAAGTACTCCTATTATTAGAAGTCTCAAAGTCGCTTATAAAGTAGCATTATATAATAATATGTTTTATCGCAGAATAAATAAATAAATATTTTTGGACATTCTCACACAACGTCATCTAACCCAAACTAAGCTATAAGCTTGTGCTATGGGATCTAGACAACTGATAAACATACATACTTCTATAGTTCTAAATACATACATAATATACCTAGAAAACACCCAAACTCCGAAACCAACCATTTGTGGATCACACAAATATTTGATTCGACCCGGGAATCGAACCCTCCGGAGTCTAAAACCGATGCACTACCGACCACGCCACCGAAGCATTTAATCGAATATAACGTTCATCGAAAATCTGTTCAGTAATTACGGAGGTAGGTAGGTAAGGTGCATGCCTAAGAATAAACATTCACACAACCGTACCCGCATGAGACTAAAATTAATTTCAAAATTATCGTATGACATGCAGTCACATATTTCTGTTCAATCCTCATTCTAATAATATAAGGACAAAATTTTATAGTAAGTAAGTATATGTACATATCAGAAACCAACGCTTTTAATGAGTTATATTGAATCAGAGATAATAAATATATTTATACATATTTTGCGAGGTTAAATCCTTGTAGAGTTATAGGAAAACTGAGCTATTGGATTCAGTACAAATACAACGCGGAATCTTGGCACTCGAATACTATATAGATAATTATTACAAATACCATCTATAAAATAAACAAGATTGTACATTGATGGTTGACATAGAAATAATTCGTAATAAATAATACAAAAGCATCAATGTACAGCGCTGTTGTCGCATCCCTCGAGAGTCAGCAAGCGGAATAGGAACTTAGTACGGATTCCACGCGCTAAGGTTATAAAAGGAATGTGGAGCCGACATTGCATATAAAACTTTTTTTTAATGAAATACAATGAGAAAGATAAACTTAGATTCACATGGTTTTATTCACGTATAAATAAACGTATAAAATAAACTATAAAGATAAAAGATTACAAAAACGCTAGTTCGAAATAAAATCAACAATTATATTTTCACACACAATCTGTAACCTAAAACAAACAATCAATAAAAAAAAGAAAAAATAAAAAGCTAAAAAAAAAAGAAAAAAACAATCAATCAAATAAATTTATGGGTACACATACGCACCTACGAAACTTATGAAATATTTGAAAATACTAGGTGGTATTATGAAGTCTATTTAATTTGGTCACTCATTTGGTATTAAGAATACAAAGTATTTAAGCATTATCAATATAATATCTCCTATACCTGTAAAATATAGATTGCACGGCTGTTATTTTTTATTTATTTAATCCTTTTTTAGTGACATAAATAACGCCCTTTTTAAAATGCTTTGAACAAACAACAGTAGAATTATTAGGTTTAAACATTTGATCTTCTCTTTCACGTGCATAATACATACGCCTCCATTTTTCTTGTCTTATTGCATTATGGGGAAAACTTAAAACAAAATAAGATATATTCAAAAAATATATCAAACAGTAATCAAAAATTTAAAATAAATAAATGACGACTCCATCTTTCTGTATGAGACTTGTTCTAACATTGCGGTGTGAAGTTGCGCGCTTGCTCGGTGTGAAGTTGAAGTGAGCACACCGAGCAAGTGCGTAGTTTGCACAGTTAAAAATAACCATAATATTCTTAAGTAGTGGACTATTGCACATGATAAGCAATTAACAATGTGAACTGATTTTTACTTGTCGAAAGTATGACACTCCATCCTCTTTTTTCACTCTAAAAGAGTAGTTCTTTGCAATTTTTAAGCGAACGCTTTGTCATCGTGAAACGTCTGCAATTTTCGATAGTGGACCGAGTTGAAGTGGTGCCGTTTTTAAAGCACTGATCGGTAATCTAGGTATTTTTGATCTAAGGAAAACTGTCTCTCTTTGTGTGAAAGATGATCTGAAAAGTTAGATATATTTAGTACTTAGGTCTAGGTCTTATACATGTGATCGACATTTAGGAGTAACCTAGATTACTATCCATTCCATCGAGTCCAGCGGTTCCAAGTAATAGGTGGCGAGGCTTGAGCCGTTTTTTAATGAATTCATAATGTACGACGACAGGATCAATAAATTTTCTAAACAGTCTAAAGTAACACTTAATATTCTATCAGTGGGTACTTCTTCGCAAAATTTGTCTCCTGACGTTTACGGAATTGCAAAACAGTACCTATTCAAAGATTGATTGTGATCAATAGATTAATACTAAGTACACGTCGCAGCAAATAATATACTGCCCGAGGAATATTTTATTAGTTTATTACACCACTTAGAACTTACGTGTTACGGTGCTGATATTTGACACCTTACAATAAATATTCTTAATTTAGTTACCTATTAATATTCTTTTGTTGTAACGCATCTACCATTCGTTACAACAATAATGAAGTACACACTATAAATTGGATTTAAAATAGATCTTCATTTTTTTCTGTAGTTAATTGTGAATATTTTAATTTGACTGGACCATTTGTATACCCCATAATGAGAGCTCTTCGTTCATCAGTTTGCATGTGTAGGTTTCTTATTTTTTCAAGTCGGAAGGATGCATGGGTGCCGGCAGATTTTAGCCACCTGTGTGGCCACTTTCAAGAACGGGTCCTTGGGTGTAGTATTCTATTTCGCATCTGTGAGTGAGACAGCACTGCAGCACGCTGCCATCCTAAACAGCTTCTGTAAAAACAGTGGGCTACCAACCCGTCGATATCCTCAGGCCCCGAATCATGATGTCTTGGCCGACATAAGTCTGCGGCATCCCTACCGCTAACTTTGAAACTCAGTAAGGAGGGTACACTCCCTCTCCGCCGCCTCCTTTGTAAGTGCGCATTACTTGCTCGCAAAAGAACACGGCCATCTTATGTAAATACATAAATGGCCAATGTACTCGTAAATAGAAACTACAATTACATCCAAGAAGGAATATGGCCAAACCTTTTTGAGGTTTTATTTATTTCTATAACGTAGTTAACCTAAGCCAAGAGACACCGAGAAACCTGATAGAGACATTACTCTTTCTATGCAGATCTACAGATGGATCAACTATGGCTATGGGCACCAAACCAATGCATAAAAAATAGATTTTTTTTAATTTTGCATTCTTTGTAATATTGCATTCTGAAGAGTGGGTAGGGGAAGGAAAGGGGATTTTTTCGCTGTAAATGCACACGCCTGTGTTTTGTGGGCATTGAACTCGACCAAGTTCTCGGCACCCCATTGGAAGATACTGTCGAGGTTTCGGTCGAGATCAGCCACGAGATGTCGTCTCTCCTCCTCTATCACAGATCGCCCCGCCGTCGGACGAACCGAGTAACTCCCGTGCAATGTGCTGTCATCTGCATAGCAATGAATGTTCCCAAGGGATAGCATATCATTGATATACAGAAGAAAGAGAGTTGGTGACAGTACGAACCCCTGCGGTAACCCGGCATTCACTTGCAAGAAGCGAGAAGCCTGGCCACCGCAGAGGACCCGCACTCGGCGCTCGTTTAAAAAACTGGCAATCCAGCTGCACAGTTGAGGAGGTAGACCATATGCCGGAAGCTTGGAAAGGAGCGAAGCATGCCAGACCCTATCGAAAGCTTTGGCGATGTCCAGGCTAATAGCCAAGGACTCGCCGAACTTTTCCATAGCCTCACCCCATACATGCGTGACGAATGCCAGGAGGTCACCCGTTGATCGTTTTGGCCTGAAGCCATATTGCCGATCATTGATTAGCGAGTGATCCTCCAGGTATCGCATGAGCTGCTTATTGATAAGGAGCTCGAGCACCTTGCAAATGACTAAGGTGACAGCTATGGGTCGATAGTTGCCTGGATCGGATCGATCCCCTTTCTTGGGGATCGGTTGTACGTTCGCCTCTTTCCAGACCTCCGGCACGAGGCCTGTAGAGTATGACAGGCGGTACAGACGCGTTAATACTGGAGACAACTCAGCAGGACATTTTTGTAGCACCACCGCCGGAATGCCGTCAGGGCCAGTGGCTTTCCGCGTGTCGAGTGACCGCAGCACTGCCCGTACATCACATTGCCTGATAACAATATCAGGCATAGTGTGGCCACAGTTGGCGATGGCGGGGGGCTGCAGGCCACCGTCATCAACCCGGGAATTAGCCGCAAAGAGGTCTGCGAGCATGTCCGCCTTCTCTTGGGCTTTGTGAGCCAGTGATCCATCAGAAAAACGCAGTGGTGGCAGCGAAGGTTGGCAAAAATTTGACTGTACGGCTTTGGCCAGTTGCCAGTATCCACGGCTGCCCGTGGGATGGGATGTGAGCTCCTGACCAAGCCGCGCGACGCGCTGGGCATCCGCTCTCTTGAAGGCCCTCTTGCTGAACCTAGTGGCCCTATTGTTCGCTGCTTTGAGGCGGTTCACATTCGGGTCACGTGCCGCCCGAGCCCTGACCCAGGCGCGATATGCCGACTGTTTTTATGGACAGCCTCGGCACATTCACGCCCGAACCAGGGGCGAGCTTTGCGGATGCTGGCGACATCAGTGAAAGAGATATAATATTCTATCCCTAGACTGATCTCGCCAGCAACGGCAGCAGCGCTATCCGAAGGCGCCTTCCCTACAAAGCAGCGCTGGCTCCACGGGACGGACGCAAAGTAATCGCGGAGACCGTCCCAGTCTGCCGACGAGTAGTGCCATAGTCGTCGAGTCATTTGCTCAGCACGAGCAGGCGGTGGCACTTGGAAGCTGGCGTGCACCACACAGTGGTCGGAAGTGCCCAGTGGGGCGCGTACCGACACACTGTACTCGGCTGGGCGACTCGTCAGTAGTAGATCCAGCAAGGCTGGCGTGTGGTCTGACCTGTCAGGTATCCGGGTGATCCCCTGTACCATCTGGGTCAGCCCGTGGGAGAGAGCGGATGCATGGGCGGTTCGTCCTGCATGATCGGTCCCAAGGGACCCCAGCCACTCAACGTGATGACCGTTAAAGTCCCCCAGGAAAACCAGGTCAGCGTTCGGGAACCGCATTTCACTGAGGTATTCGAAAAGCCTTTTTGCCCCAGTGTCCCCTGTGTGGGAGCGGTAGACGCACACGTAGATCTGGCTCATAGAGCCATGATCCACGTGCAGCCAAAGGACGGAGTAGGAGGGGTTCTCTAGACAGCGCAACCGGCGGCAGCAAATATCCGCCCTAAGGAACACGCACACTCCGGCTTTGTCGCGGAATTGTTCCTCAATGACATAACCCGGGTAACAGAGGTAAGACGTGTCGTCAGGGCGACGTATCTGTGTCTCCGTTAGGAACATCACAGAAGGCCGTGCCGTCTTTGGGTGATGGTGGACGGTATCGAGGTTCGCATGGAGTCCGCGCATATTCGCGAACTCCACCTCAAAAGAAATCATTATCTTTGTGGGGTTTCTAGAGGCCACTGTGTACCGTTTATTTCTTTGTTGCACTGTCATGGTGAGATATGGGGAAGCGTGAAGACAGGGCGCTATTTGGTGCGGCAGTAAGTGATAAAGTGCAGAGGCTAGCTTCGTCTAGAACCGTGTGGCTAGGTCGGAGCCGACCCGCCGGACGGAAGGTCTCCCAAACCCCCCAGATGCAAGGCCGCCGCTACCCCACACCGGATACCACCCGGAGCGGCGACCCCACAGCAGGATTATGCGCAACATGTGGGGCAGCCTCCTAGGGTGGTTGGTCCCAGGCGGGCCCCATGACTATGTTGCGGGCGGCCCAGCCTGGGCCCCAGCCTGGGCTGGGTTACTTGGGGGGCTTTAGCACAGCTGCACGGTGGTACCCCCTCCGGACCAACACTGTTGTACCACCTGGTATCCTCGTAGGGGCCGAAGCCACCACATGGGTACCGTAATATACGAACCTCGTCCGTTAATCAGCAGGTGCGCCACTTGCAGGTGAGGTCACTGGGGCCCGATAGATGTAAGAAGGGCCCCTTTGCACCCAGTAGATACTTTATGTTATATAGTCTGGGTTTTATCGACAGTATCAATAAAACAGTCCAAATGTTTTCCATCCTAAAGTGTCTACTTTTATGTTCCACACTTACCTATGTTTAAATTTAGAAATTACGTGAAGCTTTGCAAAAAATGCGATTTGAGCGCAAACCAGCGTAAGCAGGTCACGTGAGACTTCTTGAAAGTACCTACATCTGTTATCTGTTATACAAGTACCTACCTAAGTACATAAGCATTTGTGCACCGTTTTATTGAGTTCTATGAGTTTGACTGACTGACAGATAGTCCTAAATATTAAGATGCTCCATGCCGAATGTTTAACAGATCTATTTAGATATCCGTACTAATATTACCTACAAAGCTAAAAAAAAATGTTTGTTTGGATCAATGCGCTAACTTCTGAGAACTACACTAAGTATTTGGTAACCCATTTATCAGGATGGCAAGGAAATAACATCATGCTATGAGGGGACAATTATTACTATTTACTTGAAAATTAAAAATTTTGGAAAATTGGGCGAATTTATTCCGTTTACTTTCAAATGTAAAGTTGCAACACCACACTACTAACGTGAACCCACTCCTTATTCAAGCTACATCAGTTTTACTTATCTGGAGGGGTTAACCCTCTACAAAATAAAGAAGAAGTCTTGACTTTGGACCTACCTTAAACTGACATTCAGATTTCGACGGTCACTGTTTTGTGATACAATTCTAATTATACCTACGCCACTGATCCCTAATCTGCAAAGGTTTACTGAACTGCTAGAGAACTTTAATGAACTTTGATATCACCTTTTAAACTTTCACGTTTCATTATTTATATTTTACTTTAATACGGGAAGTTAAATGCTGTCTAGTAATAAGCAAAGCAAGTGCACCTTTATGTGTAAACTAGTGGTCGCCCGCGACTTCGTCCGCATGGTAATTTGGATATTTTCCCATTCCCGTCGCGCCGCGTCATAATTTGAACAATTCACACAATATCTTTATAAATTGTAGCCTATGTGTTATTCTGATGTATAAGCTATATTATTGTAAAGTTTCATTAAAATCCATTCCGTAGTTTTTACGTGAAAGAGTAACAAACATCCATCCATCCATACATACTTACATACTCACAAACTTTCGCGTTTATAATATTAGTAGGATTATCTTTAATTTTAGTTACTTATCAAATGTGACATCCCTGATTCTAATGAAAAATAAATAAATGTCATTGTGCGTGCCTTTAATATAAATGTACATTATACACGTACCTATATAATATTCGAGTACCAATAAATTTCAGTTGCGAAATAAATATGGACAAACGCATATTGTATGTAAATCGTTCATCCGTTCGTGGTTTAATTCTAACCTTTTGTCAGTATTGTTATTATACCAATACAGTTTAATAAGGCGTTCAGACCATTACGTGGGATAAAGAAGGGAACGCCCATCTTGGTCATCATTGTCATTTAATAGTATATTATGTGCCTAAGTATGTACTTATATTGCCTTCACGTCCGATGTCTTGATCGGTCATGTTATTACTGTAATAAACTCAGTTAACAGATATGCCATACACGCCGCTCCTAGATTATCTACTGTCTGCAGGTTGGCAAATGGTATGTCATATTTTCTGTATTTACTTCCAATTTTAGTTTTTTATAAAGTTCATAAAAAGGTATGCATCAATCCAGTATGATTTAAATTAATCTAGATGATTTAGATTTTAGATTAATAAAATAAATGTAAGTAAACGTATAGACATAAATGAGTATTTTTAGTTATATTCTATCTAGATATATTCTTCACGGAAAATATTGAAGTTCAGCCGAATCGCAGTTAGACTGGAAAGCCGACCCCAACTGAGTTTGGAATAGGCTCGGTGAATGATTATCTAGATACGAGTATATTTCTTACATTCTTGTACAATGCAATGCAATAGTGATAATTATTGTATTTATCACCTAATTTATTCGGATTCATGATTATTATAAGGAAATAAAATAAGTAAAAAAGCATAACTGACTTCTACTTAGTGCTGTTCACAGTCCAAAAAAGCTGAATTCGTTTTTATTTTTATATTTAGGTCGACAAATTGACGCCACCCGCCTGATGGTAAGCTGTGGCGACGTCTGGCGATTGTGGGCAACTCTCACAGTACACAGGAATACTATAGAGAGTGACCCTTAACTTCACGACCCAGTAATGTGCCTCTTCACGCTTCGCTTAAAGAACCCAGGGTTATATGTTGGAGGAAACACGTGCGCGAGCAGGGCGTTCCAAGCCACCATCGTTCGGCAGAGAAACGAACGTTTAAAACGCTCAGTTCTCGCGAAGACGGTTTCCACGGTACGAGAGTGACATCTCTGCCCGGCACGCGTTGTTCGGGATCGGAAGGGAGAGGGTGGGATCAGATTGAAGAGATCTTCAGAACACTCACCGTGGTAAATACGGTAGAACGCGGCCAAGGAAGCAATTGTTCGGCGCTGGGCTAGCGGCTCAAGGCTTCCCGTTACCTCCGGACAATCTATAATGTGAACAGCGCGTCGCTGCATAGCGTCGAGTGCGTCCAGCAAATACTTCGCGGAGCCGTCCCAGAGGTGAGAGCAGTATTCGACGCAGGGTCTGATCTGCGTTTTGTACAGCAGACACCTCTGGTGCGGTGTAAAGAATCGCTTTACCTTGTTCAGTATTCCTAGTTTCCGCGAAGCTAGCCCAATACATCTCTCAATGTATTTAGTGTTATTGAGCTCTCGACGTACGTCTATGCCAAGGATGTCTAGATTATCCTTCATTGGTAATGTTGCATTCTGAAGAGTGGGTAGGGGAAGGAAAGGGGATTTTTTCGCTGTAAATGCACACGCCTGTGTTTTGCGGGCATTGAACTCGACCAAGTTCTCGGCACCCCATTGGGAGATACTGTCGAGGTTACGGTCGAGATCAGCCACGAGTCGTCGTCTCTCCTCCTCAATCTCAGATCGCCCCGCCGTCGGGCGAACCGAGTAACTCCCGTGCAGTGTGCTGTCATCTGCATAGCAATGAATGTTCCCGAGGGATAGCATATCATTGATATGCAGAAGTAAGAGAGTTGGTGATAGTACGGACCCCTGCGGTACCCCGGCATTCACTTGCAAGAAGCGAGAAGACTGGCCATCGCAGAGGACCCGCACTCGGCGCTCGTTTAAAAAGCTGGCAATCCAGCTGCACAGTTGAGGAGGTAGACCATATGCCGGAAGCTTGGAAAGGAGCGAAGCATGCCAGACCCTATCGAAAGCTTTGGCGATGTCCAGGTTAATAGCCAAGGACTCGCCGAACTTTTCCATAGCCTCACCCCATACATGCGTGACGAATGCCAGGAGGTCACCCGTTGATCGTTTTGGCCTGAAGCCATATTGCCGATCATTGATTAGCGAGTGATCCTCCAGGTATCGCATGAGCTGCTTATTGATAAGGAGCTCAAGCACCTTGCAAATGATTGAGGTGACAGCTATGGGTCGATAGTTGCCTGGATCGGAGCGATCCCCTTTCTTGGGGATCGGTTGTACGTCCGCCTCTTTCCAGACCTCCGGCACGAGCCCTGTAGAGTATGACAGGCGGTACAGACGCGTTAGTACTGGAGACAACTCAGCAGCACATTTTCGTAACACCACCGCCGGAATGCCGTCAGGGCCACTGGCTTTCCGCGTGTCGAGCGACCGCAGCACTGCCCGTACATCACATTGCCTGATAACAATATATTGTGGCCACAGTTGGCGATGGCGGGGGGCTGCAGGCCACGGTCATCGACGCGGGAATTAGCCGCAAAGAGGTATGCGAGCATGTCCGCCTTCTCTTGGGCTTTGTGAGCCAGTGATCCATCAGGAAAACGCAGTGGTGGCAGCGAGGGTTGGCAAAAATTTGACTGTACGGCTTTGGCCAGTTGCCAGCATCCACGGCTGCCCGTGGGGTGGGATGTGAGCTCCTGACCAAGCCGCGCGACGCGCTGGGCATCCGCTCTCTTGAAGGCCCTCTTGCTGAACCTAGTGGCCCTATTGTACGCTGCTTTGAGGCGGGTCACATTCGGGTCACGTGCCGCCCGATCCCTGACCCAGGCGCGATACGCCGACTGTTTTTTCTGGACAGCCTCGGCACATTCACGCCCGAACCAGGGGCGAGCTTTGCGGATGCTGGCGACATCAGTGAAGGGGATATAATATTCTATCCGAAACGCGCTATCCGAAGGCGCCTTCCCTACAAAGCAGCGTTGGCTCCACGGGACGGACGTAAAGTAATCGCGGAGACCGTCCGTTCGTTTTCATCCGTTCATGTTTAAAGACTACACGACGAAATACCTAAAACTAAAATTATTCAGGGGTTTTCCAAGTTTTCAAAAATATTATACCTAATTACCTACTTACCTTTTTGTCTGTTATATAAGGAAACGAGTGGATTAAAAATCATAATGACGTGCATCTTACGGACGTGGTTTCTCTCGAGTATTAAAAAACCTTCGACCAAGCACTCCTACGACGACATCTATTACACAAACTGGACCACTTTGGTATTCGTGGCAAAACATATTCAGGATTATTCAGGATCAGTAACTTTCTGACTGATAGAACACTTAATGTGCACATCAGTGAAAACTTATCTTCGGCGCGGGCACCGCATAGAGGTGTGCCTCAGGGCTCAGTGCTTGGACCTTTACTCTTTATCCTCTCTATATGTCAGATTTGAAGAATACCTACCTACTTCACGAATAATTACTGTCAACAGTCAACAGTCATACTTACCCAATAACTACAAATTAGCATGTCGTATATACTCGTAGACAGACACGTTAGCTCTTGTCTTAGTCTCTCTTGGTTGATTTGTATCTTTCGAACAACCGCAAGGTATGACAATAACAATAGCAAATAGCGTCTTTAAATAAAGTAAAACTTGTTATCGTGTATGTTTCCCTTAGAACCACAAATTAATAGACTTTTCACGACTCATCCACTTTCGCTTTGATGGTCCTCGTAATAAGGGGCGACGGGTCGAGTCTATTGTGAGGCTATGGCGAATGTATTGCCATTATTTGGGAACTTTTTTTGCCTGAGCCTCGTTTGTTGGCAGTTGCATGCACCACTTGTAGGCTTGTAGGTGATGTTGGCTTGGACCTCTGAGATATGTCTCATCCAAGCCAACATCTATGTACTATGTATGAGATCTTGGTAGGATTATACTTACTGGACTTTTAAGTCTATCATCCATACGATAGATAGAAGAAAATATAAATAGAAAGCTATGAAGTATTTTAAAGACGTTTTCAATAAAATGTACTCACAACATAAATATGATTTTATACTTGGTACTTTATTTTTGATACTTAAAATAATAAATAATAATACAATATGATATAAAATAATTAGGTAGTTAAATAAAATAAGCCCATTCTTTAACGAGAAAATTTAGACCTAACAGGATAATTGTATTTTTGTACTCAATAACAAAAATTCCATAATTCGAAAATTGGACCTTCTCTCTAGTGTATGTAGAGTTACATAACACCCTGCATTTGAACAGGGAATGAATAAAAACTACGACTAGTGTTGTAATTTATGTTACGCTTAAAATTACTTGTCTAGGAATAAGTTTAATGGGGCCACGGTGTGCATCAGCTCTTCACGGAAGTCAGCAAGCGTCTGAGGGAAGAGACTGGGGATCTCCGCGCAGGCAGCTTTCTCGCGCAAAGACTCTCATTGGCAATTCAGCGCGGGAATGCTGCCTGTGTTATGGGCACTCTGCCTAAGTCTCCCTGCCTTACTTATTTATTTTAGTGTTTTAGTTTTAGATAGTATAGTTTGTAGTTTGTTTAGGTATTTTTTTAATTTAATTTTCCTGTTCCTTGTATATATTTAAGTAATATAGTATATAGTTTCTTGTAAATATTCTGAAATAGATAAACAGCTACTTTGTAGTCAGCTAAAAGAAAAAAAAAGTTTAATATCTGTTTTCCCACTAAGTACAAAGGTCTAAGGTTGTAACCCTTTGTGCTCTGAGTACAATACCGTCAGAGTCGCCGGACGCCACTGGAAATTCTTTGCATGTTCACCAGAGATGGTCGGCAATGTACGTACGAGAGGTCGCGGCCATAGGCAGCGGAAATTAAAAAAACCCATCAGAGTGTAGGTACGTCACATACATTCAAGGAGGATACTTACAATATTTTTAATCTAATTTATACTATTATTATAATTACATAAGTAATTGGTAACTATCTTATTATCACTGAATTCATAAATCTAACAATTTCACCCCTATCTTGGATCATCTAAACATTTGTACTCAAATAAATTAGTAAATCAAATCTTCAAAAAAGTTTTAAATTTCTAATTTCATTTAACATCGATGTTTTTTAAATAGTTATAACAAAGGGAAAAGTAGAAAATAGAAAGTAGTAAGGAGCTACTAAAAGTTCAAAACCATATTTAAGTATTACGTGTTTGTATAAGTACCTACCTATTTGCTCTTTTTACAGACGGTTTTTGATGAAATTTGGCACGGAGACTATTTAATACTCCCAATAAATATTACCCTGGGCTTGGGTTTTTGCGGAGCTCGTGGCTGGTGGCCTCTTAGGTTACCTCTGGCGCTGGGCAAAAATCCAGGCCCAAACGCTCAATTGCAATACCGAACAACGTTTCCTTGTCCCGCACCGCGAACTAGTTCAGATTAACTAGTTCTTCTGTGCGGGTAAAATCAAGCATTACCTTGACATTGGCGAAACCATCGATAAACATGAAAATACATCGAAGCTCCATCAGAGCCACGTTTTTAAAAAAAAGAAGAATAATAAATATTATGCTACTTAAATATTATTAACACAAATTCTAGGTACTTTATTAAAATAAATTAAAGAATGACTTTAAACACGTGGGCGTAGTCACGGGCGGTCGCTAATACAAGTAGTATTATTTGTACATCAATTGTTTAAGCATATACTTCTGTGCTATTGTATTATAAATTAGTGTGATTTACACTTAAGTATTCCATAATGTACGTTACACAGGCAGGCGTAGGTACCTACGCAGAATAAAAAGCGCTATTCAATATTAAATGAGCTCTATGTATGACTACCTCTTGAATATTTAGTATTCAGACACTGTGGTAACTTCAGTTGCTTAAAAACTATGTTATAAATCAAATTCTTACCATAAACTACCTACAATAGTATTTACAGAACATTAACTAAAATACTACTTGGTTCAATTCATAAAATGATAGTTGTAATACTGTTTATAATGCCTATATTCTAATAAATGCGCCAAAATCTACTCGTTTAAAATTACTTTTTACTTAGTAAGTATAATAGGTATTATTAGTTAATCTCAGGAACAAAAATCTTTGAGCCTTAGCCCCAGTAATCTAAGAATAGAGGTACACGGATCAAACGGTACTACCCGGGACCAAATTCGTTGATCTATGTCTAGAAAGGTCATACGGATATTACACACATAATGTTACTTATCCTTATGACCAATAGGAACAATTATAGATGCTGCAAAAATGAACAAAAAGGTAGGTATTTCTTTTGACCTTAGTACTTCGTTAAAGCTGAAGAGGATTTTTTATAAGTAACAATGAGTTGCGAACGTTTACTACTATACTAACCAAAGTATAACAGCAAGGTCAATGGAATGTGACAATGCATGTTTTGGCAAGATTAAAATAAGTACTTAAAACTAAGGCAACCTGGACGTTGTGTAACGCCATAAAACTATTAGGTACCGTAACTAACTTCCTATTTCATAAATAACTAAGTATTATACGATCTCAGGCGATAAACTTGAAATAACCATTTCTAATGTCTTGTATTTAAATGCTCTATAAAAGAGCCATAAATAAACCCATTCACTTCACTATCGACCAAGTTTGTCTCTCATCAGTAGGTATATTTTCTAAGACTTCCCAATTGCTTCCAGATTCGGGAGGAATGTCCAATGGACCCCCACGAAGGAGAGGTACCCCTGCGTCGTCCAAGGAATCATATTGATGTACCGACGCTGCTACATATTCGTCGACAGGAGTGTTCAAGGCACGAGCGTTGAAGGGACGCACATCATTGTCAGGAAGCTCCCAGATATGCCACTGAGCTGCCATCTTGAAGCTCTATGAAAAAATGTTTGATATTTACACTCATTTGCATACAATCGTAAACTATATAGAGTTTCTGCTATAAGACGGAGATGTTTTGTATTGTGTGATTGAAATATTAAGACTTGTCATTATCACCAACCTATATCAGTCCACTGATGAGCATAGCTAAACCCTTTCCATTACGCACTATACTCAGTCTTTTAAGTAGGGTTAATTGCATCTACCCAACTTTAAACGCTATACATGTATGAATAACTAAATGCTAAAAAAGACATTTGCAGATCGTAAAAATATTTAACCAGTTTGAATTTCTTAGGCCCTATGGGGCGAGAGTCGCCCATAACTTCTTTCTTTTTTTTTAGGTACGCGCGCGCGTTACGCTACTACGTCCGTTGCCGAGGGCCTCTGGTACGCACCATGAGGTATTTCCAGTGGCGGCCCAGGCCCATACCTACCTACGTAACATCAACTGACTGCCCTACGAAGCAATCAAGAAGAATTACTAACATCAGTGGGTAGTGTTAATAAAAACACTACGTCTAATCGTACAAACAATTTGAAATCAGTTCAGCAGTTAACATGCAGAATGATGTGAAAAAAGGGGATATACATAGTCACACATGCTATAGTCATACGCTTTTCCACAGCAATATCAATGTCACCATTATAATATTCTAATAATAGCAATAAATATTAAGAGAAGAGCACTCATGTGGGGAAGTCACAATATTCCGACGAATTATATAAGAGTCTCCTTTTTGAAATCATCTAAAAATAAGGAACATTGACGGCCACGTTGACGCCAGATGTGAATCAATGTATTTTATTCTTTTCATGTTCGCTCCAGCGAACATGAAAAGAATAAAACGTCAGAACGTGAATCGATAATAATTTTATTAGCATTATTGTATTGTTTACCATTCTAAACTATATTATAGGTTTTTATTTATTGTAACAAGCTGAAGGTCAAATTTCTACCCGCATGGAATTCCCAATTCCTAACATTCGTGTTCCCAATTCCCGTACCGCTACCGAACTTCTCTGAATTCAGGAACGACTCAATATCGTATCCTAAATTAGTTAAGTCTAATATGCTCTTAAAAAATAACTTATAGGTAAGTACGACGATACTTTGTTTCCTGCCAATCTGATTTAGACAAACAAAACTTATTACAATCATTCGGTAACTTTGAGTTTACGCTTACCTACATAACTAGAGGCCGACAGACAGCCATGCATAAAAAAACTCCTTGTTCTCTAGATCTTTTTACGACTATTCAAGTAAGTACAATGCTTCGGCTTTCGTCGGATATACATCGGTTTGGAAGTAAATACGTAGAGATGTTATAACCGCCCCTTTTTATTATTAATTTACATTTGAATGGGGGAAAAGCTGTTGAAGTCGCAGCTACGACAGATAATTATAATTTTACAGCTCGATTTTACACACCGATATCAAAACAAAACAACAATAAAGTAAATAGTTCTAAATTTAAGTTAAGTTTTAGTTTTTACAGGATAAATCTCATAATTAATGGATATGGAAATTAAGTAATATTCGGTTTTAGTTGGAAAAACGATGATACACGAGAGCTCAGATTAAAAATACTATAAATATTGGATTCAGTACAAATACAACGCGGAATCTTGGCACTCGAACACTATATAGGTATTGATTACAAACACCATCTATAAAATAAACAAGATGATGTACATTGATGGTTGACATAGAAATAATTCGTAATAATTAATACAAAAGCATCAATGTACAGCGCCGTTGTCGCATCCCTCGAGAGTCAGCAAGCGGAATAGGAACGGAAGCGGTTGAAGGGCCCAGGTGTGCAATGACCGAGGTGAAGTGGTGCCGTTTTTAAAGCACTGATCGGTAATCAAGGTATTTCTGATCTAAGCACGAGAGACATTGAGAAAATAGAAGGTCTTTTCACTTATATAATATTTAAAAGGAAAACAAAAAATCCTAATACTTAATAGGATTTTTTAGTTTGCAGGTCTCAAATTCGTAAATACCTATACTTATTAACTTAACGAGGTGCCTTATCGTGTAATATCGTGGGAAGAAGTTGTGGATTGCGACAATACTTAAGTATAACTAATAATAATCGACTATTACACGTATATTGTTGTCAATTATCAAGAACCTTGGCAAAGTACAA
Organism: Nudaria mundana; assembly: GCA_963556515.1. Taxonomy (NCBI): domain Eukaryota; kingdom Metazoa; phylum Arthropoda; class Insecta; order Lepidoptera; family Erebidae; genus Nudaria; species Nudaria mundana. Next base: position 17,467,063 of record OY748287.1, read on the forward strand.
GAGACGTCCTTGCTAGCTTCCGTTAGAGGCTTATCTAAGTGATGATATTACAGGCCAAGTTCCTATGCACTTATCCAATCATGCATTATTTACACGCAAACATGCGTTGTTGCTTTTAAGGCAAGTCATCGCGGTGAAACCGGATAAACTGAGTTGTTAGATCAAACATTTCAGGTACTTACTTACCATCAAAATATAATACTTTTCAAAAGTCATCCACCGAGCCTTTTCCCAACTCAGTTGGACTCGGCTTTCCAGTCTAACTGTGATGCGGCTGAACTTCGATATTTTCTGTAGAGCGACTGTTGCCATCTGACCTCCACAACCCATGGACGATATCGAAGTTCTATAGTTAGACCAGTCGGATTTTATTTTAGGGCTCCAGTTACCCGTAACGCACATATGTTCGTATGACAACCGGGACCAACGGCTTAACGTGCTCTCTGAGGCATGGGGTCTCAATATCATAAGAAATGGTCACCCATCTTGGCCTGGTTAGAGGCCTGGTTAGATGGTGTTTAACCTTTGCAATGTGTTTACCTACTCGGTTACCACTAGACCACGACCCCCTCTTACCGTCACATTGGTCTTACAAAAAATATCTGACTAAGATATTGTCTCAGAAATGTGCTAGTTCGTTACCTAAACGATATGAGCCACTTTACAATAATATAAAATTTAAAAAAGTCTGAAATGAAAGTTAACTATTAAGCATTTTTTTTTTGCTTAGCCAATATTTTCCCAACGACGCGGGATTTACATTCCGACCAAACCCCCAAAGAGGCCACACAGACCAAAGTACGCCGGGCGCCACTGGAAATACCTTCTGGTGTGTACCAGATAAGCCCGCAGCAATGGACATGGGAGCGGCCGCGGTCTCGCGGAATTAAAAAAAAGCCAATATTTTAATTGTTTTTAAATACTAAAGAGAACATGCTATGTTTTGGTTTTCAATTGAAGTCCTAATACATAATATTTATGAAAATATTATTTTTCCAAAAACTTGAACACACTCTTCACATTCTTCTTCGTATCATAATTTAAAATATTGAGTACCAAGTGCCATCAATCGACAGTATAAATATTTATTGTCGTTTTATTTACTTATTTATTTTCCATTTATTAGTCTATTTACTTGTTTTATTTACTTTATTTTATTGCTAGAATACCTTGAAATTATTAAATATATATTCAAAATAAAATGTTTATTCATTTGGGTCTCAAAGGATACTAGTTTATGCAAGTCATTAAGAGTGATTCTATGTTATGTAAGTAGAATAAGGTATCAGATTCGCAAAGCAATAGGTAGAGCCTAAGGCTAAGATCTATAAAGCGTACTTGGGCTTTGCTTAGTCATTACATTACACTTGAGACAAAATCGACATTTATAGTGCGATCTTCGTATTTGTCTTAGCTTGAGCTAAGCCAAGTCTAAGTTCACAAAAACAGTGACTTACGAGAAACTCAGAAATAACTCTATATTATTAAAAATAATTCATGTAATTATAAACACAATAAAAAATGTAATTCAACATACTTATTCTTTTCAACCGACTTCCAAAAAAGAAGGACGTTCTCAATTATATGTTTATTTATTTTTTATGTTTGTTACATCATATCTTTCGACTGGGTAAACCGATTTCGAATTTCTTTTTACTCACGGCCACTCTTTTCAATTGTCAGTTACAAAATTGTTAATGAACATCAACAATGACAATTTAGAAACAGTTTATTTAGGAAAAAATGTGCGAATTTAGAAAAATTAATCTCATAATCGTAATAGTCATTTTAATTGTATTGCCTTCTTTTGTCGAAAGCCGTTCAAGTCCTTTTCAGCAAAAACACATTTCATCCAGACTCATTTACCTATCAGTTTTAGATACGAGTACATTTATAATTTTATGATATGTTTAAATGAGATGAAAAATAGTAACCAAAAAAAGAGTATTTTGAAGGTTTCCGAATTAACTTCATATCAGTGTAGAAATGATAATCGTAGACAATTTTGTCTACCAATTTTGCCATCAGATTTTCCTATCATATCTAGCTACCGGGGTATGTGTCAGGTCTCTATGTTTACACAAACACAGACAATCGATCACCGCGCCAATTCAAACGTTGTAGATAAACTATGACAAATTAGGGGTAATTTAACCATAAATCAATAAATAACTATAAAAATATATGACGCTTGGAAACTCAACAATATGGAATAATATTTGTTCATCAAACAAGCACTTGGCACAATCTGTTCTCCTCTGACGCAGACCAACTCTAAATATTATATTATCTATCTAATAGGTAATATATACTCGTAAGTCATCTCGATTTATGATAAGGCGTATCGCGTTAGAATTTCTCACGTCCAAACCTTGTTTATTTAAGACCTCAAAGCTATAAGAAAACTAAATTAAATAATTAAAATTAATAATGGATTACATTCCTCCGGTTGCATGCATTATCTCCTGATGAGATCTTTCAACCCTTTCTTTTTTAAGTCCAAGGCCGCGGCCTCCCCTACGTCCATTGCCGGGCTCCCCAGGTACGCACTCGAAAGTATTCCCTGTGGCGTCGGCGCACTTTGGCCACTCACATGGCCTCTGTCAGGCGGTTGTGTCGGGTGCTATTCCGCGTCAACTATTGAATCTGCGAGCGGCGGAGCCTCATCCCTGCAGCACGCAACCCTTCTAGCACGTAAGGACGGCGAAAAGCTATCCCGTCGTCCTCAGGCCGCGAAAATGAAGGTCAATAGTTCTGAGCGTAGATAAGTCTGCGGCGTCCTCGTCGCCGACTTCGAAACTCAGCGAGTAGAGTACGCTCCCTCTCCCTTTGGGCCGATTTCCACCTACTCCCGCTGGAGCTTGCAGCATGGTGTCCAGTGAGAGGGTATCCACGCCCAGACTCACGACGTGATCCCGGCGCTGACTCGCCCACACCAAGTTTGTGGGGTCCCAACCCTTATGGGATTTCCGCCATCTTGAAAAAGGGTTGCAAATCGTTATTGCAATAAAATGTGGTCGCAAATTTTTTGTGCGATTAATAATTTGCTTGATAGAGCGCGATAATTGGGACCCCACAATCTTGGATTTAGCTTTACACTAACCCCTTGATATCTAAAAACTAAAATAGCGTCCTTTGACTTTTGAACAATTAGCCCCAAAAAATGGAACATTTCAATGGACTATCTTGTTTTTTTTCGGTTGGATTACTATGAAAGATTCATGTTCCAAATTCAAATCTCAGTATTGCCCGCTAAAAAGTCTCTGAACAAAAAAAGCTACTTTAGGCGCACTTATGTAGGATAGATAGAAGTGATGAAAACTACTATTTTTGTTGCCATTTTTCATGCCGGTTATAAACAAACAGTGCTTATGACCATATAGCACGGAGTCTGTGTATGACTATCATTATAGTGTGTGTAATATTGGTTAACTTATACAGGTGAAATGACGCACCATTGTGGACAAACAAAAAGATTATACAAATGCACCACCTATAAAGTAATGTACCTACTAATCAGTACTAACATACTTACGCATGATAATATCATGATTTTACATTTATTAATAGCTCATACTTGCCTGCATTATACTTACGACTTCAATAGAGTTCAGCGATTCCAGAGCGATGACATACAATCGGGAAGGTATAAGAGCTAACTTTGATACCCATTCGTCAAGTCCTAACTAGAGGGATAAAACAAGAAGTGAACTAGTTTGATTGTTTTGTAAAATAATGCAAAGACATTCAGTTAAGAAAGACTGTGAATAACTTCTTAACCAGATCTCACAAACACCACCGGTTACTTAATTTAAAAAAAGGATTTCAATAACTGCAATCTACCTCTCACCTCTGGTAAGCAATGGTGTTGCATACAATAGTAGTCTTGTCCGCCGTCATTGTGACACCAAGTACCGTCAGGAAAGTAAGGATCTTTGCCAACATTGTTAATCTCAACCCGCGGCGCGTAGAATCCTCCGCCTGAAGCGCGACGGCAGAACACCGCACATCCCATCCACATGCGAGCTGATCACAAATGAACATATTTTACATACAAATCACAAACTAAAGTCTTAGGCTAGATTTGAACCAACGTGGTCTGAGCTACAAAGCCCACAGTCGAAGACTTAAAAAAATAGTTAAATTTATATATAAATAAGTAAATATTGTGTAATACTTAGATTAGAATAATATAAATAATACTTGAACGATATTCTGATTTACTCCAAAACTATGGCCATCAAGACTTCCCAAACTCAACTCCCTGTTTCGTTTATTAGGTTAGCTAGCTTCAGCCTATGAGCAGCAGAGCGGCTTTGTCGGCTTCCGTCGATAACCAATTATATCGAAGAAAATGTCGGTCACGTGACCCAATCAATTATATCGTTGGTTACCGACAAACTACTTTGAACACGGTTTAAAGAAGATTTGTAAAAGACATTTTATCGAAACCTCAAAGTACGACTATGTTTCTGCTGACAAGCAAGTTGACTGAGCAAACGCCTGTGGTAAAAAGTTTAGCATTGTTTTGAAATACGGTAACACAAAATATTCTAGTATTAAATCGACAGAGACGCCCGGCAATGGACGTAAGAGCGGCCGGACTTTCGTTATAAATCGATTCTTACTAGGATCATGTGGCGCCTGCAGGCCACCACCGCGCGCGTCCAGCTCTGGTAGAAGTGCTGCGTACTCCGAGCACTTGCGCGATGCCAGCTCGTTGGCACTCACACGACTCTTTTTGCCGCATACCTGTAAAATAGTTCGTTAAACACACCGCAAAATTATTTCTTACAAACATTAAAAAATATGGATACGTCATAGGTATTCACCGTGTGTTTTTCGGGAGCAGATTAATAAGCTCGATTGCCAATCTGCAGGGTGGCTTCTATGACTTAAATTGACGTCTTAAAATAAATAATATAAAAATATAAAACCATGTTGATTAATAAACCTTAGTGTCATCGCAGAGCACGACATCGTAACCAGATCCATGGCAAATTTTGTTCTGCGTCATGCAGACGCGCCGCCTCTCCCGGAAACCACGGCTTCGTTCAGTACATCCTGATCGACAACTGGCTTCATTCCAAGTACTCCAACCGCTGATGTCCCCCACGCCGACATCACCGACTTCATTACTGCTATTTCTAACACCATTGTGGTCAGGTTTTATAGTTGGATCGCTCGTGGTAGGCAGATCCAGATCGCCCGCCGGTACGCACTCGCCTCCTTGACACCACTGAAGTCATTCATAATTAACAGTATCAAGATCAAAACTAATAGAATATTAGAGAGACAATTATCTCGTGTGTAATGGAAATAATTTAGCTATTTCTAAGTAGAAGCAAAGCGTTGAGTATATAATCTGACCATGTGATGTCCGCAGGGTGTTCCGGGTAGTGCGGGCCCCGCATAGTAGAAGCCCACGCGATGCGGCGTGCGGCACGCCAGCTGGGCGCAGTGTTCGGGGGCTGCTCCTTCCAGCGTAGCAGCGGCGTCCTTGTCTCGAAGCAAGACCTGACGACGTAAGTGTACATCTATAGAGAAAGGGTTAGTATTTAAATCACTAAACGTGGAGATGCCAAAGGAAATTCCTAAGCATCTTTTTAAATCCAATAAACTTATCTAGATAAGTAGTTTCACGACAATTGAAGACGCCGTCCCCGATTTAATTGAGATCGTTTTGTTGAGTTTCTGTTTATTTTACAATACGAGAGACACAATTAACAAAGTAATAAAACCGTCTATGTAGTTTTTTTTGTGTCCAAGACGCGAAATTCGTTAAATAAATTCGACCTTCTCTATTTTACGTAGACAATTTCGTCAATCATTTAATTACCTCGCATTGCTTCTTGACGTTCCAAACAGCGCCGGGGCCACCCCCGAACCTCTCATGCTGCAGTTCACTGGGCACATCCAGATCATCTTCTTCAGCGCCATCCAACAAGCATGTTGCCCACCTGCATTTGTATAAGTGTATACCAACAGTTATGTTTATAATTTTCCTTTAAATGAGTTTATTGGAAAGGGGTTCTTCGTAAAACTAAGCCTGAAATATCTATTTCAGTATGAGAGCTTGGATAGCAAGAGCACGCTGAAGCACCTGCCAACTGTTCTCAGCTCTACCTTATAATATTATATTGATAAATGTTGTGATCATAATTATCAGTCGCCTCCGTCAGTAGTGAGAAATTAATTGGCAGATTCCGGAATCTATCGTCGGTCGCGACTGATACCCTACCTATATCAAATAATATGATAAATTATCACTACTTTATACTCAACGTATCTTAGTGTTTAGTTCATTAACTACAGGTAGATGACTATGAGTCGACGCCCTAAGTCGCACATTAGTGTAATCAAGGTCAGTTGGCAAAACGTTCCTCGTGGAAAAGGAACAGTTGCCAGTTCAAGTTCGGCTCAACACAAGCTTTGGTGCTATTTATATTGTAAAACATATACTCAGACTTGTCAAAAAAAAAGACTTGTCATGCAACATAAATATATGCAAACTGTACTGTAGTTCAGCTGCAACCCGTGCGCTGCAACTTGACCAGGACGCCTCGCCGTTGGTGCCCCTCGAAGGGGACATGATGTAGCCGTCGCGAGCGCAGCTGTTACCGGTGCCATCGTGATGCATGCCCAGGCTGAAACATTTATATTTGTTTTTCCGGTCATAGGATTTCGATACTAAATACATATGTACATGCATGTGGTCCACCTAGATGCCAAATAAATAAATAAAATAATTACCCCTTGGTAGTTATTATTCACATGTCGTGAATAAATAGGTTAAATGGTGAACCCAAATGGTCTGAAACACTTTTGACACCGATGGGCAACTTGCGTGTTGGATGGTACTGAAGAAGATGATTACGTGCAGTGAATAGCAGCATGTGAAATGCAGAAATTGGTAATATTACAAAGTCATGAGTATGAACCCCTGACGCTACGTCTAGGTACGAGTATGTTATTGATCTTATGACGCACTTACCACACTATAGTATAACAAATAAATATTGGCAACATACAAATTTCCTTATCTCAATTATTTGGGGTCGAAACAGCAAATTATGTTTCTACTCCACACTTCCCTGTCAAACATCATATTCTCAGTCACTCCCTTCCTTGGCCGCCTTCCATCCACCTTTTCTTGGGCCTCCCTCTGCTTCTAAGGTTCAACATTCATACTATACACCTTTAACCACATTCCTTTCCTATTTCCACATGACTGTTGCTCGCTTTTTAATTTTTCATTCCCTGGCGCAACTTTCAAACATACCTACTCTGATATACTCGTTTCTTAATCCTACCTATTCTTGTTCCAATATACTTATTTAAGGTTAGAATATTAAAAGATGTTCTCATAACCGACTTGTGTCCAATCTCATGTGCGAGGATATAGACGGAGGTGAATCCAGCTGAAGGATACGGGCGGCCGAGCAAGTCAGAAGTGCCGAATTCCGACACCACGCAGGCATGCGCTGGCAGACACACACCTCCCACTGGCGCCAGACCCATCGTCACGCCGTTACGATGACCTCCCTCCTCCGAGTAGAAGTCTAACCTGGAATTGAAACAGAGTGTCCTTCAGATTTAATTTTGATTGGTTGGACATTTTGATTTTGTTTCTTATCTCTAATACCTACACACTTCTGGTTTTTTTATATCAGGTAGCCAAATTGACGCCGCCCTGTGGCCCTCAACTTAGCGACCTTGGCGATGTGCCTCTTCTTGCTTGAAGAACCCTCAGTTCTAAATCGGAGGAAAAAGTGCGCGGGTACGGCGTTCCAGGCCTCGATCGTTCTACAGAGGAACGATCTCTTGAAACGCTCAGTTCTTGCGAAGATTCTATCCACAGTATACTCATATACTGGTGGCATCTCTGCCCGGCCGTGTTGTATGGGATCGAAAAGAAGAGGGTGGGATTAGGTTAAAGAGCTCTTGAGAACACTCGCCGTAGGAAATTCGGTAGAATGCGGCCAAGGAAGCTATTGTGCGGCGCTGCGCAAGCGGTTCAAAGCTTCTTGTTACCACAGGGCAATCTATAATCCGAATAGCGTCTACTAGGTCTAGCAAGTACTTCGTAGAACCGTCCCAAAGGTGAGATCAGTACTCGACACCGGGTCTAATCTGCGTCTTGTACCAGACAACTCCGGTGCGGTGTGACGAATCTTTTTACCTTATTCAGTATTCCAGTTACAAATAATGAACGTTTTGAAATTATATGTTATTAAATTATATTATGATATGAATTCAAAAACGAGTCCTTGGGGTGGACTTGAACCACCGGCTGTTCCCTTGCCAGGGGAACCCTTAGTACATACCTCTTAATATCAGGTACCAATCCCATTTATCCTAACATTATGATAAATTTTATTGCCGCTATTGAATTGGCGACATTTTTAGGATATTAATTTACACACAACTTCAACAAAGCAAATAGCCTTTATACTCTTGTTTCTCAATGCTTATATTTTCAAGTAGGCATAATATGGTAGGTAGGTAGGAAGGTACCGACTTATGCCATTTTTAGGAGTAAATGATTTAAGTACACTTAAGATTGAAGTTAGGCCCTACACCGACCGGGAATGAATGGTAGAGGATTTAACTATTTACCAAATTAAAATAACATTAAAATAACATAATCTGGTAGGAATACGACGGTATAAATTCTAAGTTTTAAGTTGATTTCGCATTGAAACGGATTTCTTGACACGGCATTGGACAGCGCGCTGTTGCATATCGCAACCAGGAGATCACGTCTCCTGGTTGCGATATGCAACAGCACGCCGAAAGACACATCTTCTTCTACCGCGGCATATTTCTGCGAGACGCGACATGTCAGGCTAACAATCATTGTATCCCGCTATGGGTCCAAGTATAGAATTTGTGACAGACCAAGTTGAGACTAGAACACAACATGTTCCAGAATCTGAATTCTGTTTGAACCTAAAATATCAGAACAAATTAGGCTTCACGGCACAAGCTAGGTCAAAATTAACAATGCTTTACAAGTTACCATGTAACCGTAATGTTATTGCACTTTGATTTTAAACGACAAACAGTTGAGGTATTTTGTGCGGCTTAACAATAACCGTACAAAATGTAAATTTCACGTTCTTATTTGCACATTTTCACTGATGCATATTGGCATGCCGTGTATATTTGTGTATTTGTTTAGGTTCGTACGCACCTACTTACTAAACAATTCATTGATCTTTGCGTTTCGTGCTACTTGTGAAATTGTCAGTCTCTGTACAGGGCGTTAGATTTTAAAGTGAGATTCTGTGGAATAGTTTTTTCGTTCCCAATTCCTACACACCACATTCTATCTCAATTCTAAGCCCCTTCCTCAGCCTCAGCTGTTTTCAGAGTTATTACGAACCGTCTCGCCTGCTGGTCTGACGATTTCCAGCCAGCATATAGTAGGCCAGACCATAATCCATGCCTTTTGACAGGTTATACAAAAAAAAAACAAAGAACATTGAGACTTGGGTAGTGTTGCAATCTCTCCCGCAGTTTAAATTGACTACCGGTCCATCCAGTATCTGGTAAAGATCGCGGAAAGATAATGGAAGTGGACGGCACAGGACCGAAGGTCTTTGGGGAAGGCAATATGATGACGATGATGTAATTTTAAAGTGAGATCATTCCGGAATCTCATACAATAATTTAACACACTGTAAACAGGTATTAAAATAAACATGTTGATATTATCCTACGTCTAAACCAAAGTTCTGATTCGGAGCGTGTATTTTGTAGACCAAAAGTAAGGCGTGGGTTGATAAGTTAACGTAAATGTCAAAAGCTTGTAAATACAGTACAAATAAAGTAATGATCGATCGACAACAGTTACCAGTGTTTGTCTGTAGTTACCCAGAGAGAAGCAGAGCCATGTCCCAATGTTGAGGGTCATCATCGTCTTCGACGTTGAGCGAGCGCTGGTAGGCGCAGAACGAGTCGAGCAGACGTCCTCTCTCAGCGTGCGCAGAGAGGGAAGGTGGCTGTGCTCGCAGCAACGTCAAACGAACTAAGGAGAGCTGGATATGCGTCCCCAGTGACGAGTGCTGGTATAAAGCTTGAACCTGGAACGGCCATGTCCGCAATTACATATAAATAAAGTTGTTCCTAAATTCCTCTACAACTTAGAATGTGATTAATAGATACTTAAACGATATTTTAAGGTTTGAAATTGTAACCAAACTAAGAACAATAAGTGCTCGGATTATCATTTGAAAATTTACAAAGTGGCCCTGCCCGGTAGCATTTGCAGATCAGGTTAGCTTAGGCCCCAAATGCCGGAGAATTAGCAGAGCCTCTTTCATCAACATCATCATGTTAGCCCATTTAACGCCCAATCCTGGGCATAAGAGCATATGAGAATTCAGGCTACATAATACCACGCAGAGCCTCTTTGCACCACTTCAAATAATTATATGGGGGTAGACACGACTTCGTTATTACACTAACCACAATGCCGAAAAGCAGATGATATTTAACTATTGTTTTAGTAGGTTATTACTTACACCATTTATATAAGCCAGCAGCATATCCCGTAAATCGGCTTCATTATAGTTGAGAAAAGGGTAGAATATTTTGTAGGCAGCTTCGTCCAAGAACAGTGCTATCTCAATAGTATAACTTGTAAGACCAGGTTTGATATGCGGTAGGTGTCCTCTGGGCTTGCGTCTTCGTACGCGTGGTCGTAGGGGACGCGCGTCGTCGCCTGGCGGCGTGGGAGGTGGCGCTCGACGTATCACATGAGCGGTCCGACCACTTGATCCTCCCTTCTCAGCACGACTAGCACCCACAGCTAATGGGCGCACTTCGTAGGTAGAGTTGTCCACAACGATAAGTCCGTGCTGTATCAATACCCGAAATATAATGAGTGTAAATAAATAAACATAGCAAGGAAACCTACTTCACGGAAAACATTATTTACCATCTCTTCCAGGCATCCTTTGGATGGACATCAAAGTAATTCCCTCACAAGAGTAGGGTAGGTTAGGTTAGGCTTAAGTTTTTTTAGGATTTACTTGTAGTCCACTTGTCGCCTATTAATTATAAGATCCAAAAAATATTATTATTTGCGTCTACAGCAGCTGTGTGCCAGTATGCATATAATTCAAACAAATTGAAAATGTCATAAAATTAGAACAATTAACTCACCAGAGTATGATCTCTGCAAGCTGAGAAAGCTGCTACTGTGTCAGGTCCGGTATGTAAGAAGTGACATGATGTGTCAACTGTCGACAATTTTGCCTCTTGGCCTCGGTCAGTCCATACGCGAAACTCCGGGGACACTAAACGTCGATTTGGTACCAGCTGCAGGTCGAAATTCCTAAAAAAACGAGGGTATTTTAGACCACATTACTTCCCAAGGCCGCGGCCGCCTCAACGTCCACTCCCCAGGTACGAAATCGGAAGTAATTCCTGTGGCAGAACCAAGGATTTTTTATAAACTAGTAACTATAGTATAGGTGATACATGGGGCACACTAAAAGTTTTGCACTTCTAGCTAATTGGAACTATTTGAATTTCGAATGTTATATTTTTTTAAACGTTGCAACCTTCTTAGTAATAAAAAAAAAACAATTGGCGGGAAATCAATCAATTGTTGTTGATCAGTCAATTGTTTTTTATCACACATCAAAGTTCTACGTATGCAACGAAAATGGAATTAAGTCGAAAAGATTTTAGAGCGATGATTTTTATGATTTTAAAAGTTCTGTCTCTCCGCAAGACTATGCCGCTGGTCTTCAAAATGCTTTTGGGAGAGAAGCACCTTGTTTTAGCACCGTGAGGCGATGGTTTGCTGAATTTGAGAGAGGTCGATTTCTTTACATGACGAATTTCGTGAAGGGCGGCCTTCAACTGCCGTCAACGAAAATAATGTGGCTACTGCTAAGCGGTTAATCAACCCGCGGATTACCTATGAGACAATTCGAGGACTATTGGGGATTGGTATGAGTCAAATCCAGAAAATTTTACACGAAGAATTGAAAGTTCGGAAACTTTGTTGTCGTTGGATCCCTCATGAACTGACAGCGGAGCAGAAGCGGGGTCGCGTGGAATGGTGCTCACAGATGCTACTGAAGTACGACCACGGACATTCTAATGCTGTTTATGACATTGTCACAGGAGACGAAACGTGGATTTATTGTTTTGAACCCGAAAAAAAACAGCAATCTTGTGAATGGGTGTTTGAAATTGAGAACAAGCCAACAAAAGTGAGGCAGGCGAGAAACGTTGGTAAAAAAATGATCGCGTTTTTTTTCTCAGCTAGGGGTCCCATCTGTACAATTCCACTTAAAGATCAAAAGAGTGTTAATGCGGAGTGGTATTCTACCTTTTGTTTACCAAGGGTGTTAGAAAATGTTCGCGAAAGACGACCCAAAAGCCGCGTTCTCCTACATCATGACAACGCTTCTTCACACACGGCCAACAAAACAAAGTTATTTTAGCTGCCGAAAAAGTACAACTCGTCACCCATCCTGCGCATAGCCCCGACCTAGCACCCTGTGATTTCTGTATTTTCCCCAAAATCAAAGATTTGATGAGAGGTTTCACTTTTACCAACTCCGAAGAGGCAGTGATAGCGTTCAATCAGCACGTAGAAAACATGCCTTCAGATCTGTGGTCCTCATGTTTAAAAAAATGGTTCGATCGCATGAAAAAATGTTTAAAACTTAATTATACCTACTTAAACTTATTAATGCCTGTAATAATAAAGTTAAAGATGCTTCGAAGCAGTGCCTCAGATGTAGCCAATGTGGTTCGTTGTATCACTATTTGTGTCTAAATATCACTGACCAACAGTTCTTGGCGTTGAGCGGCGAGTATCGCTTGAATTGGCAATGCCCCTCTTGCAATAATGTGACGCGACGCACTAGAACAAACGCGGACACGCCGGTTCGTAGTAGTCAGGTTCCTTCGCCGCAAGATTCAATCGATATGTCACTCGATAACATTGTTACAACGCCTCTAAATAAACCTGTCTTGCCCTACGGTCGTGCCCAAGTCACGATGGAAAATTTGGAAAAGCAGAGTATTTTGAAAAGCAATAAACATAATATTTTGGTTTTAACATGTTGTTTTTTTAAGTTACGCAAAACTTATAGTGTGACCTACTTACGTAATTCCATGGACAGACCACATTACCGAAGTAAAACTTCTTGAGAAAAAGAGAGTAAGAAAATGTGTGCCTCGCTCTACTCTTTCCTACTACAGTAATATACAAAACGTAACCCTCTCACACTTTTCGTAACGATCATACTTTATGCAACGCATTCACCAGCTTACTCCACAAGTCAAACATGCGTGAAGAAGTTTAACTTCAAAAATATGTAGGTGGGCAGTATTATAGCTAAAAGATGTTACGAGAAACAATGAAAGCGAAACCACAACTCACCACAAATGAGAGTTATGAATCGATACAATACGTTAGTTAGTAGGACATCCTGATTCCAACGTAATCAATAATAATATGTTTACAAACATTCAAAAATTATTTCCGTTACATAAATCTCCGCCTACATTGCGCAATTGGAATTCCGACCGGTACCATTACCTTATTATAAATAATTTCTATGACCGAAATCAATGTTTATGCAATGTAATGATAGTGATACGTGACTAGACTCGTCCTAGTAAAACCGCAATGTAATACGTACCGCCCAAAGGCATCGAAGCTATATTGTACCGGTACCACGTCGTGAGCGTCATCAGCCGCGAGGTGTGCTTCTCGAGGCAATAACGCTGGTAGGTATACCACTTGGATTTCTGAGCTGTCTTGTACATGATCTGTGTTTGGCCACCAGCCATTCAGTGATAACAAATCCTGAAATGATAAAGCATAAGTTTTTATTTATGAGTTTTATGAGGTCAAGTAATCAGTCAGCATTTTATTGTAAAAAATTGAAAATTGCATGACAAGGGTACTATTTTTACAGTACTATTTTTACAGTGCCTATGACGCTACTCTAAGTCCTGAAGCTAAGCAAAGGATTCTACGGCAGAATCAGTAGTGCAGCGACCGATTTCCTCAGCTTTTCATCTCATTCAACGAGAAAATTAAATAAGAATTAAGTTTAATATTAAAACTTCAATATTACTAATTTGTTTAATCCAGCCTGATTCGTGATTTAAAGTTTGAAATTCAATGTACATACAAGGCTTCAATGCTTCAAAGATTTTATCTATTACTACAAAATGTAAATTCTAAGAAAGAATTTACGCAATGTCAATGTTTCCTGGCGTAGATCGTTAAATCAATGTCGTAGCGCGGCGCTACGAGGCTTAAAATGCTACGCGATTTACATTTTTTTTTAAATAATTATGTACTTAACTGTTTCCAGTTTTCGAAAAAATGTCTACTTCAAGACTTTGAATTAAATATTAATGATCAAGCGAGCGAAGCGTTTACATTGGAGACCATACTGGACAGTTTTGCTTTCGTCTGTCTGGTGATCTATCTCTGTCTGTCCATTGAAATGTGTCATGAGCTTTGCATTTTTTAGAGGACCCAATTTTATTTTTGGGACATGTGTGGGTCAGTAGAAGCTTAACCTCAAGTTTGTGGGGTCGCCACCCTTGTCCCCCGGCCGCAAGGGGTGAAAACACTTTTTTCGCGATATCTCGGAAACTATTCGTCTTACAAAAAATGTGTGCAGGCATAATTTGTAGCAAATTGTTTTGCCTACAAATATGTAACCTCCCCAATAGGTCGACAAAAATCGTGAAAATTTTACAAGTCCCTGCCCCATACAAAAATTAGTCGGAAATTCGGCTATGTCCGGGACCCTCTATGCGACACTAGGTGAAGTCGTGAAAATTTTACAAGTCCCTGCTCCATACAATAATCATTCGAAATTTTTCTAAGTCCCGCTTCCGACACTAGGTGAAAGCGTGAAAATTTTACAAGTCCCTGCTCCATACAAAAATCATTCGGAAATTCGGCTACGTTCGGGACCCTCTTTGCGACACCCTAACCGCTGCTAATTACAATATCGTGTGTCGTTATCGTGCAATGTGAAAACGCCCTTCCATGCTCGCGACCACATTTTTTAGGGTTCCGTACCCGAAGGGCAAAACGGGAACCCTACTACTGAGACTTCGCTGTCCGTCCGTCCGTCAGTTTTGAGCTGTATCTCACGAACCGTGATAGTTAGAAAGTTGAAACTTAAAAAAGGCGGGAAGTACAATACTTGATACGTGATCAATCTCTATTAATTGTTATATTTGTTTTATTTGACTTTTATTTGCTTTCCTCGTATTCGAAATGAAAAGTAGAGTGCTTAACTCGGGTGAAAACACCCATTTCTGCGTCGAACTATTGGCGCTCTCATCCGATTTCTGACGAGATTTTGGCGCTGTACGTTCGAGCGCCGGATACGGATGCTTTCTTCCCTTGGTTAACAATCTACTATTTCATTTCTAATGCTCTGAAAGTGGGTCATTGCTTACCTGATATGCGGGTTGAAAGTAATACATTTCGGCCCTAGGGCGGAAAAGTAAAAAAAAAGTATCAGCACATCTTTAGGCAATGGCAAAAACGTATACAGCCAAAGTTCGATTAAGTCAATACAACATTCTGGTCATTTTGAATGGTCATAAACAACAAAGAGTTGAGTTACATGGGGCACACTAAAAGTTTTGCACTTCTAGCTAATCGGAACTATTTGAATTTCGAATGTTATATTTTTTTAAATGTTGCAACCTTCTTAGTAATTAAAAAAAACAATTGGCGGGAAATCATTTGTCAATTGTTTTTTATCACACATCAAAGTTCTACGTATGCAACGAAAATGGAATTAAGTCGAAAAGGTTTTAGAGCGATGGTTTTTATGATTTTAAAAGTTCTCTCTCTCCGCAAGACTGTGCCGCTCGTCTTCAAAATGCTTTTGGAGAGAAGCACCTTGTTTGAGCACCGTGAGGCGATGGTTTGCTGAATTTGAGAGAGGTCGAGTTTCTTTACATGACGAATTTCGTGAAGGGCGGCCTTCAACTGCCGTCAACGAAAATAATGTGGAAAAAACTGATAAGCGGTTAATTGAAGAAAACCCGCGGATTGTAGTGTAGTCACGGGCTGATCTCCGCAAGTCCACGTCTAACCCGCGGATTACCTATGAGACAATTCGAGGACTATTGGGGATTGGTATGAGTCAAATCCAGAAAATTTTACACGAAGAATTGAAAGTTCGGAAACTTTGTTGTCGTTGGATCCCTCATGAACTGACAGCGGAGCAGAAGCGGACGCGCGTGGAATGGTGCTCATAGATGCTACTGAAGTACGACCACGGACATTCTTATGCTGTTTATGAAATTGTCACAGGAGACGAAACGTGGATTTATTGTTTTGACCCCGAAAAAATGCAGCAATCTTGTGAATGGGTGTTTGAAAATGAGAACAAGCCAACAAAAGTGAGGCAGGCGAGAAACGTTGGTAAAAAAATGATCGCGTTCTTATTCTCAGCTACGGGTCCCATCTGTACAATTCCACTTGAAAATTAAAAAGAGTGTTAATGCGCAGTGGTATTCTACCATTTGTTTACCCAGAGTGTTACAAAAAGTTCGCGAAAGACGACCCAAAAGCCGCGTTCTCCTACATCATGACAACGCTTCTTCACAAAACAAAGTCATTTTTAGCTTCCGAAAAAGTACAACTCGTCACCCATCCTGCGCATAGCCCTGACCTAGCACCCTTTTTTTTTTTTTTTTTTTTAATTCCGCGGCCAAGGCCGCGGCCGCTCTAACGTCCGTTGCCGGGCGTCTCTGGTTACTAGCAGAGGGTATGTCCAGTGGCGCCCGGCGGACTTTGACCACCTCTGTGGTCTCTTCGGGTGTTGGGTCGGGACGAGAATCCCGCGTCGTTGGGGGAAGGGTTTTATCCCGCGTCAGTGAGTGAATCTGGTTGCGTGCTATGGGGCAAAGGCCCCGCAGCACGCAACCCTTCTAGCCTGCTTCTGTAAGGACAGCGGATGGCGATCCCGCCGTCCTCAGGCCCCGATCATGGAGGTCGATAGTCTTGGGCGTAGTCGCGCAGTCTGGGGCGCCCTGGCCGCCGACTACGGAACTCGGTGGGGAGGGTACGCTCCCTCTCCCTTCCAGCCGCCTCCTTCGCGAGCATGACTTGCTCGCAGAAGGACACGGCCGCGTTCCACCTACTCCGGCTGGAGACCATGGCTTGAAGCATGGTCTCCAGCGAGAGGGTATCCACGCCCAGACTCACTACGAGGTCCCGGCGCTGGCTCGCCCACGCTGAGCACTCCACCAACGTGTGGAGTGCGGTGTCGTCGTCGGAAACCTCGCAGTGTTGACACCGGGGTGTGACCTCACGATGCATGCGAAACAGATAGCTACCGAAGCATCCATGCCCGGCAACGATCTGCGTCGCACGATACGTGAGGTCACCATGCTGCCTCTGCAGCCAATCGTCCATGATCGGTCTCACCGCCGCGATGATGGTGGTACCCCACTTGGGTTGCTCAAGTCGCACCCTCCATGACTCCATGAGATCCTGGCGGAGTTGGGACCGCTGGTCCTCGATTTCTCGAGACGCAGGCCTGTGGTCCCGCTCCAGCGCCTCCTTGCGCCATTGGAACAATGACGCAAGGGCTCTCGCTTCCAGGTCCCATGGAGGGGTCCCGGCTAGGAGACATGCAGCCTCTCCGGAGATCGTGCGGTACCCCCGTATGGTTCTGACGGCCAAGGTTCGAAGTGGTCTGTTTAACAGAGTCACGTTCCCCTTGACCGCCAACCTATCCGCCCATACGGGAGCCCCGTATAGGGCCATACTCCGCACGATCCCCAGGTACAGTCTCCTGCAGGAAGCGTTGGGTCCCTTTAGGTTGGGCATCAGTCGCGATAGCGCGACCGATGCCTGCGTCACCTTGGGGACCAAACTTCGGAAATGTGGTCCGAAGTTCCATCGGCTATCAAGTACGATCCCTAGGTACTTCATCGAGGGCTTGATGCCGATGCTAACACCTCCCACATTTATGCTGGAACCTTCGGGTGGACCGTTCCGAGGTCTGTGAAAACACAGAACCTCGGACTTGTGCAAGGCCACCTCCAGTCCCAGCTGCCGTATCCGACCCACGACTCGAGCAACACCCGTCGTGACCTTGAGTGCTGCCTCCTGGTATGTTGCACCCCGCGCCGTGACGAGGGTATCGTCGGCGTAGCACGTTACGCCGACGCCCCTAGGCAACGCACCCCGCAGCACCCAGTCGTAGCCGATGTTCCACAGAAGCGGCCCCAGGACCGACCCCTGTGGAACACCGCACGACACATCTCGCCGAGCTGGCCCGAGCCAGCTGGGGAAAGCTATGGCCCTCTCCGAGAGATAGGCCCCGACAATACGACGGAGGTAGAGAGGCGTTTCGTGATACACGAGCGCCTCCCTAACGCAGCTCCATGGCAAGGTGTTGAACGCGTTGGCGATGTCAAGAGACACCGCCACCACCACCTTGCCCTGCGAGACTGCTTCCTCCGTCAGGCTCTTCACGCGCATGATCGCGCTCACGGTGGAGCGTCCCCGACGGAAACCGAACTGGTTATCCGCCAGGTCTGGCCCCACACTCGTGAGATGCTCGACGAGGCGTTCCGCGATAATTCGCTCAAAGAGCTTACATACCTCGTCGAGCAACACGATCGGCCGGTATCCGGACGGTGCGTCCACCGGCCGCCCCGCCTTACGGATCAGGACCAGTTTCCCCGTCCTCCACACCTTGGGAAACTGGCCCCTTTCGAGGCATGCGCTAAAGAGCCCCATCAGTCGAGGCCCGAGTTCTTCGAGGGCCAGGACCCATGCACGGCCAGGAATGCCGTCGGGTCCGGGGGCAGTGATTTTCCAGCGTTTAAGCCGGAGTACTGCCGCACCTAGCTCCCCCACGCTGACTTCGGGTACGTCGTCTTCGCTGGTGCTATCCGCGTCGGGCAGAGACGGAGCCATGCGTGGAGGGACGTGCTCCTCCGCGCTCGTCGGAAACAGGGAGCCCATGACCCGCTCCAGCTGCTGCGGCTGGAGACTCTGGGTCAGTGGTGGTGCCCTAGGTCGGAGTTTCTCCCTGACCTGTAGGTACGGGCGCCCCCATGGGTTCTGCTGCAGGGTCTCCAGGAGCTCCTCGCGGGCCGCCGTCTTGGCCCGCTTTGTCGTCTCCTGGAGAATACCTTTGGCCTCCCTGTATGCCTGATAAAGCTCCGCCTCTCGGGCTGCCGCGTCGTCTGGGCGGCGATGCCTCCGGCGAAACCTGGTGTACCGGCGGCGGGCGGAGATGCATGCTGCGCGCAGCTCTGCAATCTCCGGCGACCACCAGTACACCTGCTTCCTGGCCGGTCTGGGTGTAACCCTAGGCATCGCTGCATCACAGATTTGCGACATGGCTCTCCTGAACCACTCCGCCTCGGCATCCACATCGGCAGGCCGGTCCGGTGCCGGAATCCAGGCCTGCACGATGGATGCCTCCAGGAGAGCTTCCCGATCAAATGGTGAAGTGCCCAACGCGGATCCGGGGGATTTGCTACCGGCTGTGGGAGGTCAGGTGAGGGGACGACATCGAACCGGATGTACCGATGGTCCGAGTGCGTCTCCTCACCCTCCTCCACGCGCCAGCCTGTAATACGGCGGGCGAGGTCAGGGGATGCGAACGTTACGTCTACGATCGATTCCCCCCCTCGCCGCCAAAAGGTGACGACATTCCCCCGGTTGAGGACCCCAGACCACGTGTTCTGGTCCAGTCCTCAGGAAGCCTCCCCTTGTCCCTGGTTTCCCGGGAGCCCCACGCCTCACTCCAGGCGTTGAAGTCTCCCAGGAGCAGGACAGGGCGAGGGCGGCACGCAGCGAAGACGACGTCGAGTTCAGTGAGCCATAGCTCAAACTGAGACTCGTCAATGTTCGGCGAGATGTTCAAATTCCGCCGCAACACACCCCCGGCCGCTTGCAATCAATGCAAGGCGCGAGGTGTCCACGGCGGACCCCCCAAAAATGCAACAGGCCGAGCCGTCCTGGTCCACCGGGCTTCCCGGGTGGACATAATACGGCTCGGCGACCACGGCCAAGTTAATGGACCACTGCGCGATGCTCTGGTACAGAAGATCCTGAGCAGCGCGGCAGTGGTTCAAGTTCACCTGCAGGATGCGGACATGGGCGCACATTAATGTACGTCCATGTCAGCATCCCGCTGCGAACCTGGCCGCGCAGAAGCGGCTCCCCCGCTGCCTACAGCGGACGGACGAGGTTTAGGCCTCGAGGCGGCGCAGGTACGGCTGCCGACCCGATGGTCCGCCGTTTTGTCGTCTCCTGGAGAATACCTTTGGCCTCCCTGTATGCCTGATAAAGCTCCGCCACCATGCACCGGAAACACCTGGTTTCCCGGGCACGAAGGAGGTGCACCTGCGCCTTTAGGAAGCCTCCTACAAGGAGGCTTCGTCCGTCCGCCAGTTTAAGTGCCGCCGCGACGGGGCACTGGACGACTGTCATCCCAATGACCGGTGGAGCCGAAGGAGATATCTCCAGCTTTCACCTGGTCATGGGGGCAGCCGCCCGCCTCCACGACGGCGGAGATTACTTCCTCCGTCGTGGCCGCGTCATCCAGACCCGTGATGCGCAATGCGGCGCATTTGGTAGGTCAGGTGACGCGGACGGCTTCTGCGTCCAGCGCGACCCTAAGTTGAGCCGCTAGGGCGTCCGCTTTGGGACCGCTGGAGGCGCCGGAGACCTCGAGGAGGCGAGCACCGGTGCGGGTGTTTTTACACCGGAGCCCCCCCTGAATATCGAGGGCCGAGAGGTTCACTGAGGCTTTAACCTGCCTCAGGACATCGGCGTACCCCACACCCTTCTCCACACCTGCCGGCGTCACGGTCAGGACGACGGCGGTGGAGCGAGGAGGGCGGGGCCTCTTCGGAGCCTTCGCCGCGGCTGCTCTGGCCGCTTTCTTTTTGGCCCTCTTGCGCTGCTTTTTGGCACCCACTACTTCCCATCCCTCCCGTCTGGAGGGATGTAAGGAGGCAGCAGGAGCAGCAGCGGGAGTGGCCCTGAAGGCAGCGGGGGTGGCACTCCTCTTGCCCTTCCCCTTGCCCTTCCGCGAAATGCCCGCAGCTTCGGCTGGCGTCCGCCTCGCTGGGACAGCGGACGGGGGCAGGGTGGGGCGGCGGCTAGGAGGCCGGCCTCTCGGACGGGGCGCAACGCCGGCGCCAGCAACAGCCGCGTAGGACAACGCGGGCTGCGTCAGCGCAGGGCGGTACGCCCGGTCCTCAAGGACGCCAAGGCGCCTCTCGATCGCCGCCATGAGCTCTGTAAGAGTAGGCGGCACAGGCTGTGGCGGCGATACGGGCGCCGCATTGGGCGCGGTCCTGGGTGCCGTCCTGGATGGCCCAGCCTTCGGGGAAGGCGGCGTGGGTTGCTCCGTCTGGGTCCCGGTAGGCCCCTTGACCAGCTTGGTCAGATTCGCGACCTCCTGTCGCAGGGCCTCCATCTGTAGCCGGGACGCGGCAAGTTCCGTCTCCAGGCTGGCCACCTGGCCCCGTAGCTTCTGCTCCTCTGCGGGGACGCTCCGCGCTAGGAGCTCATCCAGGGAAGACTGGGCGTGTGTCACTGCCGTCTTCACCACCTGCCTCTTACCCTGCAGATTTTTGGTGCCACCCTTCATGGCTTCTGCAATTCGGGTAAGAGCCAGCATGAGCTCCCGCGCGGCTGGCACCTCCTTGTCCCTGCCACTGGGCAGGAACGGCACTGTAGGGGCGGGGGCTTTAAATACCGGCGACTTTCGGTATTTACCGGACGTCGTAATCGCCAGGTACTTCGTCGGAACCCCCTCCTCGGTCTCGCTGGATGCGGTCCCCCCAGAGCAACTGGTGCTCCGGTCACGCGACGACCCCGCCTTCGGGACCACCTTCTCCCGAGTCCTTTTGACTGGGGTCTTCCACAAGGAAGAACCCTCCGTCTCCATGCTGCTGGGAACGACGTCTGTCCCAGCAGCGGTCGACGCGACCTCCGCGTCGGTTTGGGGGGTGGTTTTGAGGCACACCCCCTGGCCTGTCGGGCTTTGTTGACCCCTCCCAAATACCTGATGGGGGTCGCTGTGACTGGTGCCGGGCCTGAGCCCCGCATCAGTCACAGCCGGGTGTTCGTGGAGGGATTCCTCACCTCCAGTTCCCCGTTGGGTAATCTTATTATTCGTACTTTGCAAAGCCATTTTTTTTATTAGTTTAACGTCCTTCGACGGGCGACACCCTAGGCGTGACAGCTCCCCTGCACGATTCATCCCCTCACCGGGTGTCAGAGCTTGGGATTGGGTTAATTTTTTATAGAGGTGTTCATCCTCGCGGCCCCGAGGGGCCACCGGTCCTGTCAATTCAGGATTACGGCTGGGCCGGGCGGGGGTCTTTACAAGACCGTTCCGCCCGCCCCGTTGGTGATTTTTTAACGAGGTTTTCTTCCTCACGGTTCCGAAGAACCGACTTCCCGCCTGAGGTCAGGCGGGGTTCGGCCGAACGGTGGTCTCTGCGAGACCGTGTCCGACACCGCTGATGAGCTCAGTGATGTCGGACCCGTCGCCCTGGTGGTTTCTCCGCACAGCAGCACTCTGCTCTGCAGAGTGTCGGCGGAGAGACCTGGGCCGCACTAGGCCCCCGTCGTGGTGGGTCTGCGTTCCTCATGCGAGGCGGCAAGACCCCCACCTTGGCCAGAATTAGCCGTAGTAGCTACAACTCTGCGGTACGTGGCCGCAGAGTTGCAGCCACTTCCGTTGCCCGGGGTGCACCACGTGGAGGAACTGACCAAAGCACCCCAACCTAGCACCCTGTGATTTCTGTATTTTCCCCAAAATCAAAGATTTGATGAGAGGTTTCACTTTTACCAACTCCGAAGAGGCAGTGATAGCGTTCAATCAGCACGTAGAAAACATGCCTTCAGATCTGTGGTCCTCCTGTTTTATAAAATGGTTCGATCGCATGAAAAATGTTTAAAATGTCAAGTAGAGTATTTTGAAAAGCAATAAACATAATATTTTGGTTTTAACATGTTGTTTTTTTAAGTTACGCAAAACTTATAGTGTGACCTACTTAAAATAAAATAAAACGTAATTATCACAAACAATAATTATTTGGACAGTTATACCTTAAAATACAGTACACAAAATACTAAGTATTTTAAGGTATAACTGTCCTGTATTTTAAGGTTGAGACTCCGACTAAACCTGACTAAATCGCCCTCCGTAACGCGTCATTTCATAAAAAAAACTCTATAGCGCTTCAATAAAATATGTGCGTAAAAAATGAACTGAAGTAATTAAAAAAAATGAAGATCATTTTGTATGGAAAAATATAACTAAGGACAAGGCGGTATGAACAAAAGACTTGCCTGCCCTGAAAAAAGTGCGAAAGAAAAACAAAAATTAAATAAAAGGCGGGAAGTACAATACTTGATATGTGATCAATCTCTATTGTTATATTTTTTTTTTGTTTGACTTTTATTTGCTTTCCTCGTATTCGAAATGAAACCCATTTCTGCCTCGCACTATTGGCGCTCTCACTACGTTCGAGTGCTAAAATATCTCGTCAGAAATGGGATGCTTTCATCCCTTGGTTAACAATCTACTATTTCATCGTGTGCTTTTTTTGATTGAAGGGGAAATAAATAAAAAGTTAAGTATTTAACTACTATAGGTACCTACTTATCTATTATCCGATTATTGTTATTTTATCAATTATTATTGTTACTTATCTTAGTTCTATAGTTAGAACCTACGACCTAAATACATAAAAGTTAGCGCAAAAACATACCAGGCAATAGTTTATATACCGGCTGTTACGTAAGTGTTATATCAACCCGAAGCCGGCCCCATCAGCTGGTCGACCAGAACCCGTTTCGATATGTGGCGACCGCCAGAGAAGAAAAAAAAGTTCGTAAAAAAAACATTATTACCGAATAAAATACACACTTGTTTAAACAACACTAGCTAAAATCAGCTGCTTCGGTCATCGACATCAAATAGGTACAAATAATGCGCGCCTGTGAAAAGCCTTCCGTCTCACTCCTGGTAGGAACATTTTGTCTCTGTTTCGCATCAAGCGATGCCGCACGAAGCGCTCGGTCGGCGACGGTCGCCGTTTGAAGTTTCCTAGAGTTTTATTTAAAATCATTTAGCAAGGTCAGTTCAGTTGCATTCTTTGCTTTGTGCAGTGAGGTAGCTAAATAGTTGTTTAGTGTGTTAATTTGTGAGTTGTGTCAAGTTGTGTGTGATAGTGACTGTGTTGTGTAGTAATGGCTCTGAGTAACGAAGAGTATTACGAGATGATGCTTTGTGTAGGAGCATCAGAAGGCAATTTGAGCGCTGCCCGGGAGTTGTACCGTGAGCGTTGATACCTAAAAATACTGTGTACGCAGTCGAGTCGAAGCCGCATTTAGCACTGTTACACAAAAAATGCTACGAGCTGTGCGGAGCAATATGCGCCGGCGAGTATCTTTGTGCATCGGGCGGGAAGGCGGCCATTTTGAACCTTTCCTGTAAACAGGTAAGATTTTTCTAAAATTGGGGACAGAGATTTTACTATCACTTGCATGTGGTGCACCTGTCGAACCACGGATGAGGATCTGGGGAAACATAACTATGTGTTGGTCAAAATTTTATTTACATAAACAAAAATAATCCTTTAAGGACGCCCACACCGCCGCGACGCCCGCGCCACCGCCAAGGGCATTGTACATACGTACCACGCCATGGGGCTGGCTTCGGGTTGATATAACCCTTTCGTAACACTCTGTATATACGTGGGACTATAATTTTGATATATTTTGCCTCTCGCTAGTCTTTGGTGATAAATTTGTTATCATGTGCTATCCAAACTAAATAAATAGGTGTGATTGTATTTATTAATACCTACTCGTATTTCGTACTGAATACGAAATAATTCATTCAACTTGTAACAATCAGGTTGTAGAAACTTAATGCCTTATAGTTCGGTCGGTTCTTACGTGTAATGGAACGCAAATATTATCCTTATGCCGAAGTGCCTTGAACAACTTACAAGGCCACTTGACCGACCTTAACAACAGTCCTTAAGCTTCGAGACAAGTTTGGGAAAACTTAGTGCTAATTCTAATTAGACACCTTCAAATAGTCAAATAGTCCAGTCAATTTAGACCAAAAAATGAGAGTGAAGGTGCATAAAGTCCCCTTGCTGGGACTGGCCTATAACTTTGGACCCCTTAGGTCTAGGTCAAATTTTCTACTTTTTGGCTTGCCTCCAGATTGAGGGCTATCCATAGAAGGGTCAACCATCATTGTAGCATAAGCAGTTCTCGAGAGCTAGGAGGGACATTCTCCATATCTATTTGGCCTATAACTTTGGACCCCTTAGGGCTAGGTCAAATTTTCTATTTTTGGCTTTCCTCCAGATTGAGGGCTATCCATAGAAGGGTCAACCATCATTGTGGCATAAGCAGATCTCGAGAGCTAAGGGGGGGACAAACATTACATTTCCCATTTGTATATATAGATATCTCAGAAACGGTGGCTTGTAGGAAAAAAAGTATTGAGACATTTTTATAGATAATTTTAAGATCTCCAATTTTTGGCTAGAGTACTTTTATGATAAAACTTACCGTTTTGCTGAAAATTACGAAAAAGACATTTTTTGGACCTTTGACCTCGAATAAAAAATTTTCCACACACGGGAATGATGGGGACCTTTTAAATTTTATTTATAATTATGTTCTGAATAATTTTACTGATTTTCAGCTTGCTGGGACTTTATGCACCTTCGAATGTCTAAATTGACCGGACTATTACCTGACCGGTGGAATTACATAAATTACAAAATCTTATTAACAGTATTTATTTTTAATTATCAATATTTATTAAAGTTTTTACATATTTAAATACAATATAGATAATAGTAGATGAAAATACTATTTACACTTACCTACTTAATATTTAGTAAAGAATCCCGATATTGAATGCTCTAACTAAATTAAAAAAAACTCTAAATATAAATATATCTTGGTATTTCTGCAGAAAATAATTGTAGCCCCGTGTTATTTAACCCAAAAAAGCTAATGATGAACTCGAGAGAAGTTTAAAAAACGACCGTAATCATGGCCGGTGAAGCTCTAAAATTATTAAACTTAAGTACTAAAATATGAGTACTCGAGTACTCATAATTGTCGCCTCGTGATCCCCAACATTTTCGCATTACACCGTAGTTACTATGTTCTTACAAAACGTCTATTAATGACTAGGACACACTCGAATAAATGTAGTTAACATTCATTAGGATACCAACAAACTAAGCTTGTTCAAACAAACACTGCGTCATAACACTATAGATAGCAGTACATCAATATACCTATATCGGATTATAAGTCCACAACGAGAACCTAACTTCAATCTGTTCCTCTCTGAAGTCTATAGTCTATTAGCCTATATTGTTTATTTTGATTCGTCAGTCAGTCCACAAATCCAGCCAGTAACGAGGTCAGAAATCTTCTACTAATTCTTTTGTTTACCTACATTTAGAGCCCACGGCTGAAAATTACTGCAGGCGAGGCTCTATTATAATGTCGTTAGATATCATGAAATAGAAACTAAATAATCACGTGTGAGAGATTGGTTGTATTCTACATTTAAATAACACAACACCTAATTGGCTATATTATCTTATAGGAATTAGTATCTGTGAACCACTTTTATTAACTGTACGAAATCTTCTGTGTACCAAATGAAAAAAATATATCGTCAGTTGCTCGGTGTCTCGAGCAAGGTGTAAAATTGAAATAGAGATTATTTTGAGTTGTATAGGATTATGTACCAACTACGTGTGTCTCCAACAGTAGCTCTACTAATGAGGGTTGGTGTGGTTAAAACGTCTCAACACGGCCACTGTATCGAATCACTTATTAAGTTATCTAGTCTAGTTTGCGTTTTGATCATGTCGCCTCCTAGCGTGGTTCCCAAAACATGAATGAGCCTAACTACCTAGGTACATTGTTATCACTACGAGGTGGTAAATGAATTTAGCATGTCAGTGATACCTACTTATGAGGAATAGTGAAACCGAAATCAAGTCCACATGAGTCAGCTAAGTGTGGGTTCTACATTAGCGACTTCGAGCAAAGTAAAGGGGAAAGTAAAACTTATTTGTTTTTCTTCTACGCGAGACAATGCAAGTACGAATGAATTGGTAACAGCTTGGGATTGGAATGGCATAGTTGGTAATTACTTTAATTTTGGCATTGAATAGTGAGTGTTGTGTTGGTATGTAGCTAACGTTGAAAGTTACTATATCGATGACAATTACACGGAGGCTGCGAACACGTCCCGCGGTGCGGTGCGTGTCGACAATCAATCGCCTATGAATGAATCACCGAGAGTCGATTGAAAAACACCACTTGACGTTAGCGTTGTGTAACTGGCTACGTGATCCAGTACGCCAAAGACCTGCACCACTATTATATAATATTATCGACAAAATCACTTGTATCATAATGCCGTTTTAATGCATCTTATAATTCAGTGAAAGTTTTAATAGTATCGGAAAAATGTGCACAATGGATTTCATTATACGATATACCTACCTACGTATTTGTTAAGTACAGTAAGTAGATTAAGTTACTGAATATATGATCTTATTTAAATTAACTATGTAATAAATAATATATTTAAGTCAGTGAAGTTATATTGATGTTCAGTTAATAATACAAGCCGTCAACGAGGTGACGAACCAGATAATTTAATACACCAAGTAGAATGATATTGACTTTGATAACCACTTTATTTGATTTAGTAACCGTGCTCGTCACCGCTAAACTCGAAGATTAATAAAGATAACCTATAAAACTCTTGTCAAACAGTTTAAAATGTCAGAGTGGAATACTGAACCATTTACATCACGATGATTTACATCCTTGACTTGGTATGTAATAGAAGCCTTATTCTGCGATAAGCAGGTAATCTGAATATTAACAAATGTAGGTTATATTTTAGAAAAGAATACCTTATCTTGGAAAGCAATATGATGAGATCTAGATGAATAGCAGTCCATTTGTCATTGCTACTAATTGTACGAGCGTCCATTCCCTCTGCCTCTGAATCAGGGGCGAAGCTTCATAAGCTGAGGACTGCATGCCCGATATATGAGGTAACAAACATAAAAAAATAAAGCAGTCGAATTGAGAACCTCCTCCATTTTTGAGGTCGGTTAAAAATCAAAGTTAAATTACAACTGATTTTTTCTATTTTATTTCATACGCTATTATCACTACAGGCATACCTAATTATTCGCGGTGGCTGGCTAACGTCCGGAGTTTTTCATTGTATCGGCTACAGAGTGAATAATATCGTTTTGAATTGTAAATGATAAATAACTCGGCCCGGGTTTGTCGCTCTGTTGATGTTGCATATGCTTTTCCAAAACGCTATCATATTTCGATATTATTATTCTAAAAAGTTACATCTATTTAATGAATCTTTGGACTCGTTATGTCCTCTAAAAGGCAATTCCTGTTGCGCTAAATGACAAAATACATCTACAAGTCTCTGAAAAATACTACGGTTTTGGTCAACTTGCTGATTGTGTTTTGAAATTTCTTCAGCAAATTGGCGTGACAAGTGAGTTTTACTTACTTTTTACTTCGTTTTAAATACACAAATCTGGCGTTGGTTTAGGAGAAACAACTAACGACTTTCTCTGATCAAATCTTAATGATTTTACCCTTTGGTCTTTTAATAAAACGTTACAGCACTTCAAATCATCACAAGGCACAATATCTTCCATATTTAACACTCAAATAAACTAATTCACAACTTTTAAACAGTAAAAAACCATTTTGAAATAATCACCCACTTTAAAAAGCAATACTACGCGAAACTGAAGTAAACAAACGCGAACATAGCATAGGTCGCCACGCAACCGATGTGCGACGAACTTCAGAGCAAAAACCAGGCTTATGAGAGCGAGTATATTTTGCTATAACAACCTAAAGTGTTGTGGTATGCTGGCGGAAATATTCATAGGTATGAAAGAGAAAATGCAAGCCCGATTATAACGGGCATGCATTGCGTCTACTTACAACTTGTGCGAGCGAGATGGCATCCGCGCGCTCAACACCGTACAGAGTACCAGTCAGTACAGTACAGAACGTTTCGTCGGTAGGTGATAGACCCTAAGCGCGCGAAATTTAATTTTGAAATAATCGTTTTGGACGCATTCGACATTTTTTAGGGTCAATATTAATATTACAATACACAATATTATTTTAGGCTCAATGGTACAATATTATTATGGGAATTCCGGGCTTATGGGAATGTATGGAACATTCGCCACTGCCTCTGATCGTATCATACGTCTCAAGGACATGTGACGGTATCTTTTGGCAGAGTGTTTATACATGGCTGCCAGTTACAGGTGGAGATATACAGGGAAAAAGTTAGGTAATCTTGTTAATGATATCAAGATTATCACCGCACACGAAAATGAACCTACGCCTTGCACTATTTACATATTACTTATTGGTACGTTACTCTGCTTCCTACTTTTTTTTAAATCAGCTGCTGATCCTGTGCCCATGCCGGGCGCCCCAGGTACACACTCGGAAGAGTTCCTTGTGGCGCCGCCGGTGGACTTTGGCGTCCTACGTGGCCTCCGTCACTCTACTACTTACTGGGGTAGTTTCAAGCACACGACCCATCTGAAGGTAAATGGGTACCGTTACGAACAGGAGCTTGTACCTAAATACCTAACACCTGTAGTATTAACATTAACTCTCCGTGGAGGGGAAGAGAGAATAGAAGAAAAAATGTATAGAAACGCGGAAAGCGAGAAGTAAGCCTCCGACGACGCTCTCACACGAAACAACAAAGCTAAGTATGTAATTTAATATAGTCCTAAAGTAAAAGAGTGGTAGGTACTTAATTGCCCGGTCGAGCCTACTCATTCTGGGAAAACCATCGCTCTACCATTAAATATTGTGCTTGTTGCTATAACTGCCTCAAAATATGCAATATAAACGTTTCTTTACCTACATCCATCCTATTTAGTCGCAAATATAACATACACACATTATTACGCCTATTTACACGAAGGGGAAGGCAGTTCCATAATATTCGCCCTCTTTTCATCATCTATAACTTTTCTGGTCCACGTAATATGTGATCCTATTGCCTCTAACCTAACTACTCGTACTTTTACATTTCCTAGAGCCTCGTCCGTCATCGGCAGTCGGCAGGTGCACCACTTGCCAGTGAGGTTGACTTGGGCCTCTTTACTAGCTCTACTCTCTCTACTAGGGCTACTCTAACTCTAAGACGTTTTTAAATTGGCTTATAAATTCATAAGACTGCGAAGGTTACTGACCCAGAAACGTTTTCATAAGTGGGTCATAGATATAGTAAACTATTTATATACATGATTCTACAGACAGAGATGTCAATTTAACTACTTCGTTCCTTAAACTATATGTATTATAAAACAAAGTCACCCGTTCTGTATGTATGCGTATATCTTTAAAACTACGCCACGGATTTTGATGCGGTTTTCGCCAATGGATAGAGTGGTTCTCGAGGAAGGTTTATGTACATAATTTGTCAAGTAGGCAAAGCCGCGGGCGTCCTCTAGTTGTGAAAAAAAACAGGAACTTAAGTATAATGTGAATAGAAAAAATTTTACCTATTGAGGCTGACGACAGTTATGGTAGCTATTAGTAGATTACCGATCAGTGCTTTAAAAACAGCACCACTTCAACTCGGTCCACTATCGAAAATTGCACACTTGAGCGTTTCAGTCGCTTTGCGACCGCCTTGGTAGTAAGACGTTTCACGATGACAAAGTGTTCGCTTAAAAATTGCAAAAAACTACTCTTTTAGAGTGAAAAAAGAAGATGGAGTGTCATACTTTCGACAAGTAAAAATCATTTCACATTGTTAATTGCTATTCATGTGCAATAATGCACTGCTTAAGAATATTATGGTTATTTTTAACTGTGAAAACTAAGCGCTTGCTCGGTGTGAAGTTGAAGTGAGTCAACTTCACACCGAGCAAGCGCGCAACTTCACACCGCAATGTTAGAACAAGTCTCATACAAAAAGATGGAGTCGTCATTTATTTATTTTAAATTTTTGATTACTGTTTGATATATTTTTTGAATATATCTTATTTTGTTTTAAGTTTTCCCCATAATGCAATAAGACAAGAAAAATGGAGGCGTATGTATTATGCACGTGAAAGAGAAGATCAAATGTTTAAACCTAATAATTCTACTGTTGTTTGTTCAAAGCATTTTAAAAAGGGCGTTATTTATGTCACTAAAAAAGGATTAAATAAATAAAAAATAACAGCCGTGCAATCTATATTTTACAGGTATAGGAGATATTATATTGATAATGCTTAAATACTTTGTATTCTTAATACCAAATGAGTGACCAAATTAAATAGACTTCATAATACCACCTAGTATTTTCAAATATTTCATAAGTTTCGTAGGTGCGTATGTGTACCAATACATTTTTTTGATTGATTGTTTGTTTTAGGTTACAGGTTGTGTGTGAAAATATAATTGTTGATTTTATTTGAATGTGAATTTAAGTTTATCTTTCTCATCGTATTTCATTTAAAAAAAAGTTTTATATGCAATGTCGGCTCCACATTCCTTTTATAACCTTAGCGCATGAAATCCATACTAAGTTCGTATTCCGATTGCTGACTCTCGAGGGATGCGACAACAGCGCTGTACCTACATTGATACTTTTGTATTATTTATTACGAATTATTTCTATGTCAACCATCAATGTACAATCTTGTTTATTTTATAGATGGTATTTGTAGAGACAACGGACGTTAGAGCGGCCGCGGCCTTGGGCCGCGGAATAAAAAAAAATGATGGTATTTGTAATAATTACCTATATAGTATTCGAGTGCCAAGATTCTGCGTTGTATTTCTACTGAATCCAATATCTATAGTATTTTTGATCTAAGCTATTAGCTAAATACACATACAAAACTCATAATATACACACAAAACTCCCAAATTTCGAAACAAACATTTGTGGCCCGAGACTCCGGATTCTAATCCCAATATCTAAATTCAAACTATCTTTCTACTCAATATTATGAAGATCGATTCAACAGATTTTACTTCATGTGGTACTTACTATATTAACCAAAAAAGACACGAAAAAGATCATGGTTATGAACTTGGAGTTTCTTCCATTTAGTCAAGAATGCCCAAGTTTTTTAATTGTACAGATACAACTAGAAAATAAGTACCTACCTATAAGTGTTATCTTACACGTAACAATCTTACCTTCTAGTGCATACCAGAGACGCCAATGGACGTAAGAGTGGACATAAAAAAAAAACACGTAACCATCTGGGCAGAGGACTATAACGTGGACTATAATTAGGACGGCGAATTATGAAAAGACCTCATTTATCAAGTATTAATTATTAACGTTAATTTGTAATAAATACGGAGAAAATGCAGAAAATGGACTGTCACTAACACTATTCTAGGAGGATACTTACTTATAACATTTTCGTCAATTAATTTCCTTAAGCAGTGGTTCTACTTGTATTATCAATTTCGCCGACTGAAACTAAATTAACACCAACTTAATCTCATTTTACGATTGCATACGCCTATATACGGCATCACGCCTTTTTCCTCGAAGGGGTAGGCAGAGGTGTGCAAAGAAACCCACATCTCGCCAGCTATGTTAGGTCCCATGTAATAGGGGGCGAGCCTATTGCCATTTACCGGGCACAAGTTCCAGACTCTGGGATAATAATCTGGGTAAAATTCTAAAAAGAATTATACATTATCCACCAGACCGGGGAATCGAACCCGAGACCTCGAGCATGGCAGTCCGTACATAGTACCATTGTGCCACCGAGGTAGTCATAAACCAAATCATACGATTGCAACATAAACCAAAACCTAAAAGGAATATAAATTTTTATGTAAAGACAATAAACCGCCACCCGCCCGCCCTCGTAGTAATTAAGCTTACTCACAGGAAAACGCGCAGGAGCACCGGCTCGTAGCATGCACAGAATAGCTACAATCACTATATCACTCCTGAAGGCCATGTCTCATTCACATTGCACTCCAAACACCACTTGAAATGATCCTACTGCACACCTATCACGCTGTTTAAGAAACTGAAACCAACTCCTGGAATATCCAAGACCCGAGCGTAGCACCGTGTACCGCGTCAAAGACCAACCCGATCGTGGTAGCACGGTTAGAACGCGTACACTTATGAGGCGCCAGCTACCGAATAACCATCGCAAGCCCCCGAATGAAGTGAACACCTTTCGCACCTCTGAGAGAAAGTCGAAGGAAAGTGCAGATTTTGGCTGTCAAGACACCGCCCACACGCGCTCCTCGAGGACCATTGTCACGAGACATCCATGACTCGACCTCAGCGACAGTCATCGCCTTCCGCTAATCATAACAAATGAACAACATCCACTGTCAACTGAAGGACAGTCGCAGTCCTCAGTCACACACGACAAAAGCAAACCGCCTAATAATCTAATTCGTTTAGGTAAAACAAAATTAAATACATACATTTGAGAGGTCATCGAAGATAGATTTTATAAAATAACAGATCTTTCAAAATGTATGTATGCGAAGATGAAATAAAGTCACCTTAATTAACAAGAGGGTTGTTCGTTAGGAATTTGCAACATTTTTGTTGCAAATTCCTAACGAAAAGTTTTGCTTTAATTGTAAATTGAACCCAACCAGTGTTTTAGTCAATTTGTGCGAGCGAGTATTACCGGGTCGATACAGTAAGTTGAAATTAATTGTTTTGCAGCCCGCATTTCGTTTATCATTAGAGTTCAGTGTATTCATGGAATTGTCAATTGCAGTTTGTTTTTGTAACTGAACTTTAATTATCGCACACGTTTTAATAGCTGGCCTCATAAAGGATATACTATATAATAGGCTTTTAAACAAGGTGTATGTATAAAGGATATACATACACCTTGTTTAAAAGCCTCAAAAGAGTCGGAGCGTAAATAACATGAGTAATGACGACAAGAATGCCAAAGTAAATGAACAATACTTATGTTATTAAACTACCGTTACTCTTTAAACTGATCATACTTAGGTCTATACATACCTACATAGGTTACATTTACTGAAACGGTTTCGATTTCTTGCGTGTAGCACATTTAAAAAAGAAATAGAGCACGCCACATTATTTTATTCATCTAAAGCTACTACTAACAAGCTGCCTTGAGATTCTCTTTGATCCTGGTTTTAATGCAGGCACCTAACTATGGTCTGACCGTTCGGTCAACAGATACGCGCCGGGTGACTACTTGACTACCTTTCATCACTTCTCGTTTCACTCACTTTTTTGTTTTACGCGTCGCAAAGTGTATAATAATTGTCCACATCTACTTACGAAAGGCTACAAAACATGTACATAATAAGAAGTAGGTACCCAGTAGACACTTTTATTCGTATTGTATGTAGGTGTGCACAATTAGGAAAGTGGCACATGGTAGTAAGTAGCATGCCAACTTACATTGATAAGAAACATAAGAGGATTAGATATACATGTATTCTGAGAAATAGAATAGACGCCAGCATAAAATGACTGCGATTTTGTTACATTATTTTCGAAACAGAAAGAAGGGCAATTATTTTTAGTGAGATCATCGTGAGGTCATTATCTACCTGTGCTTCTAAAAATGGGGTCATTGGTTATACTTTTCTTGGAATTTAATATTTTATATCCTGCGTTAAGACGAAGAGGTGTTACGAATATAATGCCTTTAACCTTATTTACAGAAAACCTTATTTACAGAGAACCTTATTTAGAGAGATTTCTACCTTACGAAAAAGGCTCCCAGTGAAGTCCCACTTTGTAAGGTGAATCATCAATATGTTTCGACGTTTCAACATTGAAAAATAAAGATCTTCACAATTCCTATTCTAATACCGGTCGAGACGTTGCGTCGTTTCATGTGTGTACGTGTTAAAACTGCAATGAATAATGTACGCCGACAGATATGTTAGCTGATAAGCTATCCTGTATTTATTCATTTCCCGTTTCAACGTCACTACAGCAACAGAGTAATTGATTTTTGGACTTGAACTGACTTAAACCGCACGTTCTAACGTCGCGTCCGTCGCCGCGTCGTACAGTGAGTCATGTGATTAGGAATTTATTAAGTCTATTGTCTATTGTAATCCAAGACCGGGGGTACGTCTCGGAGACGTTTATCTCAAACCTCTCAAAAAATTAAGATGATTTCTTATATAGTTATTTTAAATTAAATTCTTTGAAGTCTAAGGTGCTAAGAGGCCTAACAGGGGTCGAAAACTTACACGCGGTGCACCTATTTCACAGAGGACGAGTTTCTGGCAACATAGTGCCCGGCAACAGCAATAGGCTGCCCTGCTGCCCCTGTCCCTAGCATGTGGGACCAACAAAGTGACTGTTCAAAAATGGGCGTAATTAAGACCTCTGTCTTGACGTGGTTCTGAGCTTGTTGGCCAAGATTTTCATCACCAGAATAAGTAAGATGGTTTTTATGTTTAGTTATCCTCGATTAATAATAAAAATAATAAATATTTGTGGATATTCTCACACAACGTCATCATGAAGCCCAATTTAACCTAATATGAGCTTGTGCTCTGGGATCTAGACGACTGATAAACATACTTATTTTTCTAAATACATACATACTCGTATTATACAAAGAAAACACCCAAACTCCGAAACAAACATTTGTGGATCACACAAATATTTGATTCGACCCGGAATTGAACCTGATTATTTGATGTCAGTACTCATATAATAGTCATACGAACATCTATACCTAGCAGTCGTTACGGGTAGTTGGAAACCCAAAAACAAAATCCGACTAGTCATCATTCACCGAGCCTTTTCCCAACGCAGTTGGGGTCGGCTTTCCAGTTTAACTGCGATTCGGTTGAACTTCGATATTTTCCGTGAAGCGACTGCCATCTGACCTCCACAACCCATGGGCGATATCGAAGTTCTGTAGTTAGACCAGTTGGATTTTTGATTTAGTGGTCCAACTATCCCTAACGACCGCCATAGATGTTCGTATTACGACCGCGACCGACGACTTAACCGAGGGGTCTCAGTGTCAGAAATGCTCACCCATCTTTGCAATGTCTTAACATTGTCGGTTACGACTAGACCACGAGCCCCTCGACTAGTATAACTACAGAACTTTGATATCCCATGGGTGTAGAGGTCAGATGACAGTCGCTTTACGGAAAATAGCGAAGTTCAGCTGCATCACAGTTTAGACAGTTTAGACTGAAGCCGACCACAATTGGGTTATGAAATCTATTGGTAAATTCTCAATCTTTGACAGTGATTAAGCAGTAAGTATTATTATTTTCAAAGACTGGCCGACTGATGCGTACATGAAATTGAACTACTCGGTCTATCTGGCAATATTCAGCTTCGTAACTGATGGTGTGTCTTCCGTTGTTCCGTCCTTGAACCCCCTGGGTTTTGTCCAAGTATCACTTACCCTACTTTAGTTTGTGAAGTAATAATAATTAAGGTCAACAGCCTTCCTCCACTATACAAAAATATTTTAGCAGGTACTTTAACATTAGTTTATATAGCTAACTATGTACTTATATGTATACTCTACTTACTCAAACAGACCATTTTTAGATGAACTCCGGAAACAACACTGTTAACGTGTTACTAACCCATGAGTGCGAGTGCCCGCGCCTCTATGCAGAATATTAATGAGCCAAAGCACGCACATAATGTGTGCAGAATCTACATACACATCCCTTATGTTCTGTAGTAAGCATAACCATTTGAATCCAACGAATGGACATGAAAATACCGTTATATAGAGTCAGGTTAAACAAACATAAAATTGTAGATCGAAACAGCCACAATAAACTAATTACCAACCTCGTATCGATGGCATATTTGCGCGCCCTTGTGTGTTCCACATGTTTGGACAGCAGTGAATCACTACTGAAAAAAAAGTACTGAGGGACGGCGGAGAACGCGGGTGACGCAGTGAGTGCGAGTGTGGAGTGTGTGTGAGGCGCGAGTCATTGATCCCGATACAGTCCCGGACGGACGACGCCATGTCGGAGCCGGCGCACTCGCCCGAGCCGCTCCTCCCGCCGCTCGCACTAGCCGCGTACGTTGCGAGCGTAGCCGGCGCTGCTGCCCTCGCCAACTGCTCAGTTCTAGCCGCGCTCTTCAAAACGTCTAGAAGTGGTAAACTAACTCATTTGTTACATTTTGTGTAGTGCTTAATTAATTTCTAGTGTAGATACAACTACGTGACATCGAGTAGGTCGGTATATATGGTTTGTTTTCATTGTCTTTCTGTTAGAGTTCCTGTTCCTGTTTATTATCAAAATCATCACTTGCTTACTTATTTATACCAAGATACTTACATTTCAGGCATACTGACTATAGTGTCACAATTAGCAATAGCCGACTTCATACTCGGAGTATCAATTTGTCCAGAACTGTGGGCAATTAATACAAGGACCTGGATGTTCGGTACAGAGAGCTGCATTGTATACCGAGGGTTTAACGTGTTCGCTTCCACTGTGTCCTCATATTTAGTGGCCACAATTGCGCTACATTCACTCGCAACAGTGAACAATGATCAAAAAGCTTTGACAAGAAAGATTAAAAGAAACGAAGATGATGAAATAAGATCCTCACGGCACAGTTTAGTGACGAGCAGTGACTCTTCAACTCCGCCTCGAACTATGAACTTAGACTATAGATTATCTGGTAAGACAATTTCAGTTTTCCAGCCCACATTTTTTATTTGGATTTTATCAATTTCGTTAAGTGTGCCAGAGTTTGTGTTAGCCACTACAGTGAACTTGGATCAAAATACTGTGTTGTGTACAATAGTCGACACCAGTCAACGCCTTCACACTTACTCCATGCTCGTTGTGTTAAACTTGTTTTTACTTATTATTATAATAACTGTCGTCGGTGTCCTGGTTATTTTAAAATTAAGAATTAAAAACGGTCTATCTCAGATAGAGTGCTTTGAATCTTTAGCCGCGCTAAAACTATCACTGTGTCTTATTGTAGTTTATGTTGTGTTGTGTAGTCCACGGTCGATACTAACAGCTTACAATATTTATTCCAAAACAATGCAAGGCAACCAAACTTTACTAAATCGAACATATGAAATTACTTCTGTACACTTAGCTGCCAGTAGTGCTTTCATTGTTTCAACTCTATTACGACCTCTGTTAATTATAATTTTACTGCCTGAAGTGAGGAAGTCTTTTTCTTTTGGATCATATGTGCAAGCTGAAAATGTATAAGATACTACGAGTATCCTATCGTTAGTTAATACTTTAAAGACTGAATGAGAAGTGTATTGATTTTAGGGATCAAGATCGTAGATCATTTTAAGCTCAAATAGGCATTTAACTTAAGAGTAGTTAGGTACGAATTGATATTTTGCCTTAGCTAACGACTTAACTTGTCTTAATTTAAGAAGTTTGGGTGCAAGTGCTTTTGTTGTAGATAGGTTTTTTTATAAGACGTTTTAATTATAAGACTCTATATGTAGATATACCTATGCATATATTTTTCTATGATTGTGATTGATGAGTAATAAATAACATAACTATGTCCCACATTTAGTTAAGTACGAATATCGATAGTCATTTTCAAAACAATGAAACAGTATTTTTTTATAGTTATATTAATTAAAGTTTTGCATACATATATACACACAATTGTTGTCTTTAATGTTGACAGAACCTTTACATATATCTTATTTTATATATCTTATCTTATACTTTACGTTTATCTAACACGTTGAAAAGAGGACCCCGACCAGTTTCATGCATTATAAGTACCTATCTACCTATAAATTACTACGATTACGGTAGTGTCGAAGATGCCGTTGGCCGGGGGAAAGTGGTATTGGCTGTGTCGCGCGACATAGCCAATGCGTTCAAGACCCCCTGGCCAACAACCACGAAGGGCTGAGGTACCACAAAGTCTCGTGGTATACGTCAGGCGCGTCCGTGCGGACTACTTTGCTGACCGTGCCATCACCTACCCGCTCGGTCTGCCGTTAGTCCGCAGGAAAATGAGGTGTGTCGTTCCACAGGGGTCAGTGCTGGGCCCGCTCCCGGGACGAAGTCCTTAAGAGGGTATACGCGGAGGGCGTTCTGGTACGACAGCAAGGAAGTCGCCCACTGCCAGAGCTGGTCGATCTTTGGAGACAGGAGGCTATCGCAATGATCTGTTCCGACAGTAGTGGGCCTGGTTCAGGTGGCGCCGTGGACTACAGCTGAGCATACGATCGTCGTGTGCGCCGCCGGGGACACGCAGAGGTTGGCCTTCACGGCGATCGTAGATAACGATGTGTCGCTGCCGGCCATCACCCAATCCATAACCGGCAACGACCAATGTTGGGTCGCCGCCGCCGTGGCCTACTTTGCTCGGTACTGGCGGCAAAGAGGCAAGTCTTGCGTAAGATGAGTATGACGCAAAACCCGCGTACTAGACGTGGACTTGCGGAGATCAGCCCGTGACTACAAGAGATGAGTATGCAGGTTCTCACCAGTCACGGGACAACGTCTTTTTGCCTTCGCCCGCGTCCCCGACCGATAGCGCCGTGGGCGGTCATCATCTTTGCTCAAATTTATTTTTTGATTTTATTGATATATTTACAACTACTACTATATTTACACACTACAAAACAAAATAATAGTAACAAATCTTTAACACACTAAAAAACACGTTTACCAACCGAAATAAAATAAACAAGTAAAATAAGACAAACACACACTACCCATTACACAGACTGACACTAAACAATATTACATAATATTATATTTATCTACTGCTACCGAGGAACATAAGCAGCCAATACTAAATAAGCACCCCTTGTGAACTCACTCAGGTTACAATCAAACAGGTACCTTAATGTTCTGACACCATGTTGAGCGCACGCAGTGCTCGCGTCAGCGGTGCCTGATACAAAAGTGTGGTGCGCGCATGTGGCACATGAAGCAGTGACGGCCGCCGCCGACGTCTCACGATGTCATCCGGAACACACAACCCTACTGTCCCAAGGACATCCGGGTTGTGTATCTTACCACAAATAATTTTATATAAGTAGAGAGCGAAAGCCACATGGACGAGTGGCTGCAGAGGTGGGGCACGGCATACTTCGGTAAGTATCTGTACCGCATCCAGCGTGAGGTAACACCCCCGTGTCGACACTGCGAGGCCTCCGGCGAAGACACGTGGATACCGCACTCCAGGACTTTGGCGGAGTGCTTAGCTGGGACAAGTCAGCGACGGAACGTTATCGTGTGTATGGGCGTGGGTATCCTCTCTCCAGCGGGAGTAGGTGGAACGTGGCTATGTCTGTGTCCGTGCGAGCATGCAGGTTATGCTATCGAAGAAGGTGGCCGAGACGGAGAGGAAGCGTACTCTCCCCGCCGAGTTCCGAAGTTGCGGCCAGGGCGCCGCACTCATCTACGCTCAGGACCATCGACCTCCATGATCGGTGCCTTACAGAAGCAGGCCAAATAGTAGGGCGCATATTCACTCGCCGACGCGAAAACTCCCCTACAGTTAAGTATTTCCACCTAAGTTAGATAATACAAGATCAACAGGTACGTCTACTAAAATAACATGAACCCCAATACGTACCTCCTCCACCAATGTCTTGGGGGCCCAAGACAATCTTGCCCGCAAGTTTTTTTTTAAGACTAATAAGTAATTTGTATCTAACTTAAATTGATAAACAATTAAGATGTAAGAATGTGTCCATTGCACTTTTCTTATTGTCTCTATATGAATGAATAATGACACTATGTTCATGTTGTCTTAAAGTATAGCACTCACTGCACTATTACATTACACTAACTCGTAAGGTTTAGTTCTTCTCAGTCCTCTCACTATGTCCGTGGTATCGAGGAGCTGGATAGCCTCGACATTCACATGGTGAATAAGTCTATTTTGATGAGTTTCTGCGTACTTTTGTATAACCTTCACGACGAGGTCCACACCTAGATCACGGTAGATGTACTCATTTCTCACATACCAAGGAGCACTAACGATAACCCGGAGTAGTTTATTCTGAAACTTTTGTATGATCTGCATATTGGTCTGTTTGGTACAACCCCACAACTGTATACCGTATGTCATACTGGCATTAGTACTTGTTTATAAAGAAGTACTTTGTTCTGCACTGACATTTTAGACTTTTTGTCAAGGAGCCAGTACAGTTTTTTATAGCGAAGTTCTAGTTCTTGACGCTTCTTTTTCATATGAGCCTTCCAGCGGAGCTTTGCATCTAACCGCTTCAGTATCTGATCGCTGATTTGTAAAATCTATGTGGGTCGATTTAGACTCATTTAGTTTAATTCGCCACTTTTTTGTCCAATTGACAATGATGTTAACAGCCAACTGCACCCTGTAGACTGCTTCTTCCACAGCCATAACAGCCGTGTCATCAGCGAAAGTGGCGATGGTGTTATTTTTTAATTCAGGGATGTCACTTGTATAAAGGAGATACAATATAGGTCCAAGGACACTGCCTTGTGGTACACCGGCTTGAATACACTTCAGTTCCGAATATGCATCCTCAAGCCTTCCTCTAAATGTCCTTTCTGTTAAATATGATTCTAAAATATCTACAAAATGCTTAGGAAGCTTTGTCTTAATTTGTATATGAGGCCTTTGTGCCATACCTTATCAAAAGCTTGAGCAACATCCAGAAAGACTGCAGTACAGACTTTCGTCTCTTCTAGAGCTTTTTCTATCACATTGATTATTCTATGAACTTGGTCTATCCTATCGTTAAGTGTTTTTCTCTAAACCCAAACTGGTAGTTAGGAATCAGATCTCTGTCTTCTATGATGGGTCTTTAGCCGTCTTAACATTATTTTTTCAAATAATTTTGACATGATTGGCAAAAGTGAAATAGGTCTATATGACGTTACTTCAATAGGCGGCTTTCCTGGTTTGGAAATCATGATCACTTCTGCAACTTTCCATAGACTTGGGACGTGATAATCCGTATGGTAGCGTTGATAAGGGTTGTTAATTTAACTAATGCTCTTCGTGGGAGATGTTTTAGGATGTCACCAGTTATAAGATCGTATCCAGGTGTTTTATTATTAGACAATGTCTTTATTATGTTATATAAGGTTATATACTTCTTTTGGTGAAGCAAGTTTTATGTGATGGTCATCGCATGAGTCTTCACTGCCTTTGTATTCAAGTTCTTCGTCTCCTACTGTTAAGATTTTATCTAAATGTTCCGCAAACCTAGAGGCTTTTTGCTCATTATTCACAGTCCACTTTCCATCTCCTTTTTTAATGGGCGATGCACGTAAAATGGGTTTGTTTGACTTTTTATTGGCTTTCCATAATGAATACTCTGCTGTGCTGTTATTTGTTAACAAACTGAGGTAGTTATCGTCGTGGAAGTTCTAAATAGCTCTACTCAGACGTTTTGTGAGATTGTTTAAAATTGTTTTGTCTGGCGGATATCGCGAACATTGCCACTTATGTCTATGTGCTCGTTTTTTTGCAATGAGATCTGATATTTCCACTGGATAACTGTAACTAGCTGTCCTTAACTTTAGTTTGGGTGTATTTCTCCAGGCACTTAGTTGGATATCGTTAATAAATTTTGTTAATTCGTCATTTAACTGCTGTTTATTTTTGAGTGGCACTTTAAGGTCAGTGATATTCTTTAAATCTATTTGGAAGCTTTCCCAATCAGTGTTTTTGTTAGTTAGCCTTGGAGCACTTTCTTTTTTAAGAATAGTCTCACTAAGGGTTAGTTTAATAGGCGAGTGGTCCGAGTTCATATCATAACCCGTAGGTTGGCTTTCCCGTTAATATTACTGTACACTTGGCTTTTTTAATTGCACAAATGAGTTCCCTTCCTTTGGTAGAAGTTAGCCTAGAACCCCAGTGAGTATTCTTTGCGTTAAAATCACCTCCAATATAAATTATTTCTGAATGTTTTAAGAACTCTTTGATACTGGTCTACTTTTAAGACATGCCTTGGTGAACAGTATATAGAAGCTATAGTTATATTATAGTGTTTAGTTTTGATATCAACACCTACTATTTGAGCATAGTCTTCTTCCCATTTAAATTCCAAGTTATGTTGGATGTTTTCTTCAATAACAACACTATTACCACCTCTAGCATTATTGGAGGGGTGAATAGCATGGTATGTAGTATAACCGTCTATCTGACTGAGATTCTTTTGTAAAGTGCGACTCTGATATAAGGCACACATCAATTTGGTCGGTTATGAGAACAGCCTGCTACTCGCTCGTTTCGATGCTGCAAGAGTCCGTTTGCTATCCACGCCATAATTTTTAATGTATTCTTCATTATGAGTTTGAATTTGCAACTGTCTGGTGTTATTTGACTCTAAGATTTTCAACCTCGTTTGAAACGTGGTCAAAATGCTCAAAATCTTGGAAATATTATCATCTGTTGAATTTTCTTTCTCTGAAGACGGTTGCGAAACAGCTCTTGGTTGGACTTGTTTGGCAATAACACGTTACTAGTAA
The DNA here is from genome assembly GCA_963556515.1 of Nudaria mundana. Taxonomy (NCBI): domain Eukaryota; kingdom Metazoa; phylum Arthropoda; class Insecta; order Lepidoptera; family Erebidae; genus Nudaria; species Nudaria mundana. The sequence continues at coordinate 17,510,642 of OY748287.1, forward strand.
CTAGCCGAAAGATGCGTGGCTTGGTGTTTTTTTAAATACCAGACAACTGGGGTATTGGAGGAGTAACCTTTTTTCTCTGGTTTTTACTTTTTAGGAGTTGCAGTTCTTTTGCAACCAAACACCCTCTGTAATTAGCAGGGTGAGGTTGACCACAGTGAACGCACGCTTTGCTTCCGCTGGCTTTGTGCAATCTTTGGTGAAGTGCTTACCAGTGCATTTCACACAGCTTGGTTCCTTGGCGCAATACTTTTGCGTATGGCCGTAGGGTTTGGCATTTCTTGCACTGTGGGATTAATTTTGATGTTTTCAACTGCTGTACATCAACCTGAAAAACCAGTATGAACTTGATACGGTATATCTTGTCTATATCTTCCTCTTTGTCAAAGGAGAGCATAAACATGATATGGGGTTCTTTGTTCCTCCAACTTACCTCTAGTATTTTATAACCTTGACCCTTAAGGTCTTCGACTATTCTATTTGGTAGACAGATCGAGTGTAGGTTTTTAACCATCACCCTAATATGTCTGTCTTGTTTATTTTCGTATTAGTACCAGACACAGTTGTTTTTCAACAGTATTTTGGTAATGGCTCTATACGATTCCTCGTCCTTGGCGTTTACGTTGACATTGGGTACGTTTATCATTTTGAGAGCAAACGATTCTTTGTTACTGTCAATAGAAAGTCGTATAACTTTTGGTAGTTTTGTACGTTTTCGACAATGATTGGTGGAGTGATAGAGGTTTTTTGACTATGGGAATTATACTGACCGGGGTATCCTTCGAGGTTTCGCCTTGAGAGAGTGGGGAGAGTGAAATATTTAACTTTCTTCTTTTCTTGCTTTTTTGACGTAACACTCTATCTCTTTGGCAAGGTCCTCTTCATCAATCTCATATTGAATTGATTTCTGAGGACCCTCTACGGCAGGGTCCACCTTCTCAGTGGTAGCACTCTTTTGTTCCTTAATCAGTTTTAGTTCGTTTTGCAGTCTCAATCTGATTGCTTAGCTAATCGAAGGGTCGATAGATCGCTGAATACCTATCTCCTCCACCAATGTCTTGGGGGTCCCAAGACAATCTTGCCCGCAAGTGGTGCACTTCTGATCAACAGACAAGGCCACTCATAGAGAGGAAATATCAGAGATTACCTACCTAGCTGTACTGTGGGGGAGCATTCCAGTATACCTGTGCAAGTAGACCATTCCGGTAAACCGTAACGTTTTTGGCGTATTTCAGCAATGGATAGTGGTTCCGACTGGTTCTTGAGGAAGGATATTGTGTATATGATTTGTCAAGCAGGCGAAGCCGCGTGCGACCGCAAGTATTTTATAAATGAGGTGTCTGGTAAATTTTGGTCGACTTCTCTGCATATTTTGAAGCCCAGCTGATAAAGTCCAGGTGAAGTAACTTAGATAGCACACCCTAATTTAAAATGAAAAAGTAGGGGCACACCACAGTAGATGGCAAGTACCGTCATGGAGGAGTGGTAAGCCTGGTAACACTGCCATTACTTTCGGTCAGTAGTCTGATTAGTAGGTAGTCGAATTAGTAGGTAGTCGAAAAGTCCGCGCAAGCGCGGCCGCACTTGCGTCCATTGAAGGGCGTCTCTGGTATGCACCAGAAGGTATTTCCAGTGGCGCCCGGCGTGACCGACTATGTACCCTAAAGAGTATTTTTTACGGAGTGCCCAGCGTAGAGACCTACTAAAGAAGCTTGGAAAGCTCTCAGGACCATAGGAAGCAGCACCGTGAGCCGTGTGCGTTCGCGCAGCGGAATATTGTTGAATTTAAAGATTTTAATAATGCAGATATTTAGTGTATGACGTCGTGTAATTGTGTATGGTAAAAAGAAATTTGTGCATGCAGCCATTGTGGAGAAATTCGCCAAAAACTGATTCCGCTGGGCGAACGTTGTCCTGGCGGAACTTTTTTTAATATATGGACTTAGGACCGGTATTATACTGTAAATTTTAGAATGTTACCTTAATACAGGGTGTTACATAAGGGTTATATCAACCTGAAGATACCCCCATCAACTGATCCCAGAACGCCTTTTGATATGTTTCGAAACAAGAAAAAAAAGTTCATCATGAAAAAAGTTATATGCGTTATTTCAAATCAAAACAAACGTTTCCCAACACTAGTGCTTGACGTACTTACTAAAAGACAATGGTGGGCGGGGCGGGAGGCGGCGTCGCTCACCGACCGACACGCGACCTTGAAGCGAAACAGAGACAAAACGTTCTAACCAGGAGAGAGAGAGAGAGAAGATTTTTCACAGGCGCGATTTATTTGTACTACCTATGCTTGATGCCAATGACCGAATCAGCTGATTGTAGCTAGTGTTGTTTAAACAAGAGTATTTTATTTGGTAATAATGTATTTTTTTGGATGATTTTTTTTTCTTGTTTGGCGGTCGACACATATCGAAACGGGTTCTGGTCGACCAGCTGATATGGGTGTCTTCGGGTTGATATAACCCTTACGTAACACCCTGCATATTGCAAGGCCGCTTTTTTGTAGCCATCCGAACTTGGTCGGGTTATGTAGGTTTTCGGTGCTTTGTCAGTATTTTAATTGTTTCTCTTTAATTACTGAATTTAATGAGATGAAATTTTGCACGTAAGTAGTTGATTTAATAAACTAATTATTGGAATACATTTTACTATGCAATTCCTTTAGAACGTCGTGATATATGAATGCTTTGTAAACAGTGGTCTATTCATGGTAAATTGTCCTTTATGACCGCTGCTTTGTGGACACGGCAACCGAGGTTCAAATCCTCGGACACAAGTTCTTTTTTTATTCATATAATTATTATTTTATTTTCTTAAGCACTTTTTGTTTATTAATATTTAAGGAATCAAATTTTATAGTAGGTATGAGGTTTGTAAGAAAAGATAGGCTTATTGCATAAACAATATTAATTTATTTCTCGAATTACATTTCTAGGTTTTTTTCTTTCCTCTTTCCATTCCTGGTTGAGTATACAGTTTTTCTATCTGAGTTAAATTGGGGTTACTTATTTTTAAATTTTACCTGACCTAAATTTATTGACAAAATACTATACCCTAAGTGAAGTATAAAATGTTTACTTAATATACTGAATATCGCCGCGTCACATGACTCACGAATGACGTCACGTGATGCGATCGTTCGCTGAGCTGCGAACAAGCGAGCAGCTTCATCTGCCTTTTTTTACATGTTCATATTAATTTGTAATTTTCTGATATTTTTCGTCTTTCGGCTCAATTGTATACCAAGATACAATTTACTCACAAAAAATACCACATTAATTTATGTGCTGTTTGAGGATACGAACTCGCATCTCCAGCGCCAGCCGATCACTTAGGCCGTGCATTATACCACTAGGCTATCGGTTCACTTGATAATGATGGCGAAAATATGAATAGCATTACTCCTTTTATCGAACAAAGTTGATTACGGTGTAATTTTCTAGACCTTAAGGTTTAAATTTCCACCATAACGAGAAATCTATATTAATTTCAACCTTATCTTTTAGTCTATTGAGCAATAATAACTGCTCAATAGACTAAAAGATAAGGTTGAAATTAATATAGATTTCTCGTTTAGTTCAATAGATTACGCTTGATACAGCTTGTTACACTACCATCATGTTTTACTTCAAAAACTTATCTGCTGTATGAGCTGCGGTTATAGTATTATAATATCTGTGACAGCGCGCTAAGGTTGCAATTAGAATACTTCTTTGCCTTATTTACTAAACTGTGATTGAAGGTAACTTTATAATTCGTGGTAATTTGCATTGGTGTTAATCCTCCTCGTAATATTATTCAATTTATTAAGTTTTTGATCAGTTTTTTGAGTAAATTGAAAGTATGGTTCGATTAACAACATTTTTGAAAGCTAAAATTATTGTTCTCTGGGAGCAAGAACAAAGCATAAAGAAAATAGCACGAGATATGGGCATAACGGTAAGAGTTACGATAAAAATATATTATATACCTACTTATTGCTTAATCGTGTTACATATATAAATTTACAAGTTAGTTTTTTGGAATTTCTTTTATTTATTATCATTTTCATTACAGAGAAATACAGTTCGTAGATGGATTCGAAGGTATCAAGCGACGGGTGATATAAAATGTGAACGCCAAGGACCTCGCCCAGTTGCTTACACTCATGAATCAGAGCGGCACCGTGATATTGTGGAAGTTCACTCAGTGGCACCCTTCAAAACTAGGCGCTCAAGTGCTGAAACTTTTGAAGTGTCGCTGAGTACTGTTCGACGACATAATTATATGCCAGCCAGAAAGATTCAACTTACTGACGATCATCGCACCAATCGAGTAAATTTTGCTACTCGTTATTTAAATTTCGACTGGGAAAACGAAATTGTTATATTTACCGACGAAAAATGCTTCAATTCAGATAGGGATGACCGAAAAATTTTATGGAGAAGAAGTGGCCAACGGTTCAACCCTAAAAACGTATTAGACTTGAGAACAAGCGGGCGGTTAACATTAGGTAAGTAAATGATTATATTCTTTAACATAAAATAAATTAATAATAACATAAAACTAATACATACATATATCAATATATATATATATAAATATATATTATATATTTCTAATTATTATTGCTGCTGACATTGATTTACATATTGCAACAGATTTGAAAAGGTTTATTATTTTAGGTTACTGGGGATGGATGTCTTCAATGGGCCCAGGCGAGCTAGTGGAAATAGGTGGCTGCATGAACAGTGAGCGATACCTTGAAGTGTTGAATGACGTAATGCTGCCTTCAGTGCGGGTCGCATATCCAGAAGGACAAATTTACCTGGTTCAGGAATAACTCTTCAGTGCATCGGTCCCGAATTGTGCAAGACTGGCTAAATGCACAAGAAGATATAACGGTGTTTGAGTGGCCGGCTAAAAGCCCGGATCTTAACCCTATAGAAAACTTATGGGGTCAGATGGTTTTAAACTGGGACTCAAGTGAAATAAAGTAAAAAAAAAAATTTTATGAAGAGGTAAACAGAACTTGGGAACTAATGCGAAATAATGCCGCATATTTTAATATGGTGTCGGGGATGAAAAGTCGTCTTCAAAAAGTGATAGACAGTGAGGCCCATCCTCTCCATTATTAATGCAGTTTATCGATTCTTACCCAGGACAAATCTTTGTGTGCTGAACACGATTATTTGTTATGAGTCTGGGTGTAATTAATGTAAAAAAAATATTTAAAATAAGTATTATATCCGTTGTCTAGTATCCATATCACATTAAGGTGCTTATTTTAGGCTAGATGACGCTGTGTATAAAGTGTCCTAACATAATAATATTATATTATTAATACCTCATCCCATTACAAGATTTTGTTTACAAGTTTAGTAATCTTCTAATGTGTTAACGATGCACCATCTGACCTCACATATTTTTCTAATGTTGTGTTAAAAGGGTTACCTACTTATCAGAAAATGTGATCAAAGAGGAAGATGTAGGTATATTGCTATACTGTTATAGTTTAGCATGTTGGTTCTTTTTTTGTGATTCACAGGAACAAATAACATTTCATTTTTCAACCATTCTTTTATATTCGAAGATTATACAGAGTGTAAAAAATTAATGTTTGCAACTTTAAATAAATAAGTAAATAAATATTGTAGTTATGTTTATAGAATTATCTAATATTAAGTAAACATTTTATACTTCACTTAGGGTATAGTATTTTGTCAATAAATTTAGGTCAGGTAAAATTTAAAAATAAGTAACCCCAATTTAACTCAGATAGAAAAACTGTATACTCAACCAGGAATGGAAAGAGGAAAGAAAAAAACCTAGAAATGTAATTCAAGAAATAAATTAATATTGTTTATGCAATAAGCCTATCTTTTCTTACAAACCTCATACCTACTATAAAATTTGATTCCTTAAATATTAATTAACAAAAAGTGCTTAAGAAAATAAAAAAATAATTATATGAATAAAAAAAGAACTTGTGTCCGAGGATTTGAACCCCGGTTGCCGTGTCCACAAAGCATCGGTCATAACCACTAGACCAACATGCCATAAACACAATGATTCAAAAAACTTTAATGCTTTCATGTCATTATCAAGGGGGGTTCCTTTTCTCTGAAGCTTACTGTACAACAGTGTTGGTCCGGGGGGTACCACCGTGCAGCTGTGCTAAAGCCCCCCAAGTAACCCAGCCCAGGCTGGGTTAAGTTAGGGGTTCAGCAGCTGCACCGCCGGGCCCGGGGCGATGTATGGTGCAGCAAGCATGGGACCAGTGGGGGTGAAGCGGAGTCTAGTGTGGGTGTTGTGGGTCGATTCGCCGGTCAGGGAGACCCTTAGCAACGGCGTTGCGCGGCCGCCCGCAACACAGTCATGGGACCCGCCTGGGACCAACCACTCCGGGTGGTAACCGGTGTGGGGTAGCGGCGGCCTTGCATCAGGGGGGTTTGGGAGCCCTTCCGTCCGGCGGGTCGGCTCCGTCCTAACCACACGGTTCTAGACGAAGCTAGCCCCTGCGCTTTGTCACTTACTGCTGCACCAAATGTCGCCCTGTCTTCACGCTTCTTCTTTACATCACATCTACAATGGCAGTGCAACATAAAAAACATAAACGTTACACAGCGGCCCCAGGAAATCCCACAACTTCACTTTTCGAGGTGGAGTTCACAAACATCCGTGGACTCCATGCGAACCTCGATGCCGTCCACCATCACCTTGAGACAGCACGGCCCGCTGTGATGTTCCTCACGGAGACACAAATACGCCGCCCTGACGATACGTCTTACCTGTGTTACCCCGGTTATGTCATCGAGGAACAATTTCGAGATAAAGCCGGGGTGTGCGTGTTCGTTAGGGCGGATGTTTGCCGCCGGTTGCGCTGCCTTGAGAACCCCTCCAACTCCGTCCTCTGGCTGCACGTGGACCATGGCTTTATGAGTCAGATCTACGTGTGCGTCTACCGTTTCCACACAGGGGATTCTGAGACAACAAAGCTTTTCGGCGAAACGGCTGATGATGCGCAGGTGCGGTTCCCGAACTCTGAATTAGTGTTTCTGTGGGACTTCAATGGCCATCACATTGAATGGCTGGGGTCCCTCAGGACTGATCATGCGGGTAGGGCCGCCCACGCGTTCGCTCTCTCCCACGGTCTGACCCAGATGGTATGCGGATCACCCGGATACCAGACAGGTCAGATCACGCGCCCGCTCTGCTGGATCTACTGCTGACGAGTCGCCCAGCCCAGTACAGTGTTTCGGTAGGAGCCCCATTGGGTAGTTCCGACCACTGTGTGGTTCATGCTGGCATGAAGGTGTCACCTCCTGCTCGTGCTGTACAAATGGCACGACGTCTATGGCACTACTCTTCAGCGGATTGGGACGGTCTACGCGATTATTATGCGTCCGTCCCCTGGAGCCAGCGCTGCTTTGTAGGAAAGGCTCCTTCGGATAGCGCTTCTGCGATTGCTGGCGAGATCAGTTTAGGGATGGAATATTACATCCCTTTCGCTGATGTCGCCAGTATCCGCAGAGCCCGTCCCTGGTTTGGGCGAGATTGTGCCAAAGCTGTTCGACAAAAACAGTCGGCATATCGCGCCTGAATCAGGGCCCGGGCTGAAACAGGCCACAAAATCCAGCAAGAGGGCCTTTAAGAGAGCGGATGCTCAGCGCGTCGCGCGGCTTGGTCAGGAGCTCACTTCCCATCCCACGGGCAGCCGTGGATACTGGCAACTGGCCAAAGCCGTGCAATCTAACTTTTGTCAGCCCTCGCTGCCACTGCTGCGTTACCCAGATGGAACACTGACTCACAAAGCCCAAGAGAAAGCGGATATGCTCGCAGACCTCTTTGCGGCTAATTCCCGTTTCGACGACCGTGGCCTGCAGCCCCCCGCCATCGCCAACTGTGGCCACACTATGCCTGACATTGTACCCAGGCAATGCGATGTACGGGCAGTGCTGCGATCACTCGACACGCGGAAAGCCAGTGGCCCTGACGACATTCCGGCGGTGGTACTACGGAAATGCGCAGCTGAGTTGTCTCCTGTACTAACTCGTCTGTACCGCCTGTCTTACTCCACAGGAATCGTGCCGGAGGTTTGGAAGGAAACGAACGTACAACCGATCCCCAAGAAAGGCGATCGGTCTGATCCAGGCAACTATCGACCCATAGCTGTCACCTCAGTCATCTGCAAGGTGTTTGAGCTGATCATCAACAAGCAGCTCATGCGCCCTCGAAGCCCTCGAAGATCACTCGCTAATAAATGATCGGCAATACGGGTTCAGGCCAAAACGATCAACGGGTGATCTTCTGGCTTTCGTAACGCATGTCTGGGGTGAGGCTATGGAAAGGCACGGCGAGTCCTTGGCGATTAGCCTGGACATCGCCAAAGCCTTCGATAGAGTCTGGCATGCTTCGCTCCTTTCCAAGCTTCCGGCATATGGTCTACCTCCTCAACTGTGCAGCTGGATGGCCAGCTTTCTGAACGAACGCCGAATGCGGGTCCTTTGCGATGGCCTGGCTTCTCGCTTTTTGCAAGTGAATGCCGGGGTGCCGCAGGGGTCCGTGCTGTCACCAACTCTCTTCCTTCTGCATATCAATGATATGCTATCCCTCGGGAACATTCATTGTTATGCGGATGACAGCACATTGCACGGGAGCTTCTGGGC